>JAMJFZ010002255.1:0-89742 GCA_026225945.1 Cricetomys ansorgei
TTTGAAACAGGTATGTAACTTCTTCATTTGAAGGATAAGCTGGTTTGTGTTAAGCAGTATAATATTGATTGGGTCATTTGCATCATATTCGTTAGCAATTATTTGGTGGCAGAATGTTTGCCTAGGTACAGAATTAATAGCCCCTTAGCAACGACTGCTGCTGGTGTGTTATTTTTGTAAATGTTATGCACTCTGAAAGGAAAAAAACACACAAAAGAAAGATTTTTTTTGTTTGTTTTTGTTTTGCCAAGGCCAGTGTTGCTGCCTAAAAAAATATATATATAAATACTGATGCTATAAAATGGTGAAAGCTTCTTTCTAAACAGCCCCAAGTGTTGAAGTCTTCACTTAATTTTGTTCTGTTTTGTTTTCCTGTTTTGTTTGCAAAATGGTAAAGGGGGGTGTTGGGAGGGGATGGGTGTTTTTTGTTGCAAGTTTGTGAGGGGGAAATGTTTTGGTTTGTTTCTACTGACCTGAATGTGTTGGATCTTCACGTGTCGTTTTGTTTTGGCTTTATTGATGCACGGATGCTTTTGAACAGTAGAGCGAAACGCTAGACATGGAGAACTTGCTCTGTTTGTCCTTTATACATTTCTGTAGTTAACAGAACACTGTAATGTGCCTTGGAGCTTAGTAACTTGTAATAAATTCAATTGATATTAATTCTGCCCTGAGTCAGCAAGTTTGTCTTTCTAGGCCTGAGGCCACACTATTTTAACTAAGGGGAACACTGCCTACCTCCTACCTGGAAGCCAGGAATCCTGGTTTCTTTGAAGGCTCTCAGAGCTGACTACCCCACCTCCCTGGGTACCAGGCTGTTTACATTTACCTCCCTTGTAATCTCCAGTTGCTGACTAAGCGGTTTCTGTTTACTCTTCAGCATCTTTAACCTCCCCCACCCCCATCCCATATGGGACCCAGCTGCAAAGAGCATTGTCAGGAATGCTTTTTTGGTGTCTTTCCCGGGGCAGTGAGAATACGCTGATACCCAATGCAGCTGTGACTTTTCAAGTGGGAAAAGGGAATTTTAGAATAAAGGTTAGGGTGTTTTGCCTGTATACACACAGGGCCCATTTTACTGTCATTGCACACTTAAAACAATAGGTGTCTAGCTGGGCTTTGCTTCCTGTGTATAGATAAAAATGTGATCAGCCAGCTTCCTGCTCCTCCTGCCCTGTATGCATTCCTTAACTGTTGCCATTTCTAGTCTGCCATGATGGACTCCCTCCCTCTGGAACTATAAAAATAAACCCATTCTTTAAAATTAAAAAAAAGTGCCTAGCTGGGAGTGGGGGCAGGGAAGGGTGTGGGCATCTGGGAGGCATGTTGATTGCAAAGCAGTTTTCACCTCATTCATTAAATCTTACCCTTTAATGAGTGTTTCTTAAGGCAGGACACAGCTGATCAGAGCAGGTTTAGGGGGTTGGAGGTGGATGGGAGAGAAAAGCAAAGGTTACTTAGACATCAGATGGAATCCATTTTACTGGCAAAGAAACTCAAGTATTAATCAACTTTGTTGTGGGCATTTGTGAAGTCCTGGTGGGTGGGGAAGTAGAGAACTGCACCCTTTGGAGCTCAGAACCCCCAGCAGACAGACACCAGACTAGCCTTTCATCTAGCTAGAACAAGGCAAACAATCCTAGTTTGAACCTTGTCCTCTCCTGGAGGCAACAGAGAAGGACTAGAAAACAGGAGAAAGGAAGCAAAACACAACAGTGGTGATCTGATCTGAAATTAATTCCTAGCCACTCCCCATTCCTGGGCTGAGGGAAGGGAACTGACCAGATCTGGAATGCCTGCCCTTGTTGGAGGAAATGATGACCCCTGCCTGCCTGGCATCTAAGGAGGAGCAGGAGGGCAGGAAGGTGGGAATGGCTGCAGGCACATGTGAGGAAAGCAAATCCTGGGGTGGTCCTGGGCACCAGTATGGAGATTTGGTTGGTGCTGGGACTTGCTGTTAATAATACCCTTTGGGTTTCTGTTCCTGCTTTATCAACACATTGAAGTGGAAACGAGAACCCGTAGTGGGGACCCATGGTGCTATTGATGGATCTGCAGCATGAAACATGGGAGGTGCCTGGCTCACCTCGAAGACTCTCCGTACATATAAATAGATGTTCATTCCTGACAGCTTCCTGCAAAAGTGCCCTTGCATTCTCAGCTGCTGCCAAGTGTTGTATCGGTGCTTATGAGTCATGAAACCTATTTCCATCTTCAGGGGTGATTAGCTTGGGGACGATAACGCAGAGTAGATATAGGAAGAGTTAATTCTAAAACCTATCCTGGTCCAGGGACCAATCACTTAGAGGTCTGGGCTGGCTTTTCTTACAGACTCATTAATAAAACCTGAGCAGGTTTCGCCTGGAAGATTCTCCAAGGTGCTCCCAACCCCCACACCAAATGCACATGCTTTTAACATGGGTGAGCCTAAGGGGAAAAAGGCCCATGCGTGTACTTGGATGTGAGGATCGCCTGTCTGTGTGTGGACGCAGTGAGGATTGCCTGTCCTGTTATCTACCTGTATACACATGGGCTCCCGTCTGCCTGCCACTGTCTCTTCATTGTTTTGGTTTTACGTGCAGGAACTTTTAGGATTACAAGGCCCTTGATTACTAGTCCATATAGGCAAGAGGACCTGTCATTAAGAGCTGAGAACAGTGTCGTTTTCTCCTCCCTCCCCCTTGTTGCCGGGTGCTATTATTAGGAGAAGCAGCAGCTGTAGTAATGAAGCATCCAGCAAAGGAAGCTGGTTTGGTTTCACTTAAGGAAGCCTGACTTGACAAGACTTGGAGAGAAGGAAACTCGAGGGAGCTCGCAGAGCTCGGGGCTGAGCTAGAGCTTGGAAGTGAATCATACTGGTGTGCTTAATTTAAATTTACCATAGCCATGGGCTGCTTGTTAAATGGTGGCTCTCTCTCTCTCTTTTTGGAGTGGGGGGATGGAGGAGGAAAGGAGACGTAATAAGACCCTTTTCTTTGCTGGACTTGCTTACCAGCTAGCATGGTCACCTTAACCAGTCTTGATTTGGTTCTCAGGTAGAATCTCCCTTCCCTGACCTGATCCACACTGCATGCATTTTCCTTCTCTGGCCCCGAGGATTATCGCGCATTTCAGAGACACACAGCTGAGTGTCTAGCTGACTCTAAGCTCCTTCTATCCCCATGTCATTTGGGAACATCCCTACTCCAGTCTCCAATCCCTCTCAACTTTGCTCTCAAAAACATAGTTTGTGGCCAACAGCCTATATTGCATTGTTTATATGTCTTACCTGTGCGCTAGATCTTAATGGTTCTTTAAGTGACGTTGAGGTACAACAGTAAGGATTTAACAGCTTTCGAAGAATAGGCTGGTAGGTACCTTCCTTGTTCTTGATCACTGAAGGCAATACCATGGGAGATCTTTCTGCCAGAGAGCTCATATTTCCAAATCTTTAGTGTTAAGATTCCAGGGATTCTGGGTAAATTCTCCCATGTATCCAGGAACTGGTGACAGAATGAGGATCGAGATCCACTATTTGAATATTTAAGACCATCTCAGGTACCCCAGGCTAACCTGGAACTCACTCTGAAGTCAAGGCTGGCTTTGAACTTTTGATCCTCTTCCTGACTCCACTCCTGTGCTGGGATTATAGGAATTCGCCTCTAGGTCCAACTTTCTGAAATTCACTTTTGTTTCCTCCTAAACTTCATCAAGTACAGGAAGTTGGACATGTGAATGACCCTTAAGGCCTAGTGAAATGCTTTGTTTATTTGGCAGTACTAGGGATTGAACCCTAGGGCTTCACCCATGCTAGGTCTGTGATCTGCCCCAGAGCTATATGCTTAGCCCCCTTTTTACTTTTTATTTTGAGACAAGGGACTCACTATGTAGCCCCAGCTGGTTCGGAATTTGCTATGTAGACCAGGCTGACCTTGAACTCACAGGGATAAGCTTGCCTCTGCCTCCTAAGTGCTGGGATTAAAGGAGTGCATTGTCTCGCCCAGCATGACTATTTATAAATGGGTTTCGGAACATCTACAGCCTATCTATGAAACCTGAGTTTAGAACTCAGGCCAGCAAGGCACAGAGAATGATGTAACTTGCCTAAGGTCACACAGTGGCAGAGTCTGAAAGGAGATTCTATTTGGAAACAGTAGACATTGAAAACAAAACCAGCCAAACAAAACACTCTAAAGATCCTTGGTTTAACTAGAGCTGACTACCAAAAGGAGCGATGATGAGGTAGGCAAAGGGGGAATGAGTCTCTAGGGAGTAGGGTGCATTGTCTTCATTAACTGAAGCATTTGTCCCCTGGTTTGCGGTCACACCTTAGCAACATTTCTAGGTTTCAGACTATAAATGTCAGGCAGGCTAGAATTGGAAAGTTTTCTTAACCTTTCATCTTCGGACTGTCACACCTCCTCTCTGTTTGCTAATTGAGAACTTCTAGAGGATTGAAGACAGACAAACAAAGGACCGTAAAACCTGGGAACATCCATCTAAGGAAGAGGGAGGTGGAGGGAGAACACAGGGGACTCTCTCTTTCTCTCAAACTTGGGGGTTCTCTGCTCCCTCCCTATCACCCTCTTTGCCTGGCTGATTCTCCCACTGCTAAGAGGGAACTGAAAGAGACAGCGACATGCCAGGTGTCAGGTGGAAAGGAGCACACTGAGTTGCCAACCTTCAGGCCGGTGTAAGAGGAAGGTGTGTTATCCCATTTTATACTAAGATCAACTGAACTCAGAAAGATTGAACACTCAAGTTCAAGCCCAGGTTGGCCTAGACCAGTGGTTCTCAACCTGTGAGTCTCCTCCACCCCTTTGGGGGTTGAATGAGCCTTTCACAGGGGTCGCCTAAGACCATCTGCTTATCAGATATTACGTTAGGATTCACAGCAGTAACAAAATTACAGTTATGAAGTAGCAGTGAAATTAGTCTTATGGTAGGGGGTCACCACAACATGAGGAACTGTATTAAAGGGTCACAGCATTTCAAGGTTGAGAACCACTGCCCTAGATCCTGCATTCCTCCCAGACCCAAGGTTTTTTTGTACAGAGCACCTCTTACTTACTTACTTACTTACTTGATTTGATTGCTCCTGTGAGGAGTACCAGCCCCACTCACCATCACGTTCCCAGGCATTTTCACTTATTTTAGGGGGAACTGCACATTTATTCTTGCGCCTTATTTGGTCCTTCTGCCTCTTAAGTCTGCCCCAGAAAGGCATCCATTAGCGGGACAGTCTGTGTTCTGATCGTAGGGTTAGGCCTCGGAAAGCTGACCTTTCTGCAAGAACTGGTGTGTGTATGTGTGTGTGTGTGTGTGTGTGTGTGTGTGTGTGTGTGTGTGTTTGATTTGGTTTGTTTTTTTTCCAGACAGAATTTCTCTGTGTAAAAGCCCTGCCTGTCTTGGAACTCACTTTGTAGACCAGGCTGGCCTCAAGCTCTCAGAGATCCACCTGCATCTGTATCCGGAGTGCAGGGATTAAAGGCATGTGTCACCACCAACAGACCAGTGTTTCACTTTTTAAGGAAGCATCATAGGGTGGCTCAGTGGTTGAGTACTTATTACTCTTCTGGAAGACATGAATTCTGTTCCGAGCACCTGCTCAGTGACTCAGAACCATCTCGAACTCAAGTTCTAGGGAATCTGGTAACTTCTTCTGACTCCCCCAGGCATATACATGGGGTACATAGAAACATGCGGGCAAAACACTCATATAAAGCCAGGTATGGTGGCACAGGTCTTTAACCCCAGCACTCCGGATACAGAGACAGGGGAATCTCTGTAACATGGGACGCCATCCTAATCTATAAGGTGAGTTCTAACATAGAGAGCCTGTCTCAAATAAACAAACAAACAAACCCCACCACTCTTATTTATCAAAAGGTACTTTTTAAAAATTAAGAACATTAAGAGGAAAAATATTCCCAGCACTTGAGAGGGTAAAGCAGGCAGATCTCTGTGAGTTTCAACGCTGCCTGGTCTATATATGTAGTGAGCTCCAGGTCAGCCAGGACCACAGTGTGAGAGAGAGAGAGAGAGAGAGAGAGAGGAGAAGAGAGAGGAAGAGAATATATCTTATGGAGCTAAAAAGCTACTAAGCGACTCAATAGAAACTAGGCTGTTCTTTCATTCCACATCTACAGTTCTCCACAGAGGGCGTCTCCTCGCGGAACTGTGTGCCTGCTTTCATTAGTGCTAGATGCTCAAAGGAGCTGGGATCTGTACTACAGCTCTCCTGGGGCTTAGCACACACCAGAGACAAGGAGAAAGGAACAAGATAAGACACATACACACATAAGTGATAAGTTGAGGGTCTCCAACTCCATAGCAAGAGTTAGCTTATATTCCTTAAAAAATCCTGGATAAGAAGTGTGTGTGTGTGTGTGTGTGTGTGTGTGTGTGTGTGTGTGTTCTTCTCTTTGGAAGAAATGGCCAGGGACCAGGTATCCTCTGCAATGTTCCAGAGACTTCCTCATCACCACTATCCCCCCCAACTCGCACTATCCAGAAGCTGGCAGAATTGCACCCTAAGGGACAGCCTGAGGAGCTTGGCTACAAGAAAGAGGCAGAAAGGGACAGGGCTGTAGGTTAGTGGTAGAGAGCGTACCTAGTAAGCATAAGGCCTTGGATTCCAGCCCTAGCACTGCATAAATAACTATGTACATAAACAAAACAAATGAATGCATAATAAATAAAAATACGGACCAGGGCAAGCAAGGAATGGTAGTATATGCTTGAATTCTAAGCACTTGGGAGGCGGGAGGATCAGGAATTCGGGGTCTGCCTTGGCTCCATAGAAAGTTCAAAGCCTGCCTGGGTTATGTGACAGACAGCCTGTCTCCAAAACAGCACAAACAAAATGAAAACAGGGCAAGAAATAGCCTAATGTAACCTTCAGAGCCAACGGTGGACTAACGTTGTTTCTCCATCATTGGGGCCAAAATTTGAAGTTGGAAGTGGCTAGTATTCTTTGACAGAAATACACCCCTGATAGGTCCTGACATTGCCTCCACTTCCCTCATTCTTTCTGATCCTCCCCTAGTTCTGCTCCCCAGCACCCCTAGGTGTTATGGTTGTGAGGAGAAGCAAGCACTTGAAGGCTCAGGCCAGGACCAGACTATGGACCACCTGTAGCTCTAGCAGCTCCAGGAGGCCTGGCTACAGCTGAGAACAGGTTTGGGTGGCTGGTGGTGCCTGAGGTGCTGATGGCCAGCGCCCTGGGAGAGGCCGCTATGGAATGCTGGCCATGTGGACCTGAAGGAATTAACTCAATGCCCCTGGGTCTCAGCCCAGAAGGTCATGTGACTACCTCCCACAGACTTCCCTACCCCTAACCTCTTGTCTGCCTGGAGCCCTAGGCCTGGGACACTATTGGTCTTGGATCAGAGCTAATGGCAACTGATCCCTCCTTGAGAGTTGCCAACAGCTTCACTTCTGGGTGGTTTGGAGGTGGGGTTCTGGAAGTAGGGGAGTTGCAGGGTGACAAGGGAAGGTGGCTGAGAGCATCTCCAAGGTAGAAGAGAAAGTGGTCCAAAGGAGAAGCAGAAGCAGTGTGATAGGGTCCTCCTCTCCACCTGGGGTTAAGCCACTTGTCCAGGCCCCCTGCTAGGCAGCAGCCTCTTTGGCTCCAGGCCGGATGGCCCTGCACAGCTGGGCCTCCAGACTACCTCTGTAGTCTAACTGTGTCTGGGAAAGAGGCCTGGAAGAGAGGGAGGGAGAGAGGGAGAGAAAGCCCTAAGGCAGGAAGCTGGTACTGACCACTACTAGTCAGCCTCAGGGGTCAACCATCCCCTAGTCTTGTGATTCCCACCTGTCCACAGTCTATCCCCTAGAGGCAGAAGTAGGCGGAAGGAAGTTTCTGCCCAGCTCTAGCTTCTGCCTCTGGCAATCTGGGGTTAGAGGACTTCCACCTTCCTTCTTTGTTCTGTATGGTTCAGGTCAAGCCCTTGTCACTGGAAACCAGCTGAGTCAGCACCGGTGTCTTCCAAATCCCTTCAACTCCTGTCCCACCTGCTGCTGAGGCCTTTCCCTAGGCTTTCACCTTTCACATTGGGATTGATGGCCAAGAACAAGGCTGGGGTCCCTTAGGATTACAGAGGTGGCCCTCTGAGCAGATACTTGCTTCTGCATGAAGTGTTGCTCTAGTCCCCCATCCCCCACCCCCTTTCCTCCAACACTCATCAAGGGGTCATCTTGCATCTAACAATTGTCTGTTGATTGGTATCCAAATTCAAATTCTGGTTCTGCTATCAGATCCGGTCATGCTAGTTTTCTCTGGGCCCTTAGTGTCTTCCTTTGGAAGTGAGATTGTCCCCTTACAGTTCATTGCAGGTCTAGGCTCATTTGCTGGCAATGTTGGTTAGCCTGCCATGACTTTCTGTCTTTTGTTTTCTGAAACAGGGTTTCTCTGTGTAGGCTTGGCTGTCCTGAAAGTGAAACTGCAGACCAGGCTGCGTTCGAACTCAGAGATCCACCTGTCTCTGCCTTCTGGAGGGCTGGGATTAAAGCGGTGCACCACCACTGCCCTGCTTCTGCCATGACTCCTGCTTGGCTCAGTCACCCTATTGCCCTGGCAATGTGCGCTATCACCATGGGGCCATGAGAGCACAGTTAGGCACTGAGAACCACCCCTTTCAGAAGATGGTGCCTGTAGAAGAAGGAGAGAGACAGAGAGGGCAGGAGCCAGAGTTTCTGGGAAAGGTGAAGCTGGGTTTGGCTACAAAGTGGGAACTGGGACAGCAGAACCAGAGAGAAAGATCTTAGAGCTACCATTAGGGCCTTAGAGCTGGTTAGAAGGACTCCTGGAGGCTGTTGGGAGATGGGAGAGTCTCCAGCTGATTGGGCATCTGAAGAGGCAACTGGGGCTGGTCTTGCTATAAAGAAATCACAGGGGAAGATTCTTCTACGACAGGATAGGGTGCCTCTCTTACCCTCGGAGCAGAGAGAAGAAATCAACATGCAAATAGTGGAGTGTGGTAGCTACTCGGGTCTGTTCTACAGTGTTTATCTGTGTGGGTCTCCCTGGGGTCAGGCAATACCCCTTGCGGGTGGATAGAGGATCCAGGCACTCAGGGGACTGAGGCAAGAGGATCAGGAATTCCAGGACAGTTTCTTGTTTGTTTGTTTTGTGGATGGTGGGAGTCAGGGGTATCGCTGGAGCAATGGCTCAATGGTTTAGAGCACTTGCTGCTCTTGCAGAGGACAAGGTTTGGGTTCTAAGCACCAAGTTCACAATGGTCTATAACTCCAGGTCCCGATGCCCTCCCTCTTCTGGCCTCTGCAAACACCGCATGCATGTGGTACAGACACATACACATAAAATAAAAATGAAGAGAAGCTGGTGTGGTGGTGCACATGCCTTTCATCCCAGCAATCGGGAGGCAGAGGCAGGTGGATCTCTGATTTCGAGGCCAGCCTGACCTACAGAGTGAGTTCCAGGACAGCCAGGGCTATGCAGAGAAACCCTGTCTCGAAAAACCAAGACCAAACAGACAAACAAAAACCAAGGCAAACATACAAACAAAGCAAAATTAAGAAAAAGAAAAGGAAAAAAGAAGATGGCACAGTGAGAAAGAAGAGACGCAGAGGGTGTAACGGTGAATGCCTTAGTGTCCCAGCACTCAGGCCAGCCTGGTCTACACAGTGAATTCCAGGCCAGCTAGACTCTCATGAGACCCTACTTTCAAAAAAAAAAAACCATATAGACAAACAAGCGACAATTTCAGTGACAATCAACGATCGGGTGATAGAGTAGGGGTGGAAAAGCCCTCTTCTCTCACTTGCTGGATCCTAGCACCATCAGCCACTCTGTCTCATCCCGGTGTCCGGCACTCTCTCAGCACAGGCTGTCAGGGGACCCCAGGTTCCGTATGTGATCCGGAAGAGGAAAGGGCGAGAGCGTGAGGCCCTGTAGACTCCGGAGAGGATCCACTCCCTAAGTCATACTCTCTGGCCCTGGAAACCAAACCCACTTGACTTGGTATGGGCGTCATGGTTTCCCAAGCAAGGAGCAGTTTGGGAACACTGTATGTTCCAGGGAGGACAGGTTTCATGGCTATAGGTTCTGTGGTTACATGGGGACCCATATTCAAAGGGACAGACAGTTTAAAGTTTTGCTGACGTTTTTTCTTATGGTAGGCAAATGCTCTGCCACTAAGCCATGTCCCTAGGCATCTTTCACTTCTTGAGAATTGTGGTTTATTTATTTATTTTACTTATTTAGGGTCTTTTCGAGACAGGGCTTCTCTGTTGTAACTCTGGCTGTCCTGGAACTCACTCTGGAGACCAGGTTGGCCTGGAACTCACAGAGATCCGCCTGCCTCTGATTAAAGGCTTGCTCCACCACCGCCAGACTTCATTTTCTTTTTTAAAAAATATTGTCTGTATGTATGTTTATATGAGGTCTCTAGCTGACCCACAGGGTTGGTCTTGACCTCCTTATGTAACTGAGAGTAACCTTGAACTTCTAATCTTCCTATCCGTACTTCCTGAGTGTCGGGATTATAAACCTCACCTGGTTCATGTGGGGCTGGAGCAAGAATGCTAGGCATGCACCCGGCCAGCTGATCTACTCTCTCTCTCAGCTTTCCTTTCTCAATAGCCTCCAGAAGGTCCTTGTCCAGGCCACGTGCTTCTTTCTTCTTGACACTTCTTGTCTTTACCTCCATCCTAAGCCTTGACTTCCCCAAGATGGGGAAGACTTTAATATCCTGAGAGCCCAGAGTTCTTGGTGCACCTCCCAGTGTTCAAGGGCAAAGCTGAAACACCTGGAGTCTTAAAGGAAACACCTGGCAGACAGCCAGCCAGGTGCCAACTCCCAGGATGGCTACTTCCTTGCTACTTTTGAAGCACTAAGAATTAGCACTCAAAAAAAAAAAAAAAGGTAACAGTAAGTGCTGGAGAGAGATGGCTCGGAGGGTAAGAGAATTTGCTGCTCTTCCAGAGGATCGCAGTTCAGTTCCCAGCACCCATATCAGGCTCACAACTGCCTATAACTCCAGCTCCTAGGGAACCCATGCCTCTGGCCTCTGAGGCCACGTGCAAGTGCACTCATCTGCACACACACCCACAAAGGCACACTCGCATACACGTAATTAAAAATAAACATCTAATAAAAAAGCGAAAATGCTTTGATACCCCTTTTTATACATCATTGCTCTGCCTCTTGGGTAGCCTGGCCTTGCCTGCCCCCTCGCTGGTGCCAAGCCTGGCCTGAAATACCAGGGCATTGGGCCACTCTGCCCAAAGACTTCCCAAGATACAGGGAGGCTCTGCGCCAATCAGCCTCTGCTGGGGAGGTTACATCAGAAAAGCCCAGAAGGTTCGACTGATTCCACCCCACCCCACTAGCTAGGGCCAGCAGGAGTGTGTGTGTATATATGTGTGTGTTGGGGGGGCAGGAGTGTTCTGGTTCTCCATCTGGCAAGACAAAGCAGGCTGCCCTTTACCCACACCTGCTGGCCAGCCCCCCCTGCAGAGCCAAGCACTCCCCAGCTACTTACTCTTCAGGTGGGGGAGGGAGGCAGAAAGGCCAGGAGCTGCTACAAACTGGCTTTTCCAGATCCTGCCTGTAAACTCAGGTTAAAAATAAAACCACGTGTCCAGGAAGGAGAGGAGAGGGTGGAGGCATAGAGCCCGCTTCAGGCTAGGACAAGCGGGAAGAATAGGCCTCCACAGCATGGTGGTAGTGAACCCCAGAGAAAAAGGAAGATAAGGACCATCCTAGATGATTCCAGGGGGAGGTACCTTCCATGGCACTTTAATGGGTATCCAGAAAGCCATCCAGAAAAGGCGACCCGGTCTCAGAAATGTCACTGTCAGGAGCAATCACAGTTGGAGTCTTGGCTTTGTTCCACAGGCCTCCTCCCAGCATTGCTTCTGACTCCTCCCCTGGAGCAATCCCTACCAGGCTGTTACAAAGAGAAAACAAAAAACAAAAACAAAACAAGACAAAAAACACCAAAAACTAAAATAAAAAGCAATGAAAGAGAGAGGCATTTTTATTACTTTTAATTATGAGTAAATGTGTACTCTACATGTGGGTACGTGCATGCGTGTGCCTGGTGCTTGTAGAAGCAGGAGGTGTCCAATCTCCAGGGACTGGAGTTAAAGAGATAGTTGTGAGCCACCATGTGGGTGCTGGAAAAGAAAAGAAAAAAAAAGTGGGGATTGGAGAGATGGCCCAGCAGTTGGGTATGCACCACTCTTAGAGGATGCCTAGTGTCACATCACGCTGCTGTTCACAATTGCCTGTAGCTCCAGCTCCAATGGGGTCTGACACCTTAGGCCTCTACAGGCACCCGCACCCACGGGCACATACTCATACAGATACCCACACTTATGCATAAATAAAAATAACACTCGAATAAATATAAATACACTTTAAAAAAAAAAAGGACTAGAGTTAGTGGTGTCAGGGGCAGAGAAGGCTGAGAGTCACAAGGAAACGGGGGGGGGGGGGGGGGCAGTTACAGTTGCTTTACTATGCTCTGCCCCTGTACCGGCAGAAGGGAGTAACCCTGGCCTAAGGCTCCACTGTGCATCCATGGGGCGGAGCCGCAGGACCCAGAGCCAATCAAGCGCCAGTTAGCATCCAATTCCCTCTCTTAACCCCGGTGTCCCCCAAAGGGGAAGGGTTCCTTTCTACCTGAAGAAAGCTGCTAGGCTGAGTCTGGGGTGGGAAGAACTTTAATCCAGTCAGCATGGGAGACCCTGGGGAGGCTGGTAGCTGGGGAGGACCTGAGGAACCTGTGGCTAACAGAGCCAGGGGCCCCTACTGGGCACAAAGGCACCCACCAGTCCACAGCAGTGCACACACACACACACACACAGAGACAAATAAATGCCTTGGACTAATCTCCAATCTGGTTGTGACTGGAATCATCCATACCTGGAACTGTCCTTGCCAAACAGGATTGTCCAACCCCCTAGTAGAAGCGGAACCCTGGGTTACAGAAGAATGAGGAAATACCAACCAGGCTCACAGTCACACAGCATGGACTGTCCTTGGCTTGCTAGGCCATTTGGTTAATTATCCTTGAGTCAGCATTGGGAATGTGGCCATAAACAAGCCCAGATCCCTAATCTAGTGAGGGAATAGAGATCTAGAAATATGCAACTAGGTAATGGGGGTTGGGGGTAGGGCGGAAGGAAGCTGCTTTAATTTGTCCAATTTGGCCCTAGGTTTTGATGAGTGAGTAGGAGCTCACTGAGCGGGAACAGGAAAATTCCAGGGCTAGATTATCTAACTGGCTGGAGATAAGAAACTGCCCCTGCACAAAATTCATGAGCGGTGGGAGGTGCTCTAGGCAATGGAATAGAATGACTCAGTAATCAGGCCACTGTGGGTCTGATGGTATGATAACTTTGGCTTCTGGCCCACTGTCAGGTCTCCAGCTTTTCCTTAGGCTTGACCCACATCTCATTTCTGTCTCTGACTGAATCATTCAGTGTCATGGTGGCTGGGAGTCTCTGAGGACAGAGGGAGGGACAGGATCCGTAACCTAACGGCCCCACCCCCACTCCTGCCAGCAGAGAGACCACCTATTTACCCTGCCATTGGTGAACCTATCAGCCTGCTCCCGCCCTCTGGGCCTGCCAACAACTCTTACAGGGCACCGTCACACCCTTCCCTAGTCAGAGACGCCCAGTAAGGGCCAGAACCGTCCATGATCCGTATCTCTGGCTTGGCTCCAGGTTCAAACCCAAGTGCCTTCAGTCACCCAGGTCCTGAATTATGGTGACAGCCTGAGCGTCCCTGTGCATCTTTGGGTCTTTCAGGTCAGGCATTCTGGAAGTGTGAGTCCCTCAGGATGGCTGGTACAGCCATGGTCATTGCTAACCTGGACAATTCCAGTCGGGCCATGGATGTCCGGGACCTTGGCTTTGCCACCTAACTGTAGGGAGCACAGAGATATGAGCAGGTTTGGTCTCAGCTGATTTAGTATCCATCTCCTTTTAAGAGAGCTAAAGATCTGTCCACTGAGTTAGAGTTTGCCCATGTGGCAGGTGAGGGAAGGGGGCTCAGCCACCCGCTTTACCAAAGGGAACTTCAGGACACTCACAGTGGTTTGTCCACATGTCTTTCTCCTTTTGAGGTTGTCAGGGTGGAACCTGGGAACTTGCACGAGCTAGGCGAGGCCTCTACTACCAATCTGTATCCTCAGCTCTCTTTTTCCTTTTGAGACAGGGTATTACTAAGCTGCCCAGGCTAGCCTCAAACTCATTCTGTAGCCCAGGCTGCCCTTAAACTTGCAATCCTCCTGCCTCAGCCTCCCAAGCAGCTGGGATGACAGGTGTGAGCCAAAAGGCTCAGCTTACAGGTCTTTCATTTTAACTCTTCCTGCCTAGTGCTTCTTTTTCTGGGATCAAGGCATTCGAAGTTCACCCTCTCCTGCTTTCAGGGGACTTCAGTTTTGTCCCTTTGGTGAAGAGACCAATAGCAAAAAAAAAAAAAAAGCTAGCCTCGGAAGAGAGGTGACGTCAGGGACCATGTACGGGAGACAAGATGGTTCATGGTGTTTGGTGAACAGCAAGAAGGTCAAAATAGCCAGAATTTGGAATCAGAAGAGCCAATCTGGCCACACGGATGAGGTTCTGACACTAGCCATCCTCCTGTCCCTCCACCCGCTGCTGCAGAGAGGGGACTCAGTGCCCCACGTGGCAGCCTGTGCAAAGGCACCCTGCTGAGCTCACATGCTGGGCCCACATCTTTCCTCGCCACTGGCCAGTCCGGCTCCCTGTAGCAAGGTAGGCACCACTGGAGGAAGTAAGGACATTTCAATGCCTTTGCCTCGGTTCTGAACTTAGTGTAGATGCTATTGGCTGGGTTTTGCATCCTTCCTCTCCCAGAATTTGGGTAATACTGAGTCTCAGGCAGAAGCAGGACATGGAACAGAGCGGAATGTTTGGTGACTGACTGCTGCTCACAGTGAGCGAGTGAGCTCAGAAGCCTGTGGCAGGATGCAGGGGCTGAGGCAGAAGCTCAACTTAGGAGTGAATGACCAGTGCAGCAGAGGGATCTGGGCTCAGTTCCCAGAACTGACTTGGTGGCTTCATTTTGATATTCCACAGGGAAATCTTGGCGAATCTCTACAGTGTGTCTACATTATTCTAAGCGTTCATCAATTCATGAATCCTTAAAAAAGTCGGTGCACAGGGAGGCCTGGAACACCCGTGTGTGATCTGCCCTATTTTTTGGTTTGTTTGGGTTTTTTTGTTTGTTTTTTGTGTGGTTGTTTTTGGTTTTGTTTTCGTTTTGAGACAGGGTTTCTCTATGTAGCCCTTGCTCTCCTGGAACTCGCTGTGTAGACCAGGGCAGCCTCAAACTTATAGAGATCCGCCTATCTCTTCCTTCCAAGTGCAGGAATTAAAGGCATAACACCGCGGCGGCCCGATTTCCCTGTATTCTGGGACAAGCTCATGCCCACAGACCACTATCACTGTCTGTGGTCAGGTGAGCTGCTCTCTCACAAAGGCCTCTGTCAACCCAGAGACTGAGGACGGGCAAAGGGACCACATACACCAGTGGTTCTCAAACTTCCTAACGCTGCGACCCTTTAATACAGTTCCCTGTGTTGTGGTGACCCCCAACCATAAAATTATTTTCATTGTTATTTCTTAATTTTACTGTGATTTTACTACTGTCACAAATCGTATTGCAGTGTGTGCCCCAGGGCTGTACTGCCACCGTGTAAACTGAGACATGGAGGCCTCAGCCATGTGGACCTGCGCAGGGCAGTCTAGAGCATCTGCCCACAGCTGACAGTGGCGCCTACGGCCTGCAGTCTCTCCCTTTCTGTGCCGGTCAAGCCCAGGGACACCTGTCTTTCTCTGCCGTGTACTGCAAAGTGGTCTCCCTGGGGCGGTGGTGGTCTCAGGATTCTTGAAGGCAAAGTGAGATGAATGTGAGCCAGCATTTCTCCCAGCGACTGACAAAGGGCTGACACGCACGGCCGAGGTGCAGCCTGGTGATTAATGTGCCAGCGACTCCATTGACAAACCCCAGAGAAGGATGGGTGTGAGAGGTGCAGGGAACAGCCGGGGGTGTAGGGTGAGTGTTTTGGGGGAGGACAGTCAGGAGGAGCAGAGAGGGAGGAGGTAACTAAAGAGAACAACTGTGGCAGGGGCTGTGTATGAGAGAAAGAATGTGTAAGAATGTGTCTGGGAAGACATGTCTGGAAGAATGGAGGTGTGTGTGTGTCCCTCCTCCTCTTTGTGTGATTGTGTGTGTGTATGAGAGAGAGAGAGAGAGAGAGAGAGAGAGGCAGGGGAAAGAGAGCGGGGGGGGGGGGGGGGGGGGGGGGGGGGGAAGATGGTAGGGAAGGGATCAAGTGGAGGGATGGCCTGTGCTACTTCTGCTCAGCCACCGGGCTTCTGGCCAACCTGGCAGAATGCATGGAGGTACCTGCAGGAAGGAGAAGCCTACCTTTCTACGTTCCTTTTCCCTTTGTGTGAGATTTTCCTGTGAAAAACGAAGTCTGGAGCTATAAATAATCCAGTCACAGCTGCAGCATCTTGGAGACTTATGGGGTGTTTTGATGCCAGGCACCCAGGCTTGGTGGGACAGGTTGTCTTTAAAAACCAAGAAGCTAGACTGTCTTCCCCTCTGTGGTCCTGAAACTCCAGCTGACTCCCACACTCCTGGGTTTCTCCTCTGACCCACAGAACCCTGGTGACAGCTGATGGGAGCCCCTCAATGATCAGACCCTAAACTTGGCTTGGGCAGACTGAGCTGGTGTAATGTCGCACAGTGGCTGGGGTAGTGTTAGTATGGTCTCCCGCACTGTGTCTGCTCCGTCCCAGCCTGCAGCCAGCTGGGTTTCAGCTGGTTCCCTGCACTGGCTATGTGCAGGAAACTCAAGCCGGGAGAGCGGCAGGGAAGTGCAGGAGGGATGGGATGGGGGTTCTGGGACAGCGGCAGGGAAGTGCAGGAGGGATGGGATGGGGGTTCTGGGACCAGGGCAGACCCTGAGTCCCTCACTGAGAATGAGAACGAATGGACAAGACGCAATGAATTAGTCCCGGGAGTCTCTTCTGGTGGAAGCAGCGCTCCGTTTAATGTGGGATGTCTTATATATATATATATATATATATATATATATATATATATATATATATATATATATATATATATATTCAACAACGTGGGAGGGTCCTGGGTGCTCAGGGTGGGGGATCCATTGGGGTAGCCTTATTTGCATGCAGGGCTAGGTGCCTATCAAGGGCACCTCTTCACAAGGCATGGTCTTACAGAGACAAAGAGGGAGGTATCCTATCAGCCACAGGGCAGACAAGCACCTACCAAGTTACTTTCCTTTTGCTTCTGTGAAACAGGCAATATTTAATATTTAGCTAAGATCTGGCCAGGGCCAAAGGCGAGGAGCAGCTGAACGCTTAACGCTCTCACCTTCTGGGATAGCGTGGTGTTTCTTAGCTTCTTCAACCCGCTCTTCAGCCCCGTGGCCCACAGGGTAGCAAGGCAGGTCACGGAGTCCAGGGTAGAGAAAATAGGATAGGAAGGTGCATGTCCTGCCCAGGGGGCCGATTTGATTCAGCTACTTCAATGAGGGGCACATTGTTCCTGGCAAGCCTACAGGTGGGTAAGAGTCAAATGGTCTCAAGGCCTGGAACATGGACCAATAGCGTCCTCCTTCCTGTTCTCACCTACATGCTGGGCCTTTTTCCAGGCCTCACGGTGGCGGTCAGGCTGGACTCCATGCAAGACTCGGGGTGGGTCTGGAGAATTTCGCATCCTAGGAGAGTACCCACATCTGGCTCTTGGGATGAGGATGTCTATAAGCGTCTTTCCAGATCAACTCCAGGCTCGGGTTCAGTCTTCAAAATCCATGGGCTCTGGAGAGTGAGACGGAGGGAGGTGAAGGAGAAATGGGTACCTCCTTCCTGCAGTACCCCGTGCTCTGTGTCTGTGCTTCCCCCCCACCCCCCCAATGTTCCCTATGAACTCCAGGATTCCTGAGAGCAGGGAACAAACATTTGGGCTTTGCTCTCTCTGTGCCCCTGTGACTACATGTGCTCAGGCCCCTGGTCAGCTCTCACTGGTTGCAGAACTCCCAGCCTTCCATTCCTTTGTAGAAAAGGGTCAGTCACTTGAGTCTCTCTCCTGGTCCTGTCTCATGTTAAGTTCTAAGCTCTACCTTGAGTTAAGAAGCCCCAAGATCCCTGCTCCCAACCTCTTCTGTCCTTTCCCCAAATTTCAGACCCATGGCCCCAGGAGACTTTCTGTTTGACTGGGTTTAAGTCATGTGCTCCTATCAGGGTTGCCAGCATATGCAGGACACAGAATTCCCAGCTTTTGTTTCTAGAGAGGAAAGCAAGGGCGATTTCCATAAACATCATGAGGAAGAGAAATTCCTATCCTTGACCCCAAACAACAGAGTGACATTCTGGACGTCACCTTCTTTGGCTCCTCCCAGCCTCCAGTCCTTTCCTACATTCTGAGGCCCAGAGCTCAACTTGGATGGGCTGCACCAGCTCAACACACATACAGGCGCTCAGCACAGGCGCACAGGCACACAGGCACACAGGCGCTCCTCTGCAAGAGTCTTAAGTGCTCTTAACTGCTGAACCACTGGTTCACCATTCTTGCTCTGGGTCTGGCTCTCCCTGGCCAGTCACCTCCCTCCGGGTCTCATAGGCTCCTTGTGTTTCCTTCTAGTCCCTTCTTGACAGGCACCTCCGGCACCCTCCCCCAAGGTAACTAAAGCCTCTTTCCTGCAGGGACCCACACAGTACAGGGAGTTTTGAAGACTGGGAAGCAACAGATCCCAGGCAAATGCCACAGCATGGCAGAACAGGTGCCTGCAGCACAGGTGGAAAGATTAAGAGGGATGGGGTGGGGAAGTATAGTGCTTTGGAGCCAGGCCTGTGTGTGTGTGTGTGTGTGTGTGTGTGTGTGTGTGTGTGGTGTGAGAGTGTGTGTGTGTATGTGTGTGTGTGTATGTATTCACACCTATTTACATACATCTCAATTCAATTCTTTCTACCTTTGTGAGCAATAAAGTTCTTTAACCATGCTGAGCCTTTGTTCTTTGGGGAAAATTAAGAATAATCCTCAAGTTAAGGAGAAATGTCAGTCAGTAAGTACTTTCCTTGCAAACATGAAAACCTGAGTTCCATCCCCAGAACCCAAGTAGAACGAACAAAACAAAACAAAACAAACAAAAACCCTGAGTGTTGTATTGCTGGGGAGGCAGAGGTAGGTAGATCCGTAGGGCTAACCACTCAGCCTAGCGTGCTTATTTGGAGAGCTCCAGGCCAGTGAGAAAACCTGTCTTAAAAAAAAAAAAAAAAAAAAATGGTGGCACCTCAGCTAAGGAACAACACCCCATAATTGTCCTCTGACCCCCACGTCTGAAAGTCTGCAGGGCATTGGGGAGGTTGCTCAGTGGGTAAAATGAGGACCTAAGTTCAAACATCCAGCACCCATGAGAAATTTGGGCACAATGGCACTTCTCTAAGCCGGGTACTGGGAGGGCAGAGACAGGTAGATCCTGGCAAGCCAGTCCAACTGAAACAGGGAGCTCTAGGTTCAGTGACAGACCCTATCTAAAAAAGTGGAGGCTCTAGAGAGATGGTTCAGTGGTTAGGAGTGGTTAAGAGCACACCGCTCTTCCAGAGGACCCAGGTTCTACTCCCAGAACCTACACAGGGGCTCACAGCCATTGTAACTACAGTTCCAGGGGACCCAATGCCGTTTTCTGGCCTCTGAGGGTACCAGGCAGCAACACAGTGCACAAACATTCATGTAGGCAAAATACCTATACACACAAAAAAATAAAATAATTAAAAAGTTTTTAAGTTAAAAAAAAAATAAGAGAGAGAGCCATCGAGGAAGACACCTGATATTGACTTCTGGCTTCCTCATACATACATATGGCACACATGTGCACACACACACACACCTACACACACACATGTATTATACATATGCACATAAAATAGAATAGAATAAAATAAACTAGGCCAGTGATGGCAGAAATGATCCATCTGAAGACAGCTCTTAGTGCTGGCTTCTTGGAGCACTGTGCAAAGAATTCTATACCCTTTCCTGGCTTGGGGGTGGTGGGTACCTTCAGGTGGGCTGGTAGTGCCTGTCCTGCACAGTCATAAGTGGACACTCACTGTAGGTATCGCTTGTCCCATCTCTTGGCCCCCTAGGGAGGATGCCGCTAGAGACAGAAAGGCTAGGATCCTGTTTGTCCAGCATCCGTTCCCCTCAGCACTGCCCAAGTCCTGAGTCATCCAGCCACCTCCCCAGCGTCAGCACCTGCTCAGCAGTGTAGATGCCTGCTGGCCCTTCCCTTTAATCAGCAGTCTGCTTCAGCCCCAGCCAGGTTGTTTTAGGTCTTCTTTCCTGGGAGCTTCTCCAACCTTTCAAACCCTCAGATGCCTAGACTGGTGCTCCCTGTCATGACAAGTCCACAACACACACACACACACACACACACACACACACACACACACAGTCTGCAGAATTAGTTATAAGAAAATACACTTGCATAGTAACTTAAATTGGACTGTTCCATGTCACACCCTCCCCAAAATGATGTCCCATCCCAGCTTGGGAAGCCTGACACTATTTCAGCAACATGCAGCCCAACTGGTTGAAGGTTTAGAGGTGGAAGAGAAATCAAGCCACAGGCACCATGGTGGATGCTGGAGCTTTGATGACCTCCAAAGGGCTTCCTGGTTACTAGAGTAACAGAGAAGCCTTCCCAAAGGCAAATTCCTGGTCTTCTGCCTGCAGCTATAACTCAGTGGTTCATGGTGTGGGAAGCATGTGCGAGGACTTGAGTTCACCTCCCAACACTCCATCTTTCTAGCTTCACTGATACATCAGAGCAATCCTCGTTTTTCATTCACAAAAACAAACTATTTAAGTGCTTGTTCTGTGCCAGACGGCAATGCCCAGAAACAGATATGCTTCTGCACTGAAGGGAGACAGAACCCAGGGAGTCTGGGCTGTGCAGTAAATGCCAAGGCAGAGATGAACACTGGTGGGACTCTAACCAGGATACCATGGTGGGCCATTCATGGAAGAGACTGTCCTGAGAAGATCTGAAGGTGTGTGCGCTCACAGCTGCTGCTGCTGGCAGGTCGCTGTGATTGGGATCGGTACAGGAGGAGAGCCAGCAGTGGAGGGATGTGAAAGAGGCCTGACTATGGTGCCCTGAGAAGTCATTTCTTGGCCTAGGGATATGGCTCAATGGATAAAGCACCCACCAGGTAAGCATGAGGACTGGAGTTCAGATCCCCGGCACCATGCGAAGCGGGATACAGTAGTAGGGACCTGAAATCCTAATGCGCCTGTGCGGAGATGAGAGGCGGAGACAGGAGGATCCCGGGAATCTTGCTGGCCTGCTAGTGTGTACACATTGCAGTGAACAAGTGACTCTGCCTCAAATAAAGCAGAAGGTGAAGCCTGACCTCTGAAGTTGCCTGTTGGCTGACCTCTGCACACTTACCACTACACTGGCACAAGTGTCCTGGAGCACACGCACGCGCACCACACACACACACACACACACACACACACGAACATTCTCATATGCAAGACTCACATCATACACCTACACATGAAAAGAAAAGGAGAGAGAGAAGTCCTTTCTGAGTAGTCCAGGTTTCCCCAACACAGTCCCCACCCCACGTTAGCCTGTCTCCTGCCTCATATAGCAGGTAGACCCTGAAAGGAAGCCTCTGCAACGCCTCCCTCCCTTCCCATGAGTCCTAGGACTTCCAGGCAGTGAGAATGCCCTGGAAGCCAGCAGGGCACGGAGAGCTGATGACAACTACGGGTGGGAAGGGTGGCAGGACTGAGAGAAGGTGCCGCAGAGCTGGACCTTCCCTTCCCCAGTCATCTGGATGAAGGCTTAAATGCAATCTCTTTGCTCAGTAAAACAGGCTCTCTGGAATCTTTGACCAAGTAGGTTTGCCCTTACCAATTCCTCTCCTAAACTTCCTAACCTCTTTTTCCCAACCAAGCTCTTTATGCAAAACAGGAAGTGCACAGAGGAGTTTATGGCCCTGCATTTTATGTGTACTGCCACATATGTGTGTACAAATCCCATGCATACATGCATCGTATATACATGGGTAAGTTTAGACATGTGCAAAAATACTTGTTGCTGGTACAGTGTGCATACAGAAACGTGTATTTTCATGCCTCTCTGAGTATGTGTGGAACATGGATGTGCAGACTAGCAGAGAGGTACTAAGGAGTGCAGGCAGGAGTCATGAGACCCGTGTGTACATGTGTGTGTGCAAACATGCATGCAGCTTTGCAACTCCAGCTTCATGATTATCTTTGCAGGAGAGAGCTGGAATCTGTGCATCTGCCAAAGCTATAAAACGTAAAAACGAGTCCCGCTGCTGCTCCTTTCTCCTTTTTGACCTGTCTCCCACCCAACAGCCAGTGCACGCTTTTAAAAGTGCAGATCAGGCTTGGCATGGTGGCACATGCCTTTAATCCCAGCACTCGGGAGACAGAAGCAGGCAGATGAGGCCAGCCTGGTCTATAGACCTAGCTCTAGGACAGCCAGGGCTATACAGAGAAACTTTGTCTTGAAAAACCAAAAATAAAATTAAAAAATACAAGTGCAGATCAGACTATGACACTGCCAGGCTGTGGTCCTTCCATGACTGGCTTCCCATTTAGAATAAATCCAACTTTTGAATATGGCCTTCAGGACTCCAGTGTTTGAGACTGGGTGGCTTCACGTTCCCATCCGTCTCGGGTATCCCCTGCCTCAGCCACACTGCCAAGAGCTTTAGTACTCACTATTCTCTCTCTTGGACTCCCTTGCCGCAGACTGCTAACTTCACTCCTGCTCCCAGCTTCAGCCCAACATGGTAATGTTATTAACGGTATCTTACATGCCCCCAAATCTGTGTGTGTATGTGTGTGTGTGTGTGTGTGTGTGTGTGTGTGTGTGTGTGTGTTTCAACACAGGATCTTTTTACATAGTCCAGGCTGGCTTCAAACTCTTTACAATCCTCCTGCCTCAGCTTTTTTTTTTTTTTTTTGAGTACTAGAATTATGGTATGTACAACCTTACCTGGTTTCTGGACTCCAATTTAAATTGGCAGCCCTGGTCCCTGTCTGCATTATTTCTCTAAGTGAGTCTCTCCCCAGTACCAGGGCTGACTGTTGGTCCAAAGCAGGCAGTCAGAAGTGCTTAGGGTATCAGAGGAGGCAGTCTGTGAAAAGAAAGGGATGCTGGGCTGGGTGCGGTGAATCAGCAGACTATGTGCCCATCTGACAAGGTTACTGCCAATGCACTGGGGCATTAAGAGCAAAGACTGTCAGTAGAGTCTTGAATTGGGCAAGATGACTAGACTATATATACCACAGTCTGGGACTGCGGGAGCTAAAAACCATCAACTTAGAAGCTACAGTGGTTCAGGAGAATGAGACTAGGAGCCACAAACTAGGATGAGCTATTTGCAAAAGACGCATCTGACAAAGAGCTGATATCCAAAAATATACAAAGAACTCTTAACCCTCAACTAGGCACTGTGGAGCATGCCTGCAATCCCAGCCCTTAAAGATAGAGGCATAAGGGTCAGGAATTCAAGGTCATCTTCAGGGAGCTGGAGTTCATCCCTGGCTTTCTGAGATGCTGTCTCAAAACACCAAAAACCAAACCAACAAAAAGAACTGCCCCACCCTAAATCTTACTTAAATGTACCTGTCTTTAGCCTTTTATCCCTACTGTGGATCCCAAATCTCTCTCTCTCTCTCCATCTCTTTCTCTCTTTCTCTCTTTGTGTGTGTACATTTTTATGTATGCTCATGTTCATGGGAGTACATGTGTGAGTGTAGGTGCATACGTATGTACATGTGTGTCTGAGTGTGTGTCTCAGTGCATGTGGAGACTGGATGACAATCTCTGGTGTTATCCTCAAGAACACTGTCCAACTCCATTGAAAGAAGGCTTCTCGTTGGCCTGGGTCTCACTGTTAAGTTAGACAGACTGGCCTGGACCCTCCTGCCTTTGTCTCCCCAGCATCAAGTTGACAAGTGAACACTCCTATGCCCAACATTTTTATGAGGTTTCAGATTGAACTCAGGTCCTCATACTTAGAAAGAAAAAGACTTTATGAACTGCGCCATTCTTCCAGCCCCAATTTGGTGGGAGCTTTTCCCCTATAAATTAAACACACTCTTACTACCCAACCCAACAATCATGCTCCTTAGTATTTGCCCAAACGAATAAAACACTGGTAGGGGAAGATGGTGCATATTGTAATCCTAGAGCTTGGGAAGTGGAAGCAGGAGGATCATCCTCAGCTAAAGACTGAGCTGGCGGCCAGCTTGGGCTACAGGAGACCTTATCTCCAAAAACAAAATAGAACACTTAAGTCTACAAAAATCTGCACATAGATGTTTATAGCATAATTGACAAAACTTGGAAACAACCAAGATGTCCTTCCGTATGTAACTGGATAAATAAGTTGTGGGAAAGCCAGACAATAAAGTATTCTTCAGTGCCAAGGAGAAATGAGCTATCAAATCAGGAAAAGACATGGAACAAACTTAAATGCATGTTACTAAATAAAAGAAGCCAGTCTGGAAAGCAGACGTACTACACAAAGCCAACTATATGACATACTGGAAAAGGCCAACCTGTGGAGACAGCAAAAAGGTCGATGTCCAGAGCTCTAGAACCAGCTAATGTGGACAACTGGCGAGCTCTTGGCTCAGTGAGAGGCTCCGTCTCAGACGGTGAGGTGGCCAGTGGAGAGCAATGTTTGAAGACAATTGACATCAGCCTTCACCTCCACACACAGGAGCACACACACTCAAATGCACATATGTACACACATACACTACACAGGTGCATATATTTAACACACACACACACACACACACACACACAGTGAGGATTTGGAGGGATTGGGAGTGGGCAGGCAGAGCACAGCAGATGTGGAAGGTCATGAAGCCACTTTGTAGGATGCTACAGTGGAGGATACAGGCCATTGCACATCCAGAGAAACCCACGAGTACACATCCTCAAGTGAACCTTAACATAAATTATGGGCCCTGGATGACGACAATATGTTCAGGTAGTCTCATCAACTCTAACAAGTATGTACTTCTGGCAGGGGATGTTGGCACATGTGAAGGCAAACGGCATGTGGGAAACTTCTAGACTTCCTGCTCAGTTCTGCTGTGAGCCTACACTGCTTGAAGCTTATTTAAAAGAATGAAAGAGGGCTGGCTATGTGGCTCAGTTTTTTGAGCACTTACCTAGCATTCATGAAAAACCCTGGCTTTGATCCTCAGCACCACATAAACAGGATGTAGTAGTACACACTTGTAATCACAATACTAGGCGGGTAGAGGAAGGAGTATCTGTTGGGAGTTCAAGGTCAGCCTTGGCTACATGGTGAGGTAGCCTGAGACTCATGAAAGCCTGTCCTGCCTAAAGGGAGTAAAGCATGGTGGTGATACTTGCCTTCAGTCCCAGCACCAGGGTGGCAAAGGTAGGCAGATCTCTGTGAGTTCCAGAACAGTCTGGTCTACATAAAGTTCCAGAACAGCCAAAGCTACATAGTGAGACCTTGTTTGAAAGAAAAAGGGAGGTGAAGGGAGTTGGGGAGAGAGGAAGGAAAGAGAAGAATCTAGACATTCTGGGGTCTATTCTCATTCTTCCTTGGGCTCCATGTCCTGGCTTCCTAGCTGATGGATGCATTCACAGGGCATGTCTGCCTGCCTGCCTGTCTCTTTTCTTTCTGGTTTGCTAGATCCCTGTTAAAATATTTCCATCCGGGGGCTGGAGAGATGACTCAGCTATTAGGAGTACTGGCTACTCTTCCTTAGGACCCAAGTTCAATTCCCAGCACCCACAGGGCAGCTCATAACTGTCTGTAACTCCATTTCCAGGGGATCTGACATCCTCACACAGACATACATGCAGGCAAAACACAAACACAAAATAAATCTAAAAATTTTTTCTCTACTTGGAAGTTTTTGGAATTCTGTGGTTCCCCTGGCAGTCTTACAGCACCCCCCTCTCCCAACACACACACACACACACACACACACACACACACACACACACACACACACACACACTTTCCTGTCAGCTTGCCAGTCTTCTAGAATGAGTTCCATAAGCAAAGGTCAGCCCCAATCTCCACGGCAAGCCCTGTCCTGAGAAAAACATGTACCCTGACTCCCAGCCGAGGATCCTGGTCCCAGATTGGGAGAAGAAAATCCTGGAGACCTCATTACCATCCCTCCAGCCAGGCTTGATCTGCCTCCCTTGGAGTCAGACAGTACTGAGAAGGAAAACATCTTCCCTCTCTACCCAGGGATGGGCTGTCATGTGGAACACACTTAAGGAGAGCCCGCCGACTGTGCCTGGCCCACTTCTGTTTCTCCGGGCTTTGATTAAGACTCATAGAGGCATTAAGCTCTGAGAAGACTGGGCCTCTCCACGGCCAGAAATAGAACAAAATAAAATCAATGCTAAGTCACGAGTAATCATGAGGAAGTCCTTCAGTACTCTGGATGATTCCTGATGACCACTTTGAAGCCTTTTTTTGGTGGTGGTTGTTTTTTTTAAGATTTATTTTTTCTTATGTGTATGAACGTTTTGTCTGAATGTATGTTTGTTCACCACACATGAGTCTGAGCCTAGTGCCCCAGGAGCTCGGTAGAGAGTGTCGGATCCCCTGGAACTGGAGGTGCTGATGGTTGGGAACCTCCTTGTGAGTACTGAAAACTGAACCTGGGTCCTCTGCAAGAGCAGCAAGTGCTCTTAACCACTGAGCCATCTCTCCAGCCCCTCTTTTGTTTTGTCTTTTTTCCCCGGAGACAGTATGAGATCCTCAGATGATTCCCTCCTTTGCTAGTTGCATTTGCACGGGTCCAATACTTTGCAGGCATGTCTCATCTGTAAGGAATTCTCATGGCTGACTGGTTTTCCTGCCCTGTGCTGGGCTGTAACAGGGTGGTTCCAGAGATGACTTTAAAGACCTAAAGGGCCTTTCTGTGACGGTCACTAAGGCTAGGGGTCTTTCTTCTTACTCCGGGGCATACAAACTCAGGCTCACCAGAGATGAATTGAGCCGGGGCAGAGTCCTGCATGGCACTGGAGAAGGGCTTAGGGGAGCCTGGCTTGGAAAATCAACCTTGAATTGAACCAGTAACTACAGGTTCCATGCCATAGGCAACAAACTAAACTGGGCTAGAGTGAGACTCCAACAATGTATCCTCTGGTGGCTTTGGGCTCCTCTGATCTACGGGTAGCCCAGAGAGTAGACCATATTGGAGAAGCATCTATTCTGGTGCTGGCTACCCACTGCCTCCTATTAGTGGTGGAGAGCCAGATCTGCATTACAAATAGCAGCCAAGGTCATATATGCAGCGATAGTATTGCTCAGTCTACTAACTGGGTCAGTGATGGAAGGTGTGGCTCACACTGGGTTAGCAGGGACTCTGTACTCCTCCTGTTCGGCCGTCATATGACACCTCCTGATGTTGAAGGAAAAGGTGAGCTGCCTGCAGGCATGGATGTCACGCCTGCAGGTTTCATCTTAGTGTGTGCAGTGCATTGTTGGTAAGCAACGAGTACGATGCGGAAATTGATGAGTGACTGACTCTTTTTAGCCCCAGTCTTTGCTCTTTTCTGGTTTTCACTGTGTCCGGATTGCTGAGAGCTGAAAGCGGGAACCTGAGGCCGTCCTGGTGGAAAAGACCCCCTGGGCAGAGCTGATGAGGATGCTCTGGGTAAGAGGCGAGCACAGAGCCAAGGTCTCCAGGCATCTGCCTGCTTAGAGACCCATACCCCGCCCCTTGTCCAGTACAGTAGCCACCCCTGGGAAACATGTGTAGTGGCAGAAGACTTGCCGTAAAACAAGCATATGAGCACTACATACAGCAATTCAGAAGATCTTCCTATGCTGGCCTCCTTCATCCCAAAGCTGTCCTGTTGCCATAGCAACTGGCCTTCCTCCAAAGGAGAGTTTACTGAGGGCATCCCAATTAACTCCTTCCAACATAACAGGGCCCTTTGTCCACATGGCCCAGATGCTTACAACACTGATGTCTAGTCTAAGACAGAGAAAGGATGACATTGTGGAAAGAAACACTATTATACCCTGTGAGTATTAAGAGCCTGGATTGAATTCTTGGAGGTCATCTGTGCAAACTTAGATATTCCAGAGCTCTTTTGGCCTCAGCTTATTGTCTTGCAATATGGGTGGAAGAGTGAACTTGTTCATATGGTGTCACAAAGAAGAGATGGGTGTGCATGGTGATGTTTAAGGGATACTCAGTTTGCAGGTAGCTCCAGTCACTTGGGGGCCAGATGCATGCATTCCACTGCTACTGTACTGGCACAGCAGGGAGGGCCTACCACAGACACACAGAGCTGTGATTCATCTGAAAAAGTGGGAACCCACACCACTGAGACAGTACCAAGCCTTCGGGTTGCCCAGGAGAGCCCCATCAAACAGCCCATTGATTCCCTCTTGAATGGAACTGCAGCCAAGCTTGTGGGACTCTGGACTTCCAAACAGAGAGGTTGAATGAAAAACAGACATGTCCTGGAAGCTGATGGAGAAGCAGGAACCAGGAAAGAAGGTCTGGACAGGGAGAAGAAGGTGAGATTGAGGCTGGATTAGCTGGAATCACCTGGCAGCCTGTAGGTATGAGGCCACTGCAGTCACTGCCAAGGGTTATCTGCCCAAATCATGCAAGACCCCCGGAGGAAGGGACAGCAGAGCCAACTGGAAGTAATCTCAGATAGAACTGGGGATGTAGCTCAGTTGGTACAGAGCTTGTCACGCATGTGTGAGGCCTCGGATTCAACCCCTCGCACAGCATAGACCAAAGGAGAAGACATAAAAATGGTTGAGATGGGAGGCTCAAAAGTTCAAAGTCATTTTTGTCTATACAGTGAGCTCAGGGTCAGCTTGAGTTATATGAGATCTGTGGAAAGAAAGGGGGGGGAGGGAAGGAAGGAAGGAGGGAGGGAGGGAAGGAAAAAAGAAAGAGAAAAGGCAGAAGGAAGGAAGGAAGGAGGGAGGGAGGGAGGGAGGAAGGAAAGTTCTGTCCTTGGATCCATGTGGTAGCTCATCATCTCTAATTCCAAGGGATTCAATGCCTAAGACCTCTGCTGGCCATGTGTGGTAGTGCACTACATCTTTGATCCCAGCACAAGGGAGGCAGAAGCAGGAAGATCTCTGTAAATTTGAGGCTAGACAGGAGAGTTTCAAGCTAGCTAAAGTTACATCGTGAGACCCTGTCTCAAAAGAGCCCCAAACCAACCAACCAACCAACCAAACAAACAAACAAAAAAGACTTCTGTGGCCACTGTACATACATGTGGTGCAAATGCATACCTGCAGGCAAGACACTCATACACATAAAATAAAATAAATCTTAAAAAAAAAAAAGGCCAGGTGTGGTGGTTCATGTCTTTAACCCCAGCACGTGGGAAGGAAGAAGCAGGCAGATCTCTGTGAGTTCGAGGCTAGCCTGGTCTACAAAAATGAGTTCCCAAGACAGTCAATGCTTTTATACAGAGAAACTATTTCGGGGTGGAAGAAAATTAGAAAGAGGACGAGAAAGAAAACAAGAGATGGAGAGAGCGAGAAGAATCTCAGACCACATAAAGGCTGCAAAACACATTAAAAATAATCCCTGATTCCCTTCCCTCCATTTCTCCAGACATTAGCTTGTACTGAACTTGTGTTTGTACAGGTGTACTGAGTCCTAGAGCTAACTGTGGTGTGAGCTCTTCTCAACTCCGTCTTCAGGAACTTCACCCCTGCTAGCTTGAACTTGGCAATGGACAGGAGTATTCACAGCACAGAAGTGAGCTTTAGGACTTTCCCCCCTAGAGGTTTGGATGTTCAATAGTTTTCAGCATACAGCCATCCATCAATCTCTCTTTACTTACGGGTGTGTGTATATACACATATTCCTTTTTCTTCCTCATCTGAGAGTAGGTTCCCCCCAAAAAATCATCTTGCCCTTAAATACTTCCATATGTATTTTTAAAAAAATAAAGACATCCTCTTTTATAATGACACAATGCATTTATTAAAATCAGAATATTTGAATGATCACAGTTCTGTCACCTGATACCTAGACCTCATCCAAATGTTGCCAAAGGTCCTACTAATGTCCTTTATAGGAAAAGGAGAAAATTGCTCTAGTCCGGAACCCAGAGCATGACCACACATTTCATTTAGTGTCTCTCTAGTTTCCCTTAGTACTATTTAGTCTTTCTTTGTCTTCCGTGACCTTGACATTTCCTGCAGAGGACAGACCGCTGATTCTCTGTAATGCACTCATTTTTGGTTGTGTATCCTTTATCCAAACGCCTGGGACCCAAAGTCTTTTAAATGTTGGGATTTTAGGATTTAGGGATATTCTCATAAACTTCACTGGTTGAACAGATGTTGTATGACTATCCCTGGAGAAACCTGTATACACATCAGATAGGTCACTGATGACAGACCAAAGAACTGCCACCCAAGTGGAGCTTACTGAGCCACTGAGTTTGTTGTGGTCACCTGTAGAGGAGCATGGGTAACTCAGGTGGCTGAGTAAGGGAAAAGCCCCATGTAGCAAGAGTGATCATTCCCAGGGACTACATCACAGACCAAGAAGGCTCCTCTCCCTGAAGCAAACGCTTATGATTAACTTCACCTGCCAGAGGGGCCTTGTGAGTCTTGTAATCTGTGAGTCTTATTTTAGGTTCTTTGTATCTTTCATGTGAGTTCTATGAGCCTTCCTACCTCCCTCCTTTAGATCTAATCTGTAATCTTTCAAAATCCAAAGTTTTTTGAACACCGACATGACACTTAAGGTGTGTTTTTGGTAGTGCACGCCTTTAATCTCAGCACTCAGGAGGCAGAAGCAGGCAGAGCTGTACAACTTCAAGGCTAGCCTGGTCTACAAAGTCTCCAGGCCAGCTAAGAATACACAGTGAGACCCTGTATTACTAACTTTTCTATTGTGTAGACACCATGATCAAAGCAACTTCTAGAAGAAAGAATTTCATGGGAGCTTAGATTTTCTGGTTTTGAGAGCATGACCATCATGTGGGAATCATGGCGATAGGCAATCAGGTAATGGAGCAGTAGCTGAGAGAGTGCTAGAAGGTGAGAGAGTGAGCTTGAGAGAAGCAGAAAGAGAAAGAGGAGAGAGTGAGGACTACTGGGAATGGCCAGAGTCTTTTGAAACCCAAAACCCCACCCTAGATACGCACCTGCTCCAACAAGGCCACACTTCCTAACCCTTCCCAAAGAGTTCCACCAACTGGGCACCAACTACTCAAACATGAGCCTAAGGAGTCTATTCTCATCTAAACCATTACAGATCCTGTTTCAAAGAAGAAAAACAGATACATTTCTGAATTTGGGTTTCAGCTGGATTTCAGAGTTTGGGTTTTCAGATTAGGGTACTCAGTCTGCAGTTGTGGCTTCCGTAGATAAATTTCAGCTAAAAGAGTTTCATAGTGGTTATTAAGTGTTGATTTTTAAATTCAATTCCAATCTCTACATTTTTCCTGTTTGTTTATTTGTTTTGAGACTGTCTTACTCCATAGCCCAGGCTGGCCTGAATCTCCCGACTGTGACCTTAAATTCTCAGCAATCCTTCTGCCTCAGCTTCCCAAGACAGATTACAGGGAGGAGCCAGCCACCTTACCATGTCTTCATTTGCCTTCTGCCTTAAGAAAGAATGTGCATGCTCGCCACAGGAACCCATGTGGTAGAAGAAAATCAACTCACACAACTTGTCCCCCATTCAAGTGCCACCGCATGCATGAGTTCGTATGTGTACACACACGCGGGAGTGTGCGCGCGCACACACACACACACACACACACACACACACACACACGCAAATATATGTAATAAAAATTGTTTTAAAGCAAGAGTCAGGTAGGGCATGGTACCTCACACCTTTAATCCCAGTGCTCAGGAGGCAGAGGCAGACAGATCTTTGTGAGTCTGAGGCCAACCTGGTCTACAGAGTGAGTTCCAGGACAGCCAGGGCTAGACAAAGAAACTTTGTCTCGAAGAACAAAGCAAACAAAAAAATTACCCCCCCCCCAAAGGAAACAAACAAAACAGAGCTTCTGGGGCTTAGCTCGGTGGCAGTGCTCTTGTCTGCTATGCACAAAGCATGAAAATCCCGAGGTCAATTCCCAGCCCCGAAAGTGGAGAAGACAAACTTCACACCACTGCTTTTCCTTACAAACACCCAACAAAATTGGTAACACGGATTTGGGAGTCCCTCTTTGTTCTTATCTGCCTGAATGTCCCATGCATGCCCCTCTCTCTCTTTCTTGAATTTATATCTGCATCTTCAACTCCCAGTGTAGGCAGGCATTCGGTAAGGATTTATGGGAAAATGATTGAATTAATTTAATCTTTGGGACAAGCCAGCAAGCAGAGATGGCTCTCTTTGCTTTACAGACAAGGAAACCCAATCTCCATGGAGTCGAACTCAGACTCGTCAGATGCCAGCGTCCTTTGTGCAGAGCTTCAGCAGAGGAGACAGTTTTAGTGGAGAATTGAGTTTTTATTTTCATAGTGAGTTTAGACCCCGAAGGAATGTCTACATTCTTAGAAATCAGGGCAGCACAAATATGACGTGGGAAAGGACACAGAATAGGGCTGGTGTTGCAAAACCAGCTCCCAGGCTGGCGACCACTCAGTTCATTCTTTGTTACTCTGACACAGGACAGGCTGGCAGCCCGGCTCCCGAGGGAGGAAAGAAAGATGATGTTGCTAAGACAGGCCGTGGCCAGCAAAGTGGCTTGGTTCAGCCCCACCAGTCAAACAGGTAAGACAGTGCCTTCTATAGCAGATGGACTGACTCTCTTCCTGCCTTCCCTCAACCTACCTCAAATCCTCTAGAACATGCACACCAGCTGGGCAGAGCAGTGGTTACTTTTGCTTCACAGATAGGGAAAGTGAGTCTTAGAGGACTTAAATACTCACCAGCTCTGTGGGGCCATTTCTTTTCCTTCACCTTTATGAGGATTGGACTAATTGGACTCGGGTTTGTTCAGCAAACCATCTTTACCCACTGAGTCATCTCACCAGTCCAGATTTGAACATCTTGGGTGCAGGTTCATAGGCCACTGTACAACACTAACTACCTCCAACTCCATCTCTCATGGCCTCAAATTCCCATGCTGTTGTTTTCTTCCCTTCCCTGCTCTTCCTCCTTCAATCTTTCTCATCTTGTCATGGGGTCCAGCCTCTGCAAGCAGGGTATGGTCCAGAGACACCCAACAGGAAGGAGGAAGGACCGGTGTCGGAAGGAAGGAATCAGACACAGACATTTAGGAGAGAAACACACACACACACACACACACACACACACACACACACACGGGAGTAAAGGCTTAAAAAACCAGCCTCCTCGTTCTGGTTAATATAGTAGTAGTAATGTCTTTTGTTTATCTCACAGTTGTAGATGTCAATCAAGCACATTTCAAAGCATTTGCATGTTTACATTGTAAGCCGGAACAACCTGCATGGTGGCGGCTTAATCGCTGGTTTGTATTTGCTCAGAAAACTTTACCACAACGGTTCGTTAACTGTTTGCTGGGTGTCATGCTAAACAGGTTACAAGATATCTCAGACAGATGGGCAGAAGGGTGTGGTGACGCCAGGAAGAAGTTCATAGGTCTTCAGCTTCCTCTCTGTATATTCTTTATTTACCCAAATTACAGCTATAAATTCCTTTGACTAGCAGCCCTTAGTTTTCTTATCTTTTTGACTATTACTAATTTGGGAATTTTCCTGCATCTTCAAGTTAGTGTATTGGTTCAGGCAGTTTCAATCTTAAACAAACTTTTAAGCTTTGAGAATATTCACGTATCCTATCCTATCACATATATCCTAGGTTTATATTTTATTATGGCTTTAGACAGGCTTACTATTTCTTCGTCAACAAAAGGCAGGCATTCTCAAGGTTGACTATCTGTATGTCCTTGTCTTTCCAGATGTGCTAACTTTCTTACTCTAAACTCTTTGGCCCTTGTATGACTGGGGGCCTTGACTTTCCCTGGGGAATCAGCATCTATTATGCCAAGAGTAATTTTATGATGCGACTCCAGTAGACATGAAATAGTTCTTACACATGCCAGGACTTGAAGATCAGTAAGACTGTTGCAATTATTTTTTAGTGTTGCAATCTTCATGTCCCTGTCCTTCACAATGTGTCCCCCTCCCAGTCAGCAAGAGCCAGCCCAATGGTTCATTTTAGTTATACTAATAAGAAATTATTAGTAAATAATTATCGATGACACTTTTCAGCAGCTGTACAGTAAAAGGGAAAGGGGGCAAAACAGCCAGTGGGCCAGGATCTTCTGGCATTTCAGCGACTGAAGCCTTGTCATGCAGTGACATTTATTGCCAAGATACTGTAGTCCCCAGTCCTCCTCCTCTTCCTCCTCCTCCTCCTCCTTCCTCTTCTTCTTCTCCTTCTCCTTCCCCTCCTTCCCCTCCTCCTCCTCCTCCTCCTCCTCCTCCTCCTTCTTTCCTATAGGAAAAAAAGAAACACACAAAATATATTACCTCTTTAAGTCCTGAGAATAGCAGATTCTTGTCCATGCAATGCTTTGCACGGGAAATTCCTTCCTTCCTTCCTTCCTTCCTTCCTTCCTTCCTTTCTTTCTTTCTTTCTTTCTTTTCTTTTCTTTTTTCTTTTTTGATACAGGGTTTCTCTGTTGTAACTCTGTGGTAACTCTGACTGTCCTGGAACCTGGGAACCTGGAACTCACTCTGTAGACCAGGCTGGCCTCAAACTCACAGATATCCACCTGCCTCTGCCTCTGCCTCTCGAATGCTGGAATTATAAGTGTGTGCCACCATCGCCAAGCTGCCATGGTTCCCTACTGTTTTCCTACAGAGGCAGGTGGGGTAGAGAAGGCGAGGAAGGGGTCAAAGGTCTTTGTGGGAGCTGAGGATTGTAGTTCCATTGGTGGGGAGCTTGCCTAGCATGCATGAGCTCTGGGTTGGACCACCAAAACTACGTAAAACTGAGTGTGACTGTTCAGTCACACTGTTATCCCATTGTGCTGTTATCCCAGCATTCCGGAGGTAAAGATAGAAGGGTTAGAAACTCAAGGTCATTGTCAGCTATGTAGCAAGTTCAGGGCCAGCCTAGGACTCATGAGGTCCTGTTCTCAAATGAAAGTGAAACAAAATCACCACAAAAAAGAGGAGCCTTTCTTCTCATCCATCTTCAACCCAAACTGCTAGAGTCCCCATGGGGGAGTTTGATGAAACAGGGTAATAGGAGGCAAAAACCATAGAGTTGGAGTTTATCCCTGGTATATCTCTGGGGCCTGTTTTCTGAGGGCTGTGATAAAGGTCTATTTGTCGAGCAAATGGTTTTAAAGATCTGAGAATAGGCAGGAAGCAATCTGCCCAGTGATGCCTGGTCCTCTTTCCCTCCTGCATCTCGCAGGGAGAGGGTGAGGAGTGGGAGGAACCAGCAGGAAGGAGTCAACCCCGACCTAGTGGTCAATACCTCTGTTCAGCCCTCGCCACTGTCTGCCCCAGTGCCAGCCTTGAGCAAGGAGACCCTTGCAGGTGGAGAGGAAGCTGGAGATGACTCCAAGATGCTTCCATGTACTTAGACACACTTGGGGTTGCAGGTATGATGAAATTTAGTCTGCTTTCGCTGGAGCCAAAATCCCTGGGAAGGGCCCCAAGTACCCAGGACTGGACAGGCCAACATGTCCCTTAAAGATAGCTTTAAAAAACTCTGTATCCTGCTGTGAGCATACAAACATAGCTTCAAAGAGCTTAAACGCTTAAACGCATGCTCAGCTGCACCCTGAAAGAACTGCAGGTGAGCAAGCACACTTGTGTATTCTCCCTCAGACCTGTGAGCATACACAAGCCACACCACATCTTCAGCAGCTGCATACCTTGTGCGTGCGTACACACACACACACACATACACAGATGTAAAAAGAAATTAAGATTTCTTTCTCCTACGCACAGATGTTATTTGAGGGGACTTTTGATTGTATGGCTGTTTGACTTTTGATTCCATGCCTGTTGAGGGGTCTTCCTCTGTTGCTCTCTGTCTTATTTGTTTGAGGCAGAATCTCTCACCGAACCTGGAGCTCATTGATTCAGCGGCCACAGCAGCCCTGCTGTCCTCACCTCTCCTGCTGCCATGGCTGGTTTTGATGTGGGCGCTAGGGACAGAACTCAGGTTGTCAGACTCCTATAGTTAAACACTTTAGTGACTGGGCCTCCTCTCCATTGGTTGACTTTTTAATGCAGGGTCTCATTATTTACTCCTTGCTATCCTTAAACTTTCTGTCTCTCAAGAGCTGGATTACAGGCATGAGCTACCAGATCCAGCTCTGTGTGTGTGTGTGTGTGTGTGTGTGTGTGTGTGTGTGTGTGTGTGTGTATGTGTTTTAGTGGGTTAAACTGAGTATGGTGGCTAATGCCTGTATCTCAGCACTCTGGAGGTGGAGGTGAGTTAGATCAGAAGTTCAAGGTCAACCTCCCCTACCTAGTGAGTTCAAGTTCAGGCTTGAAAAAAAGGGGGCGGGGCGCTTGGTAATTTGGTCTTGATGTCCTGCTCTTAGCATCTTAGCGCTCTCGGAGGCGGAGGCAGGAAGATTACTAGTTTGAGATCGATCTCAAACAAAAACAAAACACAAACCTTAGTTTATACGCTATTATGTTTCCACTTCCTGCCTTGGTATCTTGTGCCTGGTAGCAAGACCGCTACTTTATCCCTGTGACCACAGCAAGGATCTCCAAGTCCCATATCCATTTCTGGTAGCGTTGTGGTCCTCTGCCTGCTCCAGAGTTCTGGCAGGATCCCTTTCCTAAGGTGCAGTGCAGCTCTCTAAGGGCACGTTCTTCAAAGATTCTTCGCCACATCCTCCCCTCCTCCCTGCTAAGAATCACCCTGGGCCTCAGAACTTCACAGAGATAAGTACTCCAACCCTTGATATTTTCCCCATTGTGGATGGGGGAATGTAAACAGAGCTTAAAGAAAGTGTAAATAGTGCTTAAGCAAAATGTAATCCTCTGTGAAGGGCTTGGTTTCCCGGTTTCCTGTTTCCCCAGGTGAGATAAAGCAGGTGGGGGGAGGGTGATTTCTGGCCAACAAAGTGCAAACACTATTAAGAAGGAAAGGAAGAAAGGAAGGAAAAAGAGAGAGAGAGAAAGGTAGAAAGAGAGGAAGGAAGACCCTCTTGGCAAGGCTTGCCTCTTATGGCAATGCTGGGATGGGAGGTTTGGAAGGAAGGGCTTATCCAGTTTCTCCTGCGCTGGGGACTGAGTGAGGAGAAAGGTGGGAGGTACAGTGGGTATCCACCAGGACGCCTAAAGCTGACGTCTCTTGTAAATCCAACTCAGTCTCGGTCTCAAATGATTCCTTTTGTTCAGTCTCTGGAAGCTTCCCTGGCCTCCCTGGAGCACACCACACCTTGATCACCGAGGTCTAGAAGCCTCTAGTCCCTAACAGGTCCTCCTTCGCTACAGTGCGGTCCTTCCCTGCTGGCTGCCTCTGGATGATGTCCTGGGCTTTCTTTCGGGTAGTGTAGTGTCCCACAGACACCGGATTCAGATTTGCTAGAGGAGTCTTGAGATTTCTCTCCTCCCTTCCTTCTCTATTTCCAATTCCTCCTGCAGGGAACTCAGGGCCCATCCCGGCCTTCTTTGTGCTGACTTCCACATCTAAAGCCCCTGAGTTCTAAATCTCTCCTGTCCACCCCTTCTTCCCACTGTGGCTCCAGCTTCCCCGCACAACTGTGTCCTGTCTTGCCTCCAACTCCATGCTGGGGAATCATGTCATTCTAGCTTGAGCCCCTCAGGACGAAATCCAAAGTTCACAAGTCCTTTTGAGTTTGGCTCCCTCTCGTCTCTCACAGCTCCTTGCCTTATCTCTACTCTGTGGGCTCCAGCCAGCTTCACAAAATTAGCCCCACTCACAGACTGCCGCCTAGGCTTGGAACAACTATCCCTTTCCGTGCCTGGCTAATGACTGACTTCAAGTCAGTCATCCTCAGGCCTGGGTCCAGTGCACGGGGGTCTTTCTGGTGAGAAAGCCTCTGTGTGTATCTCTGGCACTGTGCATTGAACTAGAAAACCCGTCTCTATTCCAGGCTTCAATGCGTTCTGAATGTGCAGGAACCCGGCCTGCGTTGCTAACCCGTTGCTTGCCTATAGCCAGAAACAAAATGTTTGAGGAAGCCTGGCAAATCCCAGCACTTGGGAAATACAGTCAGAAGGACCAGAAGCTCAAGGTCAACTTGAGTTACCTGAGACAGTCTTTAAAAATAATGGGTTAGATACACAGCTCAGTTAGTAGAATGCATGTTAGATACATACATTCAGGAAGCCTGGGTTCCATATAAACTTGGTATGATGGCCACACTCGGAATCTTAACCCTGGGGAGGTGAAGGCAAGAGAATCAGTTCCTGTTTATCCTTGGTTACAACAGGAGTTTGAGGCCAGCCTGGGCTACAAGAGATCCTGATTCAAAAAATTAATAATAAAAATAAAATGCTTGGCCCAGCTGTGGTGGCTCATGCCTTTAATCCCAGCACTCAGGTAGCAGAGGCAGGCAGATCTCTGAGTTGTAGACCAGCCTGGTCTACAGAGTGAGTTCCAGGACAGCCAGAGTTACAACAGGGAAACTCTGCATCAAAAAAATAAAAAATAAATAAAAATAAATAAAAAGTTTGGGAATGACCTTCACAAACACTGTGGCACTTGTAAGCACGCGAGTGTGTGTGTGTGCGCGCACGTGTGTGCGTAAAAACACACACAGAAAAAATATTTTAGGGGGCTGGAGATGTCTCAGTGGTTAAGAGCTCTTGTTGCTCTTGCAGAGGATCAGGGTTCAGTTCCCCACACCCACGAGGTAGCTCACAACCATCAGTAACTCCAGTTTCAGGAGATCCGATACCTCTTTCTGGCCTCCACAGGCACACATGAGGTGCAGGTACAAAACACTCATATACATTAAAAAAAACAACCCGGAAACCTAAAACATTGTTTACGTTTAAAAAAAAAAACAAAAACCCAGACGATGAAAGAAAATAATAAAATGTTTTATGAACATGTTACTAGCTGATATAAAAAGACTTGACTTTATCAGGTGTAGCCCAGGGCCTTGGCACCCCTTGGGTGAGCACCCTAGCCCTGTCGAGATCAGAAAGTGAAAGTCAAGAGGTCTAGCGGGCGGAGCGTGAACACCCAGCCCAGTCTAGCGCCGCCCTTGGGTGGCTCTGGTCGCGCTGGGACGTTCGGGGGCGAATGGGCGGGGCGAGAGAATGACTTGGGTAATTAGTCACCCCCCACCCCGAGGGTGGGAGTTTTCTGCGGAGGTGAGTTGTGCAGATTTGCAGAAAGGCAAAAAAAAAAAAAGTAACCTGGGGCCACCTCGGGTCCTCAGGCCGGGTGGCAGTAGTAGAGCTTTCTAGTTTTTTCTATCCCTCCCCACTACATTCGAGCTTCGGCCAAACAGTGGAAAGTTGGAGGAGAAAACGACCCGGCTTTCCTGCCGCCTCCCCCTGCCCTTATGCGGGTCTCCAGAGTCCACGGCTGAGGACAGGGTGCTGCTCTTGCTACCGACGGGTTTTGACTTAGCCTAGGAAGTTTCTGGGAAACTCGAAAAACTCTGAGACAAGACACCAGGCAAAAAGCTTGAGCCAGGCAAGGTTAGGCATGTCCGGAGGTGGAGGCCGGATCAGATGTTCAAGACCCTAATCAGTTACATAAAATATTTGAGGCTAACCTGGGCTACAAGAGACCCTATCTATAAGTAAGTAGATGATAAAATAAAGTAAAATAAGCTGTCTTCCCTTAGATAGACTAAAGCCTGCCTTTTTGTCCTGCTGATGGGGGAGGCAGAAGGAAGTGCTATATTTTAGGTGTAAAGAGGAAGGAAATGATGGTCACCTGCTCCCAATGGACACCCCCTGGGAGTGCTAGAGCCCAGAGTTAGAACTAAATGGCCTCCTGTACCAAAGGCACACTTTGGCCTTCAATCATTTTTCCAAAACAATATTGCTTTGTTGTTGTTTTAGCTTTTAAAAACCATGATTGAGAGTTGGGTATAGTTGCCCATGACATTAATCATTCCCTACACTTGGGAGGCAGAGGCAGGTAGATCTCTGAGGCTAGCCTGGGCTACATAGTGAGACCCTCAAAACAATAATCTCAAAAAAACCTGATTACACTAGGCAGATTTTTCATTTCAGTCTATCAGATGACAGACGCTTACTTAGATGAGGGTAACCAACATACATATACAACGATGAAAATTTCAAGCTAGCGTGTTCCTTTCCACCTGTGCAACTACAGGTAGGTTGTTCTGGGTTTTGTTTTGACCTATTGGGAATGGAACTCTGGGCCTTTCAAATATTAGTAGAACACTCTGCCACCAAGCCACACCCCAGACCTTGGTACTTTGAGACTGAGTCCCATTGTGTGAGTCTGGCCTCAATTCCTGATAAGCAGCACCGATGTACGGATTACAGGTTAGGGTTACACTCAGTTGGTTTTTTTTTTTTTTTTTAAGCTGGAGATTAAGCTCCAGAGCCTCACTTGTACCAAACAAACACTTCACTGTTGATCAATATTCTAGCCCTTATTTCTCTTTTAAATAAAAAATTTGAGTGGAGATTGGAGAGATAGCTCCTAGGTTAAAAGCACTTGCTGCTCTTACAGAGGACCCAGGTTCATGTCCATCGACCACACTGGGCCACCTACAACCTCTGTAACTCCAGTTCTACGGAATCCCAAGGTCTCTTTGAGCGCCGCTCTGCACAGACAAGCAGGCACACACACAAACACGTGAACTAAACTTTTAAGAAATTCTGAGTGACCCACTAAGTCTGTTCCGTGAGTCATGGATGAGTCTTAATTTATAGGTGGATGGAACACTACTCAGGAGGCACTGACTACACACGACTACAGCTGGACTAGTTTCCCCGTTGAGTTCTTCCCTTCACTCCTCTTCCACACAGTCACTGGGCCCACAGTCTTCTATCTGCTTCAGGTCAGCACACCCCTATCTATCAGACACCCCAACTCCAAGGGAGTCTCTAGACTACTCAGACTTTCAGACTGAGCTTAAGCAACAGCCTTAGAAGGCCCTGAGGTTTGTAGCTGTTCGTATCTATGGACTCACAGGGTTTAGAAACAGAATATTCAGCGGAAGTGACTTAATCAGTAAACCTAGTGCGGTAGTACACACTTTTAATCCCAGCACTCAGGAGGCAGACGCAGTCGGATTTCTGTGAGTTCAAGGTTTGAGGCCTTGGTGTACTTAGCAAGTTCCAGGATCACCAGGGCTACATAGAAAGACCCTGTCTCAAACAGACAAACAACAACAACAACAACAACAAAAAAAAAAAAGCAAAAAAAGAAATCAATAACATTGTACACTGTTAGTCCTGGAGTAGATGGTTCCAGAGTTGGTAAATGCTCACGTGGCTGTGGCCTTCCGTTTACTTTCCAATTGTCATCGCCAACCCTTGCAAATGTCTTTTTAATTTTTTTTTGCTTTAGTGGCAGTGTGACCACAGTGGCATCTGTGACAGGGGTGGGGGGGCCTTCTGGGTAGCAGGAGAAAGGAAGGGTGGGGTTGAGGTTTTAGCTGGCTGGGTGACTGGGTGAGTCATTCACTGAGTGGCTGGCCCCTTTCACCCATGTAAGGACAGGCTGTAGCCACCCACTGGCTGCCCAGCTGTGTCTGGACAGAAATGGGCATGTCTGTTCTGCAGCGGCCCCACCCATGCTGGGATAACCCTCTGAGTCAGGGAAGCCAGAGATCCACAATCTCTTCTCTCCATTAGACTCAGGCCTGAAATCAGAACAGAGTACAGCATGCTAACTAGCCCCGTAGGATTCTGGGAGCAGGAAGGGGTGAAAGGTCATGAAGCAAACTCTTTGGTGCTCCCTTTTATTATTTTGTTCCTTCTAGGTCTCATTCTTAAAGGACCAGGACTTCTTAAGCTGGTTTCCTTTCCTGGTGTGAGTCTGTTTGTTAGTTTTCCCAGGGAGAGTTGGGTGATCTGGGGTGGTGGGAAGACTGCTCCTGGTGTCTAAGTCAAGGGTAACACCTAAGAGTACAGGCTGGGCCAGGATTCAGGCACAGCGTAGGGGCTGTCAAGAGCCTGGGGCTGTAGCTTCCCTCATTTTGGAGGTATAGAAATCCTGGCTCAGAAAAGGGTGGTGACTTGTCCAAGGCCACCAGCTCCTCAGCAGTCGACTCAGGAGCTGGGGACCCCTGGATTTCAAGATGTCAATAGCTTCCCTTGCCCAGATCTCTGGTTTGCCTCCTAGATTCTTCCACCCCCAAAGTTATTATGGTAGCCTAGAGGGCAGTGGTAGCCAAGATCCCCAGCTCCTTGCCTTTGACCTGATCATTTTCCTGACTGCCAAAGACAACGCTAAATCAGGTCACCTCTTTTTCCCTTCCTAACAGCTGTCACTCAAGCAGCTCCTGCCTTGCCTTAAATGCAGGCCACCTCTTCTCACCTGCCTGGGTTCCCAGCAGTCAAGGAAAGATGCTCAGTGCTTTTGTACTTGGATGCTGTTCATTATGGCCTGGCTGTGAGCCTGACACATTTCATAAACTTTAGGGTACTCAGAACTTTAAGAAATTATAGGCACCCTCTACTGTGTAGGTTACACCAGGCTCATGGGGAGATTCGATTACCACAAGGCCTGTGAAGTTAGCCTGTTGAAGGTTACCACTGGTAAATGCAGGGCTAGGACTTAAAGAAATCCAAGTCTCACGCTCCCAGAGAGTCCTGGAGGACCTGTATTAGCCCCCGAGGATTTGTATTTAGTGTTCTGAAGGCAGAGGGGGCTTGGAAAACAAGCTAAAGGCAACAGGAAAGGAAAATGTGTGACTGATGGCCTCAAGAAATTGCAGGGTCACTGGTGAGTCAAGGTTAGGTTTTAGGGAAGCATTCAGACTCACCAAGTCACAGGGTGACACACACAGATTCATGCATCAAGCAGAAGCTGACACAGGTCCATAAACACTAATACCACACATACACACTAATGGATACAGATAGATGGGGCTGTATATAAAGTACACAAAAGACAGATACAGAAGTACACACCTGTCTGTGACTGACACCAATCTACCGACAGACCCAGACACTCTGGGACACACACGAACACACACACACACACACACACACACACACACACACACACACGCGCACATATCCTGGAGGTAAGGAAAAGCCGAGCTGCCTCATTTCCTGGCCTGTCCTCCAAAGCAGAGGGAAAAGCCTTCCCCAGAAGTGCTGAGTCAGCGTCGGGTGACAAATGAGCCTTGGGCAGTGGGGCGAGCTAGCACTTAACATTCGGAGTGCGCATGCCAGTGCCAGTCCTGACCAGCTTGAGGGGAGAGGCGTGGTGGCCCCTGCCTGCCCAGGGGAGGCCTGAGGGAGGAAGTGACTGGTTTTGACTTTGCAAATATGGTAGACTTTGAAGCCCAAGGTCACTCAACAGTCGCTGCCAGCGGGCTTCCTGCTGGGAGGTGGCATGGGTTCTGGCTATGGCTGGGCTATAGCCTGGGCCAAACCAGGCCAGGGAAGGGCTGGAGCAGGTAAGGGAGGAGAGCCCGGGGAGTTGTCCAGAGAGGACCCTAATTAGGTGCTTGGGGGCAGGAATGACCTGGAAGGCTCCCCATCCAAGTATAGGTGGGGCTTGGGAAGCCTTGGGCTGCTTCCCAAAGCCTGCCACCCTGGAAACTAGGACTAAGGTGCCTGGCAGCATGCCTGGCCTGGCTCATCTTCCTTCTTGCCCTCTCCTTTATTCTTCCTGAAGCAGCCAGCAAGGCCTTTTCACAACATCAATCATGTCATTCCCTCTGCCCCTGCACTTGGAATGAATTCAGCCACTCAGATGCCGTGGGCAGCAGCACCAAGACCCGAAAGGAAGGCTTATAGACTGGCAGGAAGGAGGGCGCTGCTTATGAACCGGGTCAGTCCCAGCACCGAGCCCTAGCCTTGCTTCTGCTTGGTACCACCAGTGTTTTGGGTTCCTTCCCAAGCACGACTTCCTCTGGCATTTACCTAAAGAGGTCCTGTTTCCAATCCATTGTCCATGATGTTGCTGATGGCTCCCACCACCTTTGTTTGTTGGGGTTTTTTGTTGTTTGTTTTTATTTTTATTTATTTATTTATTTTGGTTTTTCAGACAGGGTTTCTCTGTTGTAACTCACTCTGTAGACCAGGCTAGCCTCGAACTCACAGAGAACCCCCTGGCTCTGCCTCGTGAGTGCTGGGATTAGAGGTGTGCACCAACACCACCTGCTGTTTATTTTTAAGGTAGAGACTCAGACTGTAACTGAGACTGGCCTTGAACTTCTGATCTTCCTGCTTCTGCCTCCATCTTCCAAGAGCTAAAATTTCAGGCACAAACTACCATACCTAGCACATTGTTCTATTTCCATGGTCACACTCACCAACCATTGTCTGAATTAATTTGAAAAACACTAATTATTTTATTTTATTTTATTTTGAGTACTGGTCTTTCTATGTAGTTCAGGCTGGCTTGGAACTCAGGATCCTCTTGTCTGTCTGAATGCTGGGGTTACAGGTGTGTGCCCCTACACCAGCCCACTCTCGGAATTTTTACTTTTGTCTTATTTGTTTTTCTTTTGTAGATCTATCTGCCCCCCTCAATAAAAACTTTTGATAGCAAAGACTTTTGTTACCTTGTTTGTGTACTGTGTCTCCTCCTTAGGGTACTGCCTGGGACAAAGTGTGCGCTAGCCACTTTAAATACATATATACAGGAGAACAGCCTGTAATGGAACACAGACCTTGAGGCTACAGAGGCAAAGAGAGGCGTGTACGTATGTATAGGACTAGCTGTGACACAGGGAATAGCTCTGGGGTACCAACGGCACCAGGAAAACAAATCCAGACACTATGAGAATACACTGTTGTTATTTTCGAAGAACACAAATCCAGGTGTAGTTAACTTGGGAAGCTGAGATAGGAAGGTTGCCATGCATTTGAGTCTAGCCTGGGCTACCGAGTAAAACTATCTCAAGCAAAGGTAGGGGGACACAACCCCTCTGGCAGGGTTATTGATGTTCTTTAGGGGTACCTTCTTTCCTTGCTCACCCCGCCCCCCCAGCACTCATTGGGCCTTCCTAGGGAAAGCAAAGGCCTTGGTAACTGCTGAGAAAATGGGTACACTTCTGTATCTGCTGTGCTTCCACTCCAAGTATGCCAGACATGCCTCAGTTTCCCTCTTAGTAGACAGGAATTGAGCAGGGCTCTGCTACTCAGAGGTGGAGTTCCTGGGGAATCTGGCAAGACAGAAAGCATAAAGTATTTTCATCTTGGCTCTCTGGCTTCCTTGGACTCCCAGCCTGGAGGCTTTTGTTTCTTAATTCCTGTCTTCTTTTGTGCTGCTCCAGTAATATAATTACTAGTATGGTGCTTTGAAAACTCATCCTTGGCTGGAGGGATAGGAAGGTGGTAGCATCCTTTGTGTCTGTGCTGAAATTCACTCTTCTGGGCATGGAGCTCAGAAGCCCTGCATTTCCCTTCCTCCCCAAACGCAGGAGGCCCAGGAAACAGATTTTCTGACACCCAACCTCACCTCTCTGTGAACTGAGGCTGCAGTCCTTGATGTAGCAGATCCTGCTTCATTTTGGAACAGTAAAGGAGGCCCTAGAGAGGAAAGAGGCCTGGGGGAACACATAGCCTGCTAGAGAGGCCAAACTCGCCCCTACCCCTGGCCTTCAGCTGCATTCCCAGCTTGCTAGGTTTGCTCTGTGGCCAGAGCTCCTTCTTCCACAGCTCGGGGCAGAGCAGGTAGACTAAATAATGAGAGGGTGGCTTAACGCCACTGTTCTGCAAGCTTCTGTCCTGACTCAACCTCTCCGAGTGGGTGACAGCAAGGGCAGGGTGCCTGGCATCAAGGGATACCCCCTCATGGGTCCGAATGCTGCCTTCGCCAAACATCCCTCTGGGACTACAGCAGGGTTTTCCAGTGTCACTCCAGTCTCCACCCATGGGACGGGAGGGGGGGGGGAGGAGAAGAAAGGGAGGAGAAGGCAGAAGTGGTACTAACCAACCTCTAGCCCCTCCCACAGTCAGGCCTGCTGCCAGGTGTCTGAACCAAGCTGATAAGACTGGGTGGTGGTAGGGCCTCGGGGTCACAAGGCTAAAGGTAATGATCAGGATTCCCTTAGCCTTTGTCGTTGATGTTTTTTAGTTTTTTGGGAAAGGGTCACTTGTATAGCCTAAGCTGGCTTCCAATTCATGGCAGTAATTCTGCCTCAGTCTGCTGAGTCCTAAAATTTAGGTGTGAGCCACCATTATTAGCATCATTCATCATTTAGTGAACATTTATTATCATCATCATCGTTTTTTGTTTTGTTTTTGTTTTCTTGAGACAGTATTTCTCTGTGTAGCCCTGGCTATCTCAGAACTTGCTCTGTAGACCAGGCTGGCCTCGAACTCAGAGATCTTCCTGTCTCTCCTCCTGAGTGCTGGGATTAAAGGTGTGTATTACCACTGCCAGGAATTATTTTCTAGCAGCACTGTGAAGCAGGTTCTGGTGCAGACATCAAGATACAATTCTAACAAAGATTTTAAAATTGAGACTTTAGGGCCTGGAGAGATGATGAATCAATGGTAAAGAGTGCATACTGTTCTTGTAGAGGACCCAAGTTGGAGGCCTAGCACCTACATCAGACAGCTCACAACTGCCTGTAACTCAAGCTTCAAGGTATCCCAAGCCTCTGGCCTCTGTGAGCACAGTCATGCATACATACCCGCACAATGATGAGCACACGTATATATAATTAAAAATAACAAATCTTTTTTTTAAAAATTGAGGCTGGAGAAATGGCTCAGCAATTAGCAGCATGGACTACTATTCTTGCAGGGACTCTGGGTTCAGTTCTCAGCACCCACATGACAGCACACAATTGCCTATAACCACATTTCTGGGGCATCCAGTACCCTCTTCTGGCCTCCAAAAGGGTTCCTGCAGGCATGTGGTACATATGAATTCGTGCAGGCAAGTACACATACACATAAAACAGATAAATAAATAAATGATTTTAAAAATCCCTTTCCTACTGGAGCTACCATTCTAGGAAAGAAAAGACAGTTGGAGCCCAAAATATGTAAGATAGCATATTAGATACTGATAAGCTCTATGAAGGAGGGAAACCAGAGAAGGAGGGAAGAAGTGCTCAGAGCAAGCATGGCTGACAGTGTTGACAGGGAGAGCCTCTCACAGAATCATTGATCGGGGTCGACCAGATGGCTCAGTGAGTCAAGAAGCTTTCTGCCAGCTTGGCAACCTGAGTTGGATCCCTGGGACCCACATGTTGTCCTTTGACCTCTACACATAGACCTTGGTGTTCACACACATAAATGAATAAATTTGATTGTAAAACATTAAAAAAGAATCATCAGTCTGCCCCAAGAGCTATAGGTGGATGACACTGACTGCTTGTCATCTCCTTGAAGGTGATGGAGCTAGGACCACTGGAGCGGTTCTGGTTCAGGGGACTGGAGAGAGATGAAAACACTGGGATCATATTCTGCCTGAGCTGTAACCACAGCATGATATTGGGAGGTGGGGGGAGAGAAGGAAAAAGGAAGTAAGAGGGCGGATGGCGAGCTTGCAATGGTGGCAGCCATCTGTTTTCCAAGCTGAAAATCAGGACACGCTCTGAAAGGATTTTCCTGTTGCTAGAATTGAGTGCTGCCGTCTGGGAGAGGCGGTTTGGATGTTTGCCTGAAGGATGGTATTTTTGAGACATTCCAGTGGCTTGTAGAGACCATGAGACAGTCCAAGGGTAGGGCATTGCCATGGAAACCTTAGCCTGGCCACTGGGTCAGGATCCTGGTGCAGGGACACGTGGTCAAGACACTTCATTGGTTGTGAACTTGAGACACCAAAGGTCACAAAGATAAGCCCCCAGTCACTGAACAGCCTACACTAAGGGACATGGGAGAGAAGAGGGATGGGTGTGGCCCACATCAGCCCATGTTCTGGGCCAATCAAGAGAGTTGTCTGGCAGGCTCCAGGAAGTGCCCCTGGACAGGTCTGCTGGCGATGTGAGGAGAAAGTCAGGCTTACTCATAAACTGAGTATGGACTTGAGTCTTCCATCCATAGCTTTCTACCTTCCTAAGACACACAGAGATCACTTGATTGCTTGTTTATCTATGCGGTGGGGGTAGATAGTGGTTCTCCTCTCGGTTATGCCTGGGGCTGAGGCAGGAACTCCTTGGCTTGTGTATGGGAGCTCCATAAAGAGGAAAGCTGTTGGCTGTTTCCCTCTACCCAGTAGGAGACTGAGGGCATGCCAGGATGGAGGGCTGGGCAGAATGGGAAGAATTGGAGGGCTTGGGAAACACATGACCCAGTCACCGAAGGCAGTTGCAGGTTCCCAGCCAAGACCCGCTTGTGAGTTGGGGCTTTGTTAGCCACAAAAGAACAATACCCTTTAGGAAAGGCCAGGCATCATGAAACTACAAGCCCTCCATCTCCTCCAGATGCCAACAATGTGCATCCCAATGTTCTGGTCCTCCAGGCTTCCCATACCGCTCTCTGTTCACGTGAGCTGTCCTGTGGCTTAAGCTTCTTGCTTGGTGAGGCCTTCCTGGTAAACTCAGTATCACAATGTTTAAAAAACATTGTATTTAAAGAAGGGAAAGAGGGGCTGGGAATGTTGGTAGAGTGCTTGCCTAGCATGCCAGAAGTTCTTGGGTTCAATCCCCAGCACCGCACAAAGCCAATGTGCTGACATGTTTGTAGTCCCAACACTCAGGACCCAGAGACAGGAAGGTCAGAAGTTCAGGGTTATCCTAAGCTACATACCAAATTTGAGACCAGCCTGGGAAACATGAAGTACTGTCAAAAAAAAATATGTATTTTTTAAAAAATTTTTCAAAAAGGGAAAGAACCAGAAAGACCAAAAATGTCCCTGTGTCATCCCGGGTTCCCCTCCCCACACCGCGTGAGTTTTGTCCTTAGGCCTTGGCCGCCGCAGAGCCAAGGAGAGTTGGAATCCAGCCCAGCTTTTACCAATAATTCACCACGTGACCTTAAGCTTCCTCTCTGGGCCTCCTTGCCTTCATTTGTAAAGCAAGGGGTTCAGACTAGACTGTTTCTCAGGTCTAATCTTGACCTCTCAACGATTGTGTTCATTGATCTTTTCTGCTGGTTCATTCATACACAGCACTTCCACTTTCTGACGTAGTATTTTTAAAAATGTGTTTGTTTACTGCCGGTCTTACTCTTCTTTGGTTCCTTGCTCCCTGAGGGCAGGAGATTTTGCTTGTTTTAGTCACTGCTAGATCCTGCCGTCTGCAAGAAAAAAAAAAAAAAAAGACAAAACCAAACAAAAAAAACTTGAGTTTGTGTTGTTTATGTCCTGGAAGGAAGCTGAGACTGCACACTTAGAGTCCAGAGGGGGCGTCGATGAAAGGACCCTTTCTAGTTGTACACTAGAGAGCTCAGCTCTCGGTGCCGAATAGTATCGGGGCTCCACCCCTGAGGGTCAGATCGGGCTTCCCAGAGCCCGCTGTTTGCCAAGAAAGCAGCCACGCCCTGCCTGCCTGGCCCAGCTGGGAAGCAAGTCGGGGCTCGGTACACCCACTCAGACCTCCTTTTCCTTCTGCCCCGTTTTCTGCTGGAAGGGCAAAAAGGAGGGACTTGGCTCTGTAGTGGGGTGAGGCTTACTCAGCCCAGCACCTGATAAACACATCTGCTGGGTACTGGGCCCTTTGCCAGTGTGTACACTGCTGACCAGCGTGTGATTTGCTGGTGTATGAAGCGAAGACTGCCCACCAGGCTGCCCTCGGTGACCTGACAGGGTGTTGGGAACTCTCCTCTCTCTCCCTGGAGCTGCTCTAACTGTCTAGATCCAATCTGGGGCAGCGAGTCTGGTTTGTGAAATTATAGAGTATGGGAGTAGAGCAAGATTGAAGGGAGGCTGGGGGGAGGGGAGGAGGAGACAGGGTCTAGTCTGTGCACACTGGCTTTGTGGAGCTACCAGCCCTAAGTAGGCTGACCTTGAAGTTTAGGATCTGAAATCCTACTCCATTCCTTTGCTGGGCAATCTTGGGGCTGCTTCTTGACATCTCTGGTCCTCTGTTTCATCCTCTAGAATAATTGGGGTGGGAAGAATCAAGGGGATGTGAGGATTTAAAGAGCATCTGTGCACCAGGCTTAGCACAGAGCCTGGACACACCGGGAATGCTCTGTTATTATAATTAGAGACCAGAGGCCACCCCCTTCCCTATTCTCACCCCTCAGGGATCTCCACCCCCTCTCCAGCTCCATTTAATTCTGAGTGTTTTAGGTCATTCTATGGCTGGCCGTCTGCCAAGGCTCTGACAAAGACAGGAGTTCCTGCTCATTCATCCTAATGCAAGTTCCTGCGTTTATGATAATAGGGGGAATGCATGAAAGGGCTCACTGCCTGTGGAGGGGAAATCGGCTTAGAATTGAAAACCGAGCCCTTCCTAGGCTCAGCTCTCCCCTCTCAGCGCTTTGGCTGCGGCGACAGAAGGGAGGGGAAGAGGGAAAGAGGGAGGGCGAGGCTGAACTCACTGAAGGGGACCGAAGGGCAGGGAGGGGGCCGGAGGAGTGGGCCTGGTCCGCCCTGTGAATGGGATTCAGGGTGGCTGAGGAAGCCTGCGGAAAAGGCCAGACCCTGTGAGGCGCTGCTCTAGCAGTTTCCATGGCGACCCCGGCTGCCGCCGGGCCCGAGTGCTGGCTGGCTCCGTGGCGGGGCCTCGTGTGCCACCACCCGGTTACTCAGCTCGTGGAGGGGTGGGGAAGGGAGGCAACGAAAATCTGAAGGGTTGTCCAGGCCCAGTCAGAGCCACTGTGCTGCGAGCCACACAGGCACGGGGATGGGGGTGCGGGGGTGGGCAGGTGCGTTTGGTCTAGAGCGGAGCTGGGGTTACTAGGCAGGGGGGTCTGGCAGGCAAGGGTAGGAGCTTGAGTGTGTGTGTGTGTGTGTGTGTGTGTGTCTTTGTAGGTTAGAGATTTCTGGAGCTGGGGTTATAAATGATTGTGAACTCCCTGATGAGGATGCTAAGTACCAAACTTGGATCCTCTGGAAGAACAGATGAGGTATCTCTCTGGCCTCAGCAGGTAGACATTTAACAGAGAAACCGTTAGTGAGGCTGGGGAGATGCCCCAGTGGGTAAAGGCATCTACTGGGGCTGAGGATCTGAGGCAGGTCTTAAGGACCCACATGGTTGGTAGGAGGAGAGAACCGACTCCTGAAACTTGTTCTGTCTTTGGTGCGCACACACACACACACACACACACACACACACACACACTAAATAAATAAATAAATAACAAACACATAATAAATAAATAAAAGTATAATTAAGGGGTGGGTGGGTGGAGAGATAGCTCATCTGTTAAGAGCACTAGCTGTTCTTCCAGAGGACTTGGGTTCTATTCCCAGCACCCATAGCTACAGTCCTAGGGAGTTTGATGTCTTCTTCGTGCCTCTGCAGGCACTAGGCACGCACGTGGTGGGTGCACAGACATACACGCTAACAAAACATCTATACATATAAAAGTAAAAACAAAGGTTAGACCATTAAGAATAAGATGATGAATTAAGAAAAGAGAGAACCTGTCAGGGTTCATCTCATCTGGCACTGAAGGAGTCCCCGCTGCTCTCCTGTATGCAGCAAGCCCCTCTTGAGGCTGTGGCTCAGGACAGGTGCTTTCTGAACACAGGCTATCTGGTTCACTTTTTTATGGGGAGCTTAATTGGAATCCTCTGGACCATTCCCATCTTCCTCTCCATAGAGTGGTTGCTACTTAGTGATTAAATAGGTGTGGGAGGAGGGGTTCCATTGACTTCCAGGCCTGCGCAGTGTTCAATGAGCCCCAGAGGACCCTGGCTTTTCCCTCTAGTACACACTTTACTCAAATTATCTTCCAAAGACCCACACTTTGACACGTGCCTGTGCCAACTGTGACCCAGGTACTGGAAGGCTGAGGCAGAAGGATTGCCTGGGATATATAGGGAGTTCAAGATGAGTCTGGGCAATTTACAGAGACCTGGTTACTGGAAAATGGGGGTTGGGGAAGCAAGCGCTGGAGATACATAGCTCAGTGGTAGAGCACTCACAAAAGTTCAGGGATCAATATCCAGTACTGAAGGGGGAAAAAAGACCCAAACTTAGTCCTACTGCACCCTTAGTGCCGCCCCTGTGCTGCTCACTTGCTTATGGGTAATTCCATGGAAACAGGAAGGCCTTGGGTATGTAAATATCCACCTCTCTGTGTTGGGGGGGCAGTATTTGAAAGCCCCCTGGAGCCTGGGCAAGGGTGCTCTTTTTTCACCCAGCAGATCCTCCCTGGTACCCACAGGTGCCAGGCTCCATTAGGATGCTGCAGACGCAGCCAGAAGTGAGACAGCGGGGTTCCTGTGCTCCTATGGGCGTTTTACAGTCGGGTAGCCAGACCACTGCATAAAGAATGAACGAGTGCATTTTCCTCTGGTTCAAGTCGTTAAGGCTAAGGATACCTTTGTTGCCATGACAGTGGCACAGATAATGGAAAATCAAGGACATGTTTGGGGTTGGGTTGAGCCAGGGTTTGGCCCGTGGGGTGGCGGTTGTCTTTTGAGGTAAAGGCATTGTATAACCATTTGTGACGTTTGCCCAGGGGACTGTGGGAATAGGGGTGAGGTGGGCTGCAAGAAGATAGAGAGCAGCTGGGAAGAAATGACAGGTAGGGAATTTAGATGGTTGGGGTGGGGGAATTGGAGAAGCAGAGAGACCAGGATAGCATAGAACTGAGGGACAGGTTGTAGGCTGGGGTAGGGAAGGAAGAGGTGGAGTCATAGACTTCAGGTTTCAGGAGGCTGGGTCCCAGCACACGTGGTAGACAATGCAATGTCCACACTGTCAAACTCAGCACAGAGCCTACAAAGACAGGGCAGTGCGAGTCCTGTGTGCATGGTGCTGTGGACAGGTGTTAGAGACATAGTGTCACAGGAGTTAGCGTGTCCACCTGTCAGAGATGTTTTCTGTTTGCTTGTTTGGGGTTTTGCTCTCACTTTGTTTTAGTGAGACATCATCCCATGGTTCATGGTGGCCTTAAGTTTGATATGTAGTACAGACTGGTCTTGAACTCCTACCCCTCCTGTCTCTACCTCTCAAATGCTGAGATCTCAGGCATACTCCATCATGTTTGGCTTTAGCATGGTTTCGAAGGCGCTCCCTGGGAGGTAGCTCTGGTTCTTATGTCTGCTCCTGCTGGGGCCCCCTCTGATGGCTTTGGTTCTTTCCTCGAAGCTTGGAGCCTCAGTTTCCACAGCTACATTTGGTAAGAATGAAGTGAAAGGGTAGACAGGACCCGCCCAGCACAATCTAGCCCATAGTAGGTGCTTTAAAAATCGTCACATAAACCCACACTGGCCTCCAACTTATAGCAATTCTCTTAGTTCTTCCTCCCAAGTGATGGGATTCCAGGGTTCTGGTTTATAGTAGGTGCATGAAGAGCTTTGGGTTTTGTTTCTGTTTGTTTGTGTGGCTTTCTTTTTCCTCTATGTTCTCCCACTTAATAGCAGAATTGCTTACCCATGGTGTGAGTGCAGAGTGTGTTTGTAAGGAGCACTCCTCTTTAATAGCCTTGAGGACCCAATCTACATCTGCTGATAGGACCAAAAACTTGCACCTTGTGATAACATTAAGAGAATGCAGGCTAGAGGTTAAGATGACAAGCTGGGACCAGTTAGGTGTGGAGGAGAAGGGAGCCTAGCTGGGCTGGACCTTCTACCTTAGTTGAGGGTGGAGTAGGGAGGGGATGCTGGCGTGGTCTCAGCAGATGCAGTCCAGGCTTCCCAGACTGGGGGCCCCAGCTGAGAGCTGGGGGAGAGGAGGAGACTGGCTGGGACCCTGAGGGAGCCTTGAAAGGCTGAGGCTGCTGGCCTGCCAGCTGACAGTTATTTTTAGCTTGGAATGCACCTCCTGAGCCCCCATCCCTTCTGTTTATCTTGCTTTTGAGTCCTGAGTCCCTCAGGGAGGGAGTGGGGACCTGAGGGTGTCACATGAGGAAAGATGAGAGAGACAAGAGACCAGCCAGGCTGGGCCCTCCGTCCATCTCCCCATGAGCAATCCAGAACCTGGCTGCCTTTTCCTCCTTTCTCTCCTTTCCTTTTTACCTTCCTTTCCCTTTTTTGAGACAGACTTTCTCGGGCCCCAGAATAATAGAGCTGTGGGCACAAGGCTACACACCACCAGGCTCCTCTTCTTCCCTTCAGCTTTTTAGTTGATAGAATGGAGACGGCCTGGCCCTGTGGAACCTTGGCTCTCATTCCGTTGTGCTGACTGTGCTACCACCCAGCACAGGCCCTTCACTGTGCACAGCCAGGTTCCACCCCCACCCCTCCCAGCGTCTCCCCTGGTCAGGACACACTGCATGCCGCTTGAAGAACAGCAGGAGCCACTAGATTGGTCTTAGTCAGCTTGGAGTCTGCCCTTTCCTCTGTGAAGCTGAGACCACGGGCTCAAGAGACGCTGTGAGGGAGCTCACTCGATGCTGGGACAGTGTTCATTAAGTATCAGGCAGTTCAACCGCTAGAGTCAGTCACATGACAGTGGTGCCCACGGGTCCTGAGGACCCTGAGTCTTCGAGGCTCTTTGTAGATCACTCGGAAGAAGCCACATGCGTCTCAGAGGGCTGACTTAGTTGATGCCAGACCTGGAAAGGCTCTGCTGTGGAATAAGGGAAGGTCTACGCCCCTCCAGAACATCTTCACTAATTCTTGAAAGTGAGGGATTTCTTCGGGGATAGTTACGTCCTGTCCCTAGCCACAGATCCTCCATCTCAAGGGCACAGATGCCAGACTGGCGGAGGAGGGGAGTACAACTCTCGGGCTCTCATGAAGACTCTCTCAGGGAGGCGTGCTGCCTCCTCTGTCCTCCCTTCAAGCTGGCTGAGCTCTGGAATGGGCAGTTAGCATGCAACTCGGTTGTCCTGCCTTTGAGGGCACGGTGGGAGGATCTTGGCCGCTGATGTGGCCAGTGTGTCAGCCCAGAGCTGGACACACGCTCCAGACCCTGAAACGACCCTGAGAGCCCTGTGTGCTGTGGAGTGGGCATGCCCAGGACAAATGTGTTAGAGAAGCGGGTAGGGAAAGCCATCAGGAGGACCTCTTGCTCCTGGGTGTGGGGCCAGGGTCATTTAGAGGGAAAAAAGGTGGCAGCTGCCACATCCCGGGAAAGGCATTGACCTTTAGAACAGGAGACAGAAATAGCCTGGGGCGAGAGGAGGCTGGGGGACGGACATGCTCCTCTGCGGGAGAGGGAGGTCCAGGCCAGCAGGGCAGGCCAGGCACTTGGCAGGGAAGAGCCACCTCAGCAGCCCTGTGCCAGACACCCTGCTGGCTGTGGCCACACCCACTTCCTCAGTTTCCAGCCTCCAGCCAGCAGGTGGGTTTTCTTTGTTTTACAGCAAAGGAAGCTAAGGCTGAGAGAGAAGGCCAAACTAGAAAAACAGAGCCGCTGAACTGTTCTGACCTAACCCTTTGCTCAGTGACCATGGTATGGGACATGGTATGAGGTGAATGAATCTGTACTCAAGCCTGGCCTGATCTTCCTTTAGGTCTGGAGGCCCCAAAAAGCCAAGTTCAAATACTGTTGTTTATCAGATGGACCCAAGCTTTTTACCCCATATATGCTACAGATTTTCCTTCCCTCCCTTGCTCGGGAAAGAGGAAGAACCAGGAGTTCTCCCCCTCCACCTCCCCAGTTGCCTTGGTTGTGCCAAGTTCCAGGCTGGGCTGAGCCCTAGAAACCCTTCCCTGGAGGCTGGAGGCTGTGACTAGGGCACACCGAGGGCGGGGAGTGGCCCTAGCTCATGCTGATGTCTGGATAGTGCGAGTAACAGGCTCAAAATAACCCACGAGGATGGGCTGGCTGACTCCTTCCCTCTCCTGTGGCTCCCAGCCTCAGCAGCTCCAGCTGTTTCTGCTTATCTGAAGCCAGGGAGGCTGGTTGCCTGGATACCAGTGCTGCTGATTAGCAGTTAGGTCCTTCAGTGGCAGACAGAGATGTCGCATCCCCAGCCAGCTAGGCGTGGCATCTCTATGCTCACAGCTCTGGCTCTAGGAAGGAGACTGGATTGGGGGTGCTTATGGAAGAGATCCTTCTCTTTCTCCCAGTAGTCATCTCTAAGGTGCACTTGGCAGTGGAGAACCCGAGCCCTGCCTTCTGTTACTGCTGTGACCTTAGTCACATTAACCTCTTTCTTTTATTTTAGTTTGATTTTTTTTTTTTAAGGCAGGATCTCAGGTAGCCCAGGCTGGTCTAGAACTAAATAGCTGAGGATCTTCTTGGCTCCAGTTTCCAGGTGCTAGGATAACAGGTGCTTGGCACCATACCTGGCTGGCCATTTTGACATCTCTGAATGTGCTTTTTTGCCCAGGAGGGGATGAATAGCCTCTAACCCAAAGAGCTATTTATGGATGTATCTACGAAGTAAACTCAATGATTGGGTGACTGGATAAGGATGAGGTGTGACTGCCTCCACCAGCCTAGTTGAGCCCTATCTGTCTGTGTGTGCAATAGAAAAGCTAGGGGAGGCTGCTGGGTAGGAAAATTTGGGGCCAGTCTCATGGCTCCCACTGCCTCCAGGAAAGGGGCTCTACCATGAGATATGCCTGAGTGCTCAGGACTAAGCTGCAGGTGGGCACAATGGGGAAAAACCAGGCAAGACAGCAGGCCATTCATCCCAATAAGAGGCAAAATGAGGGCAAGGTTGGCATCCATCCTCAGGAAAATTCCAGTCTGAAATCTCATTTCCTACCAAGGGAGAAGCAGTCAGGCTGCAAGTAGAAGACCAGGGCTTGGGGGAGAACAGGACTCAGCTTTGCCAGCTGCTCAAGGTGGCCTGCCACAGCCCTGGTGCAGGGACAGAAGACAAGGCCAATGGAGTAAGAACATGACCCAGAGGGCAGGCCCTTCTGATATGCCCAGGTCTAGTAGTCCTGCTATGTTTGAAGACGAACTAGGCAGACCCTAGAGATGGAGGGGGCTGGGCAGCTGGAGCTAGTGAGTACTGACTTTTGTTTGTGAAATGACTTTTCCCAGATTCATTGCTTAGCTCTCTAGAGTCCCCGTCCAGTGTGTCAAGCTGGACTATGCAAGGGGACAGGACAAGAACCAGGAGATAAGCACAGGACTTTAGGGGAGTCTAAGGCATGCAGGAACTCTTAATCCCCTGCACTTAAAGGGCAGGGAAGAAATGGGAGGGTGTCATCCACCAGGGCCTCTACCTTTCCCTCTCTGAATGGGGTGGTGAGATCAGCCTGTGTCTGTTGGTAGCAGAGAGGAATCCATGAATAATGCAGGCAGTAGCGAGGCTTCTAGAAAATGGTTCCCGTTTCATCGGAGCAGCGGACGTGCCTCGAATACAGAATGGAAGGAGGCTGGAGCTGCAGCAGCAGGGAGAGCTCTGGCTACTCCTGGGACATCAAGTCCAGGGAGCTGAAGTCCTAGCTCCTCCTTTGCCTGACATATGCAGCGGCCCTGGCCATTCAGCTGGGCAGAATCACCAAACTGCCCTAGGCAGGACTTCCACAACAGCCTCAGCAGGAGAGGAGATGAACTTCCTCAAGGGAATGGAGGGGGCTTCCAGAGATGGGTCTGCATGGGGGAGCAAGACATGGATGGATGGACGGAAGGACTTTTAGCACCTTGGGACTTTGTACTAGGGGAAACCAAGGCAGGCAGGGATTGCTTACAAGTCTAAAGAAGAAAGGTGTATAGTGTTGCATGTCTATGACCTCAGCACTTGAAAGGTAGAGCCAGGAGGATCAGGAGCTCAGGGCTATCTTTGGCTACATATCCAACTGAAGACCAGTTGGTCTATATAAGATACTACCTTTAAAACAAAAAATCTTAAAAGGAGGGATTAGATTACTTCTGGTTAAAAAGCTCCACCTACTGATACAGCTACTTTGCCCCCAAGAGGAAGAGAGTAAGTAGCTCATGACAAAGCCCTCAAAATGGCATGCCTGCATACTTGAGTTCTAGGGCTGTCCTGTAACTCCCTCTGTAGACCAGGCTGACCTTGAACTCACAGAGATCCACCTGCCTCTGTCTCCTGAGTGCTGGGATTAAAGGCGTGTATCACCACTGCCCTGCTCCGTGGAAGGATCTTAATGAGACAAGAGCAACTTCAAGTACAAGCTAACTGTGACACTGTCATCACATTGCTACAGGACATCAAGAAACCTGCATAGGACTTGGCTTCCAGACCCAGTGTCCCCACTGTGATTTGGGGATGTGAATTCTAAGCCACTGGAATAGCCTGTGTGCAAGGGACTGACAAGACAGAGGCCATATAGAAGCAGAAAGCTCTAGAGACCTTCAGAAAACCCAACCGATCATTCTTAAGGACACGTTGGAGGGCAGGAGAAAAAGGAGCATAGAAAGAAACCTCCAGGTATCTGATGTGGGTGCTGGGTACAAGAGCTCTGAAGGTGGGTGGTGGCCTTCCCACACTGAACCCTGTAAATGTGGATAGACAGGTGGTCCGGCCTTCAAGGCCACCAGAAAAAAGGGCCAGGTGAAGAATGGATTATGGCAAAGTTCTCCTAGCTAGGCCCCTAGCTGTGGGTAGTTCTGTCACTCAGGCAGAGGAGGATTTATTAGCTCTGGCTCCTGAGTCTTTGTGAGCCTAGGCCATCTGAAATCTTTTCTCTTTGCTTGCAGGTGAGCCTTTCGGGTGCTGCCGCCGCCGCCCTGTACACTTTCCCATAAGAATGTCCCAGGAGAGAGACTTCCTTCTCCCACCACCTCCTCTGTTGCCAGCAATGAGCCCTGAGGGGCATGCACATGCGGGTGCTCCCAGAAAACTCCCGTGGGTGCCCTGAGATGCTGCTCTGGGAAGGGGAGTGGCACAGGTTGAGTGCAAACTCTCAGGAGACTGGAGCTGCTTTCCTGTGGTACCCAGCTCATAGCAGCACCCCCAAAAACAGCACGTGCACAAACTGAATTCAATCACAGGAGCAAAGAACAGCTCAGAGAGGCAGCCAGGGACTCGCCTAAGCTAGGGGAAAAGAAGCTAGGAGAGATGGGGAGAAAGCAAGAGAAGGCTGTTTGAGGATGCCCAGAGGGCAGGAGAAGGTCTGGGGGGAGGCGTGGCTCTGGGATCTGGCAAGAGGCAGGGGGACCCAGTGACAGGGGAAGATAGGTGGGCGCCAAGTCTAGTAGGAAGTAGAGAAATTCAGGTCAAAAGAGTGTCCAGGGGTCTAGTAGATAAATATCATTTATCCACACATGCTCTGTTCTTTGCTGTTACTGTCAGTGCTCTAGCAAAGCCCAGAGACGCAGAGAAGGAACACAGTCCAGCTGGTTCTGGAGTAGCTCCCCAAAGCGGTTAGAAGGCAGAGGCAGGACAGGCCACCAGAAAACGGCCCCCTGACTCAGTCTGGAAGGTTGTGAGGGTGGGGACTGTGTTCTGAAAATGGTGGGCTCTGGGGAGAAGTCACAGGTAGCCATGTAAGGAAGGGACAGGAATGGAAGAGGCACAAGGAGAAGAGCAAGAGGCTGAGAGACAGGAGAGAGCTGAGGGCTTGCTGAGAGCTCTGGTGGCCTTAACAGGGTCTGGCAGTTGTGTGCACGCGCCTGCGTGAACGTGCCACTGTGTGCACCTGCGTGTGTGTATGCATCGGTGTGTACCCAACTGTGTGCATACAGTGTGTATGAACTTGCGTGTATCCCTGCACGCACAGTTCAGCATAGTGGGGAAACGAGGCAGCGCTGTGTACAGTCCTGTGTGCTCTGCTCCTCTGAAGACTTGCCTGCATCAGGACACACTTAAACAATATAGTGGGGTATGTGTTTGGGTGGTGTAGATCAGAGCTGGCAAACAGCTGCCTAAGAAGCCAGTCAGGAGTCCTGCAAGGGAAGCTGGAGATGATCTGGAAATATCCATGCTCATAGAGCAGACATTGCTCACTGGCTGCTTTGTCGAGTAATTTGCTTAGCATCTCAACCCTGTAAAGCAGACCCTGCCATCATCCCACTTTGCAGGTCAGGACATGGAGGCCCAGAGAAGGAAAATAAATACATTAGCCTTTCTGTCTAAACAGGGAAGCAGCCCCCAGTGTCAGGATTTGTGGGGGAAGACTAGAGGGATGTTGATGGGAACTGGTTAGGCATATGCCTTAGGTGGTTGGTGTTAAGGGAGAGAGAGAAGTCAAAGTCTTGAGGATGAGTGGGGCATGATGGGATAAGCCTGTCAACCCAGCTTCTAAGGAGGCTGAGGCTAGCAGATCACAAGCTCAAGGCCAACTTGGGATAAGGAATGAGCCCAAGGCATGTTTTAGCAATTTACTGAGACCTTGTTTCAAACTAAAAAGTAAAAAACAAGGGCCATGGGTACTGCTCCATGGTGGCGTGCCCCCCTTGCATGCATAAGGCCTCGTGTTCAATCCCAGCACCACAGGGGAAAACCAGAGAAAGCAAATATGAAAGACAGGTAGTGCTCCTGTCACGTGGAACTCAGAACATTGGTCTTACTTGGAAACAAAGCCTTTGCGGGTGAAATCAGGTTAAGATGAGGTCACAGTGGACCAGGATGGACCCTAGCTGGAAGATGGGTATCCTTATACATGTGAGGAAACCTAGACACAGAAGCGTACAGGATGGTCCATGGGAGGAGGGAAGGCAGGGGTTTGGAGTTATGCTGCTGAAGCCAATCAAAGGCCCCTGGCAGCATCCGACGAAGGTGGAGAAAAGAAAGAGGAGGAAGGAAGAAGAGAGAGGAGGAGAGCCCCGTCTCTAGATCCTGCCGACGGAGATGGAGTGCGGCCCTGCCAGCACCTTGATGTCAGACTTGAAGTTTCCAGGGCATAAAAGTGCCTGTTCAAGTCACCTGGTGTGCCACCGTTTGTTATGGCAGCCTCAGGAATCGATTACATCCTCCCCACTTCAGAGAACACAGGGCTTGCAGGGGAGAGGGCATGCCTAACTCAGACAGGTAATATCCAAAGCCGAGGCAGGTGAGCCGATGCGAGGCAGGCCCCGGAGAACGACAGGCTGACAATGATGCTGGCAGGTCTTGACAGGAAGAGGGAGGAGACTGATAAGGCCGATGAGCTCAGACAGGAAGGACGCGTTCAAAGCTGATGGAAGGGCACAGAAGCAAGGGCAAGTATAAAGGAGCCACGGAGGCAGCCAGAATAGAACTGGTGTGGTGTGGTGTGTGCTGCATACCACATAGAGCTGAGCCTTCCAGCAGGGGCTGAGAGCAAATCAGTGCTTGGAAGGTGTGTGTGTGTGTGTGTGTGTGTGTGACTGAGGAGTTTTTAAAGTATCAGTAAAACCAGGCAGAACTGCTGAGGGTATCAAGGACTTAGTTAGACCCCACAGATGTCAGATAGACTCCCGTGCTATTTATCTTTGATCTCTATAGACGTAATGGGCACACATCCCACCCCCACCCCCATCTTCCGGAGTGCTGGGATTAAAGGTGTGCACTGCCACCCCCACCCAGCTTCTTTATTATTTTTTTAATTAAAAACTTAAAAAATGTTTTCTGTGTATGAGCACTTTGCCTGCATGCATGCATGTATGTGCTATGCATGTGTGTACGGTGCCTGCAGAAGCCGGAAGAGGGCATTAGCTCCCCTGGAACTGCAGTTACAGATTTTGTGAGCTACCATGTGGATGCTTGGAATTGAACCCAGATCTTCTGCAAGAGCAGCCAGTGCTCTTAATGACTGAGCCATCTCTTCAGCCCCATACATTCTTTCTTAAGAGAAATGGATAGTACAAGGATTAGCAAGAAGGAATTGAGGGCCAAGATTTGGGGAGGGAAGATACCTATATGGTAGTGAGCTCCCTGTCATAGAAGGGTATTTGAGTAGAGGTTGGATAGCCTTCCATCAGAGCTGATATAGAAGACAGGATTCTGTGACATTATAGTGGACACAGCACACTCCTTATTGCTAGAATGTCTTATCCTTAGTTCTACTCCACTATAAGGGAAGGAAGCTTGGCGGTTACTTAGAAGTATTCTTTTAAAAATATTTTATTATCCATCGGTCCATCCATCTATCTAGTTTGAAGAAGAATGTTGGCCACTGTGCCCTGCTAAGATTTTATTTTTTATTATTATGTATGTATGTATGCAGGCATCCGAGTATGGGTTTGTGCACATGGGTGTAGTACCAGTAGAGGCCAGAAGAGGGTGCTGGATCCCTTGGAGCTTGAGTCATAGATGATTATGATCCACTTAGTGTGGTTGATAGGAACCAAACTCTGGTTCTCTGAAAGAACTGTGTGCACTCTTGAAAGCTGTTTGGAGGTTCCAGCAGAAGAGTGCAGCTGCTCGTACACCTTCGGCCAGATCAGTCCCCCTCTATTCTGGGAAGGTCATCCCTGCTTTGAGGACTGCATGTAGTTTCGGGAGGGTCAGAGATGGAAGAGTGAGGGAGGAAGGATACACACACGCCTAACCAGATCAGCCTAATCAATTCTGGTGAGCAATGGGGCTGACAGATGTTGCAACCAGATCACCCACACACCTGAGTATGCACTCTTTTTTTATGTTGTTGTTTGTTTGTTTGTTTTTTCAAGACAAGGTTTCTCTGTTGTAACTCTGGCTGTCCTGGAACTCACTCTGTAGACCAGGCTGGCCTCAAACTTACAGAGATCTGCCTACCTCTGCCTCCCGAGTTCTGGGATTAAATGCATGTGTCTGGCTGAGTATGCACTCTTAACTGCTGTGCTCTCTCTAGCTCCCACCCAACCACTTTTTAGCCTAGGGCAACCCAGGCTAGCCTCAAACTTGTTCTATAGCCAAGGAGGATGTTCTCTGCCTCCCAGTGCTGGATTACAGGTGTGCATGACCACATCTTGCTTTTTGAAGCACTGGGAATGCAGAACTCAGGCTTCACAGCAACCAAGCCACATCCCTAGGCCATCAGCTTGGCATGCGTTACCAGGGACCAAATGCACTTCCCTTGTCACAGATCTCCCCCTCCTCTCCTGAGTCTCTCCGACCAGTGACTTCAGGCCATCTTGGACTACTCTCTTAACCTTAAGGCTGAAGAACCTAGAAAAAGCCAGGCGGTCCTTATGCCTGGTGGTAGGGGTGTTTTGTCCCTGGCTTTTCCTCTCCCTCCTAGGCATTTCTTTGTTCTCTGTGTTTGTTTCTCTGCCACCAGAGTTGGCAGGATTCCACCAGCTGGAATGAGCCTGAGCTGGCCCCTGCCTCTCCTGAAGCCTGTCCATCAGTGGAGGAGGACATAAGGAAGACCACTTAACTCCCATAATCCAGGATGCTAACTGGCTCCTCCCGGTCCCTGAGACCTTCTCTCTGCTCCATTTCCCCTGTGTCTGGGTCACTGCAGATGGAGGCAGGAAATCAAGATGCTTGCCCTTGGCTGAGGACAAGGATCCCCATGTCATCTTCTTTGACCTTGAGAATGCTTCTGCCTGCCCTGCCTGGCAGGAGAGGCGCTGGAACTTTCCCCTCTGGCACTGTCTGTCTGAAGGCAGCTTCCAGACATCTCCTAGGCAGCGTGCCTTCTTGTAATGAGTCAAATTCCCATCTGAGGTCTGGGGGACAAGATGAATGGGAGATGGGGATGAGGCGCTAGCACCTGCCTTCACAGGGCTGAGGTCTTAAGAGGAGCGATGCCTGTCTGGGGTACTGGCCTGAGTCCATGGACACCCCCCCCATACCACTCTCAACCTCAATATAGGGCACCTATTAGCATCTTTCACTCTCAGCCCTTCCCTTACCTGGGGACAGCATTTGTCCCCCAACCAGACTCATTCTCGCCAATTGCTGTGCAGTGCTTGGAGATTTACTTGATCTCTCTGGACCTCAGCGTGTGACCATGCAGGTTAATCAAATAGTTCGGCTGCCCGCTGAAGCATTTAATGAGAAAAGCTGATGCTCTTTGCTTGACTCCGGTCACTTTCAAATCTTTTTTTTCCTTTTTCTTCTAAAATCAAAGGGATGAGTACAGATTTTGTTGTTGTGTTTGAGACAGGGTTTCCTACAGCCCAGGCTGGCCTCAAACTTGCTATGCACCTGAGGATTATCCTGAATTTTGGATTTTCTGGTCTCTGCTCCTGTAATCTAGGGCTTGCTACTTGACAGGCAAGCATTCCCAACTGAACTACATCCTCAGGCCTTTCTCTCTCTCTTACTCTCTCTCTATATCTATATATATATATATATATATATATATATATATATATATATATATACATACGGCTGGGCGGTGGTGGAGCACACTTTTAACCCCAGTACTAAGGAGGCAGAGGCAGGCAGATATCTGAGTTCAAGACCTGCCTAGTCCACATAGGAGAGAATTCCAGGCCAGCCATGGGGATAGAGTGAGATCCTGTCTCAAACAAACCAACCCACAAACAGATCAATCACTGTGAGTGTTTTAGGGTTGGCTACCTTCCGTCTCTCTTCCTGTTTGCCTTCCTGCAGACACTGGGGGTTCTCCCAGGAGGTAGGGCTCCTCCTTTCTTCTGAGGGCGGGAAGCATGGGAAACATTCATACCACACAGTTGCAGTCAGTGCTCTCTGAGCTCTGACCCTCTCTCCAGCTGTCACCTCTCATTTCCTTCCAAAAGGGGATGTTGCCTCCTCTTGCCCAGGTCCCTGCGTTGGCAATAAGAGCACAGAGCATCTCCCAAGGGGTCCCAGGGCCCACACCTGGGTGGCCTTTACTCTGGAACTGGACTGTATGGCTAGCATATTTACTATGGAGCCCTTGTCTGGGGGACTCCAGGCTGTTTGTGTCCTCCTGCCTCCCCATATGGAGCTAGAAAGCTTGTGCAGAAGCACCTCCTGGGCACAGAGAAACAGCCAGGATGTGAGCGCCTAGCCAGGAGACAGGGCCTGGCTGGCTCCTGTCGTGCTTGGAGCTCCTCAGGGTCCTTTCTTTGCACCCCAAGTGTTGTGAAGAAGGAGGGGGTGGTGAGACTGCTGAGGAAGGACAAGAACGTGAGAAGAGAGAACCTAGTTTCTATAGCAACCACACATGTGAGCCAGCTGCTGTCACCATGGAAACAAGGGGAGCCTGCTCAGAGCCTGCACTCTCAGAGGAGACACTAAAAAAAAAAAAATCTTAACAACAACAGAAACCCAAACCTTTGATAAAAAATAAAGAGAAAAATAATGAAAGCCACCTTCTCTGGGCCTCTGCTGGCATTGCTGCGTGGGGTGACAAAGGAGGGAGGGGAGGCTGGCTGAGGAGGGGCTGTGGGCAAGAGCCTTTGCTGCTCTAGAGGGAGATTTGTTGAGTCAGTATTTCAGAGCTGGGTGGGGGGAGCTTTGAGATCACCCCTGTTGATGGATGGGGAAGGGAGGGCGTGGGAGGGAGGCTGGAAAGGAGGTAGTGGCTCATGCCTGGTCCCAGGGCAGAGAGAAATGCCCGCAGGGAAACTGGTAACCTTGGAAGGAGGATAGGGCCATTCAGAATCTCCTGCTTGGGGTCATGTCAGGGAAGATGAGTCAAGACCAGGGTTTTGAATGACAGGGCTCTGCATACCATGCCAGGGCCCCACCAGACAGGTGAGTTGAGCACCCCAAGGGTCACTCCGGGTACCTCTATATCTGTCATCTTCAAGTGTTTAGTTTTGGTCACAAAACATTTTTCCAAACATCCCAGCAGACATGCCTATCCCCTCTGCAAAGATGAGAACTAGGGTCCAGGAAGTTGCCCTGAGCTCCCCCGTACACGTCCCCAGCCTCTGTGGAAGAGCCTGAAGGATAAGGGGGAGGGGGGAGATTGGGGGGCTGACAGGACCATGACAGTGGCACAGATAATGGAAGATCAAGGACATGTTTGGGGGCCCAGCTCCAGCTGCCTCTTTTGTCTTGGAGCTCTTCTGTCTGCACTTGGGGTTTTTGTGTGTCTTCTATAGGAGCCCCAGAGGTGAGGGTGAGAAGCAGGAGGGGCAATATGGCTGGACCAAAGGCTTTGCTCTGCCTCTGTCTGCATCTTGCAGGAGCATTGTGTCTCCCGTCGCTGCCCTTCACCTCCTCACTCCCTCTACTCCCAGCTTCTAAGGTGCAACCACGTGGCTGTGTTGCCATGGAAACTGTGGAGTTCCATTTGAAAGCACTGCTCAGTGTAATCTGAGATGGCTGGAGGGGGGTGGCAGCGGGGGTGTGTGTTGGGGGGAAGGCGGGGGAGCACCCACACCTGTTAAGCTCTTCCTGCTCACCTCTTCCCCAACAGGAACCGTCTGATTCTCTTTGCCCTTGGGTCATTTAGGGTACCATCTCCTGTGGTCCTGCCACAGACCCCTTTGTGATCTCAGGTGGAACTTGACAGGTCTGTCCTGGCCCCTTGGAGAGGGAAGAGTTACCTCCATTGCATAACTTGGGGTGGCAAAAAACCAAGAACGTGCAGGGGATGGGGGGGCATCTCGGGTTATTTGTGCAGAAAGGACATCACACCAGGGACCCGAGCTCCAGAGACTGGAACCTGAAGCTCACCTTCTTTCCTCCTCATTGTATCATCCCAGCAAAAATTCTGGTCATTGGCCAGGAACTGAGGCAGGCTGGGGACTGGGGCCTACAGGGGACTAGAAAACTGGGTCTGACTCAAGGTAAGTTTGCAACGGCCTCAATTAGAGCAGCCTCCCACCCCCAGGCCCCTAGGTGACCCTGTCCATGCCACCTCTGTGGCCCCTCCTGCCCTTCACCCTTGCCTCTGGGGTTTCTTCAGAGGCCACACAGAACGCTCCAACTGGAGCCACAGGACAAAGACCCACTTTGACTTGTGTGGCCACCCCGAGTGACAGCAGGATTCTGTTTCTTCACTTTGCTGTGTGACTTGGGACAGGTTGCCTAGCCTTTCTGAACCTCAACTGCCTCTCTCCTGAGTTAGGGATAAGTGAAAAATTACCCCTAGAATGTCTGGGGAATTCAAAGACAGTGTGTTCAAAGTGATGGAGCGTGCTACCTGGTGTCAACTGAAAACGTGCGACCACGGTTGTTTCCAGCTTCCAAGACTCCTGACAAGCCCCAAGTCCTCCTAGAAGCTTCCTGCTTTTCCCAGAGAGGGGTGGGGCTAGAAGCAGCCAAGCTCATCCTCACCACCACCCTGTGAAGGCTGGCTCTTTTAATGTGCCCATTTTATAGGTGTGGATGCCGAGGAACAAGGAGTACTGTGCTTAGAGTTATTGATTAAAAACATTCGGGACCAAGACTCAAACTCAGCCAGCTGAGTTTTGTTGCTTCGTGGCACGTGCTTCTCCAACCATGACAACCCCTTTCCCGACCATCTTCCTCCAGTTTGAGGTTGTTAAGGCTGAGGATTTCTTCTTGTTCTCCTCCGGCCTCGATTCCCCGCACAGGGAGGAGGTTGCAGGTAATTCCTTCCCTAGCGGCAGAGTCTGACCTGGCTTAGCCTGGGACTTGGACAGCAGGTGCTGGGAGCCAGGCAGGTGCCTGCAGGAGGCAGGTGACCTGGCTCAGGAATCTCTGGGGTGAGGAGGTGGGGTTCCAGGTGGCTGTCAAGGTCAGCTGACTTTGACCTTGGTCTCTAGACTCTTAACAGACCAGGTCTGATGAGGGCTTGACGCGTGGTCTTGACCTGGTTTTGTGTATCTGGGGACTTCAGGTATCTTCTTTAGGTGAGGGGAGAGAAGAGGGATGAAAGGAGAGAAAGGAGAAGCAGGAGGGAAGGAGGGAGGGAGGAGGAAGTGGAGAAGGGAGCTGGAAGGAGAGATGGGGGTGGAGGAGGGTACAGAGGAAGGGAGGGAAGGAGAGAGGGAAGGCAGCCAAGTGTGATTGTAAGCTCTGAGAATAAAGGATGAGAAAGCAAGAACTCTGCTTCAAGGGAAGGATGGGGCTGGGTGAGTCTGACTGGAGAGTGAGGAAAGGAAGGGAGTATGCTGGAGAGAGCCAGAGAGCTGGAAACCGAGACGAGACAGAAAGGATGGGGGAGGCCTTGTGGGGAGCAGCAAGAAACAAAGGCTAGACAGGGCAGCTGTATGCTCTCCCTTACCATGAAGTCAACAGGGCCAGAGCCAGTGGGATGGGGTCCTGGTGACCTGGCCCCATCAGCAGACTAGCACCTTCTGGCTCAGTTTCTATTGGGATGGGGGTACAGCACCTTTCTGAAGCCCCACTTTGGATGAGTATCTTCCCTGCCCTTCTCAGCTTTTCTTGTCTGGTACCTGCCCTTAGAGGTCTCCCTGGCCTCTGTCCGCATGGCCTTTAAAAAAACCTTCCAAACAGGGAGCAGCCAGTCACTGTGGAGGAGAAGAATGGGGGTGCAGACGTCAGCCACCTTAGGGGTCTTCCTCCTCCTCTCTTTGGGGGCCAGCAGCACCTGGATAAAAGAACTCTGCTCTGATGTATTGAGAGCTTAGCAGGGTGGAACATGGTTTTATCTCACTGTTTACCTCACAGCGGCTCTAAGAATCGGTGGGATTCCAGTGTGCAGAGGGGAAACGATGCTAAGGAGATCTGGTTATTTGCCCAAGCTCCTCCAGCTAGGAAACCTGGGGAGCTTCCACTTCCCAGGGTGAAAGGTTACGGCGCTCCTGGGGTTTGAACCCAGGGCAGGGATGAGGTAGCAGAATGTAGGATTAGTTAATGATCTGGTCTGCCTGCTGTGTCTCAATCCACCCCCCCCCCCCCCCCACCCCCCCCCCCCCGCCATCTGACATCACTATGGCTACAGGAAAGTGCAGGTTGAGGAGAAGCTGACCAACGAAGCCCACACATAGGTTAGTAAGGCCACAGTAGAAGGTGTTTGGTTCCCTTGCAAACAAACGAGGACACTGGTTTTCCTGCCAACAATTCCACCAGTGTCTTTGGGAAGGCCACATGGATGGGAACAAGTTTCTTTCATGGGGCTTTTGAGACCCTGATTCTAAGGCATTTCATATGTACAGACACGCACACACTTGCATGCACACACACATCCGCATGCACACACACCATTTTCATCTCAAGAACCATCTTCTGCAGCACACGAAGTATGCTGTCTTCATTTTATAGGATTGGTACTGATGGAAGACCAAGATCACATAGAGCTAGCAGTAGGAAGGGTGGGTACCACTTGGATGCACAGGCAGAGATGTCATTTCTGCCCTTGAGGCACTTTGTGGTCTCCCAGGAGAATCACAGTCATTTGACACCACTGTGCTAAGGCCCCAAGCCTCCCTCCCCTGGCCCAGCAGTACCTAGGGGTTTTCCTGAAGACCCTCACGAAGGTGCAGAGGTTTGCTTTGGCTCTGCCTGGCAGCCAGTCTGTGCTCTTCTCGGGACCATTCTTCTTCTGCAGCCCCCCTTCAATCAGGGTTCTGATTAGAGTGTGGGAAAGGGCTTTCCTCTACTCCTCTCCACCCCTTGCCCAGATGGCAGCTCCCCTTCCCTAGGGACCAGTGATGCAGCAGCTTGGTAGCCATGGTGATGGCCCTCCTTTGGGTTTCCTCTGGATGGGGGAGGTTGGGGGAAAGTGTGTGTGCACACACACATTTATGTCCACTTCCAGTTCCAGGTGAGGAGGGGCTCATGGAGTCGAAGAGCACCCTCCTCCAGTGACAGCTGCCTCCTCCCTGATAGGTCAGTGCTGTCCCAGCAAGCAGGGAAGACAGGAAGACAGACAGAGGGACACTAAACACAAGAAAGCTGTCCAGGAAGGAAAACTGGAGGTGGGGGTGGAGATGGGGTCCAGTCCACGTGGTCCTGGAAGGATAAAGGCCAGGATGCAGGAGAGAGCAGAGAGGAGAAGGGAGCCAGGAATCAGTATCAGCCCGAAAGCCAAGGTTCCAGAGAATCAGAGGAGGCAGGGAGGGGTGGGCTCCTTATTTCTGCTATCCCCAGGGGGTCTCCTGCTGCGCTTCCCGGGCCGGGAGAAGGCCCCTCTGCTCCTCCGACATGATCAGTAATTTCCGGCAGACATTTGAGGTCCCTGACATCTGCATAATGTGGGCCAGTCTCTTAGCAACGGGGAACAGCTGTCTGGCATTTCCAAGATTAAACTGTAACTTTACACGGTCCTTGCCAAGGGGAGGGGGGTTGGGGGAAGGGGATAAACACTGCCTCCTGGCATTTCCAAACTCATTTAGCTTTTATTCATTTCCTGCCTCCAGTAAAGAGGCCAGGGATTTGGGCTGGGCCGGGCTGTTACTGGCCCTGCTGACGACAGCCTTCGAGACTGCAGCAGAGATTGCTGGTGGCGCTCCCCACAGATCCATTTGAAGACGGGGGTGGGGGGGGGTGGGGAGGTTAAGGGATATAGCTAGCCCTTTGTTTTGTTTTTATTTTGTTTGTTTTTGTAGGTGCTACGGACCTGGCCCTCCAAGGATAGGCCGAGTCTGGGGAAAAAGGCAAGTGTTGCCTGTCCTCAAAGCCAAGTTGGCTGTAGCCTGCTTTCATTTTATCTAGCACCTGGGCTAGTATCTGCACGATGACCTTGGGCCCTATGCCTCCGTCTTCATCTCCCCATCTGTAAAAGATGGTTCTGCCACTCCTGAGCATGCTGGGAAGGTGAACTTGATGTTCTCAGGCAATGATGTCAGGATGAATCTTCCATTCTATTCTTTTGGCCACATTCCCCTCCCATGTTAGGAACCTCAGGCCCAGCGATGGGGCTGGGAGACACAGTTCACGTCCCCTGCAGCCATCACCTTGAACTCCTGTTCCCAGTAGCCCTGGGCAATGACCCTTTGCCCTAATAGATGGAAGCAGAGCAGCACAAACACCCTCTAGCTAGGCCCTGGGCTGCTGGCAGGAGGTGTCCTCATTCCCTGGCTGGCTTGGGCCTGGCAGCTCCTGTGTCCAACCTCTCTATGCTTGCCATTTGGCTCCAGCTCCAGAGCTCGTGAACACGGTGTTTTGGTTCTGCAGAGAGAAGGAAAAATAAAAGGGCGGGTGTGGGGAGGGACAGGAGGGGGAAGGAGAAGGAGGAGGGAAAGCCCTTTAGTCGCCTGTGCTGGCCAGTTCCAGGAATGTGTTCTCAGTCACCAGTGCCAAAGCTGTGACCCAGGCAAGGCAGCCAGGCCAGGCTAAGCCTGGAGACCTTCCCAGGAGAAGGGAGAGGCCAGGCCAGTGGCTGAGTCGCTCCTCCCCCACCGGCCCTCTGCTGACTCATCCCTGCTCCAGCTGGCAGAGCCTTTTCTGGGGATGGCTGTTGCTAAGATTCCTGGGAGATGAATGATTGCTTCTCCCTCGAGCTTTGTGAAAACATGTTTGTAGACTGCACGCAAACACACACATGCACTCCCGTGGGCTTGCACGCCAGGCCTGGACTTCTGCACACATGTCTGTGTGGTTGAATTTCGTGTGTACACACTGAGCGCCCAAACGTATTTATCCTTGTCGCTTCCCAGGGTTTGTTTGCCGTTCTGTGAGTGTGTTTGTTGTGTGTGTGGACCAGATTAGCTTTACCCTGCCCCAAAAGGGCTGAACGAGGCCAGGCCTGCCTGGCAGTGGCCTCAGCTGCTGGTGCTTGAGCCTGCTTTAATCTGAAGGCGGTTCGGGTTGTCTTGAGACATTCTTGGCCTCTGTCCCTCCTCCCCTCCCTAGGTTCCTAGTTTCCTGCATCCTGTTGCAATGATCTAATCCCTTCTCTTGAATCCTGCCAGGATTTTTTTTTTTTTTTTAAATGTCTGGTCTGGTGTTTCAAGGCCTCCCTGGGAGTTGAGTTGTTGGAGAGCTTTGCCTGGTCTGGTGTTTCAAGGCCTCCCTGGGAGTTGAGTTGTTAGAGTACTTTGCCCGATCTGATTTGCCAAAGGGGCTCCAGGGGAGCCACAGTGCCTCTGTTTCCCCCCAAGGGAGGGCACTGCTTTAAGGACTGGGGTATGGAAAATGCTGGGCTCTGCTGCTGACACAAGTGGGAAATGTTTGTTCCTCTTCTGTGCTGGGCCAGGGCCCTGGTTCTGGGCCTGTCTGAAGTCCGTTTTTAGCTCTTCGGACCCAGTCACTGCAGCCAGATTGTAAGTGTTGTGTGTGACCTTAGCCAAACCGGGCTCTGCCGAGTTGATTTTCTGACCCGTTGAAAATGGACTGCTTTTGATTCTTCCAAGGTTTGAATTGGACTTAGCATGTGTTTGGGCACCAGACAAGGTTGTTTATCTTGAGTTCTTATTTATTTTTTTATGGGTATTTTGAGACAGAGTCTCACTATGTCGCTCTGGCTGTCCAGGGACTCACTAAGTAGACCAGGCTGGACTAGAATTCACCGAGATCTACCTGCCTCTGACTCTTGAGCGCTGGGATTAAGGGTGTGCACTACCACGCCTGGCTTGAGTTCTTTATAAAGATTTTTTTTTTTTAAAATCGGGCAGGGAGGGCGGGCTTGGAGATGGCTCAGTGGTTAAGAGCATTGACAGTTCTTCCAGAGGACCCAGGTTCAATTCCCAGCACCCATATGTCAGCTCACAACTGTCTGTAACTCCAGTCCCACGGGATCTTACGCCCTCACACAGACACACACGCAGGCAAAACATCAATGTACATGAAATAAATAAAGAAAATCGGGAGAGATGGCTCAGCAATTAAGAGCACTTGCTGCCGCTCTGGTGGAGAAACAGGATTTAGTTTCCAGCATCCATATGCCGATTCATCTCTATTTCTAATTCCAGTTCAGGTATCCTGATGCCCTCTTCTGGCCTCTGGGGCATGAAGCACCCTACTGCGTGGGGTCCTAGGGGTTGAACTCAGGTCCTCAGGCTTGGCAGCAAGCACGTTTTACCTGCTGAGTCATCTTGTAGGTCCCACACAACCTACAAGGAGTGGAGCGATAGCCTTTTACTATTCTAGCAAGTGCATAGCCCACACTTACTCTGTCTTCCTCCCTCCCTAACCCCTCCTCCACCCCCAAATCTGCCAGATCTGGGCTTATGTGGCTTCTTTAAAAGGACTCACTCCAGGGCCAAATCCCTGGAGCACTCTCTACCAAGGTGCTGCAAACGTTGCTAGGCAGGTTCCGTACATATCAGCCCCTCAAGGGAAGAGCCCGGCCAGCCTGGAATCAGCAGGCACTTTTAAACTCCCATCAAGCCACAAGAGAAGTATCTGTGTGGAGGGTCCTTATCCTAAAAGGAAAACAAGGCTGGCTCCACGATTTCTGCTTGTCTGAACATGCAATGATGATAGGGGAAGCTGGGGCGGGGGGTGGGGACTTGGGAAAGAAAGAATGAAGCAGATGAGAAAAACAGCAGTAAGCGGCGCAAACTGAGAGCCGTTTATGCTTGTCAACAGTCAGCGCCTAATGGCCGGAGCTGTCTACTGGATACAGACTTACGTCAGTACTACCAGTCAGGCAAGAGGACACCACTGTCCCCAGTCAGGGTCATCAACCTGCTGCCCAGAGTGCTCACTCAGCCTCCTGCCCTAGCTCTAGGACAAAGGGGAGCACGAAGCAAACTGCCTGCAGTTCTTGCTTCTGCCTGCAGGTGGCGAGAGCAATATGTTTAGCGTTCTATTGATCTTGGGAATCAAAATCAATCTGCCAAAGTCTCAGCCTAGAGCAGGAAGGCTGGGGGGCGGGGAGGGAGGTCAAGTGTGGGCCCTAGCAGTGGTTTCAAGATTAAGTGAGTTTACTGGGGTCTGCTGTTGATACAAACACAGGACGATCAAAAGAATACATGTTAAAAACAACAACCCCAAACCAAAAAACATTGGTAAGATGCACTTACCCCGCTACTCATCCTTTCCACAGGTGAGGGATATAGATCTGGAGAGTTTTTCAGATGGGGAAACCGAGACAGGAAGCATCCAGCAAATACTAGGTCCTGGATTCCAATTGGAGAAGGTAGCTCTTTGGGGGTGGTGCACACCTTTAATCCCAGCACTCAGGAGGCAGAGGCAGGCAGAGGATCTCAGAGTTCGAGGCCAGCTTGGTCTACTGAGTGAGTTCCAAGACAGCCAGGTCTACACAGAAATACCCTGTCTCGAAAATAAAGCAAAGCAAAACAAACAACAAAAACCAATTGTGGAAGGTAGAAGCCCGTGTCTGAACCTCAAGCATGTTCCTCAAGGTCTCCGCTGGCCATTCACACCGTACATCACCCCTTACCCACAGCTACCACAGGGGAGGAGAAAGCAGGTGATTGCCTCTTCTTTCTTTTTCCTTCCTTTCCTCGAGTAGGTTACTTCTTTCCTTCTTTCTTTTTTAGGGACAGGATCCGAGTAGTCTGGCTTGGGCTTGAACTCCTGATCCTCCCTACTGTACCTCCCAAGAGCTGGGATTGCAGGGATGAGTCACTTTGGCTGCTGATATTCCACTGCCAGCGTCTGCCCCTAACCTTTGGAGGCCTCTCCTATCAGCTAAGGCAAGCCTCATAGCCAATCTCATTAAGTTGTTTGCTTACAGAATGACCCGATGCTTGCAGGGTCAATCCCTTGAACCTTACCTCCTCCCCTTCTGTAGAACACTGGCCTCACAGGCCCTCAGTTCTTTGGCTATTCTGACAGACAGCAGTTCTAAAATATTACGCCTTCCCTGTCTTCCAAGCACAGTGTTACAGGTGTTATGGATGTGCCTGACCATGCACTACACACACACACACACACACACACACACACACACACACACACACACACACATATTCCAGTGCCCCCTTGTGGTGGGTGGCTCTAACCACTGCTCTATGCTTCTCTGCGAAGTCTCCAGTTCTCGTGAGATGCAACAAGCCAATCCAATGTTCAGATCCTGACCAATTAGAGAGATCCCCTAGCCGCTGCCTGTTTCGTTGAAAAAGCCCATGCGGCTGCATCTTGGAGTTGCCATATTTTTTTTAATTGGTTGACCCTGTTATGCCAGAATGTGCTCCATGGAAATAAACTGCTTTGTATGGCCACACGTATATCTCAGTGTCTACTTGAGCTAATTTGGGGACCTAACAATATACACGTGCACACATGTGTACATGCATGGTACAAAATGTTAAAGATTTTGTATTTACGGATTTACAGATACACCTGTAACTTGGGCAAGACTTGGAAGTCTTAATGTATGTGTGTTTGTGTGCATGTGCACCTATGTGTGGGCCGGAGGAAATCTTTGGTGATGTCCACATTGCCTTTTTTTTTTTTCTTTTGGTTTTTCAAGACAAGGTTTCTCTATGTAGCCCTGGCTGTCCTGGAACTCATTCTGTAGACCAGGCTGGCCTCAAACTCATAGAGATCCGCCTGTCTCTGCCTCCTGCTGGGATTAAAAGTGTGTGCCACCACCACCCTGCCTCTTGCTCTCAAATCTTGCCTACCTACCTGGACCTGGGCTGAAAACAGAGTACTTTAGAGTTGGGGATATATCTTAGCGGTGAAGTGATTGCCTAACGTACCTCATTACCAAAACCAAACAAATTTTTAAAAATCAGCAAACTCAGAATGTTTGACAGTTTCTCCCCCCTATATTGCCTATCAAGTGCACTTAAAATTTTTTGTTTACTTATTTTTTGAGACAGGGTCTCACTGTGTAGCCCCGGCTGACCTGGAACTTGTTCTGCAGATTAGGCTGGCCATGAACTCACAAAGATCTGTCTGCTCTGCCTCCTGAGTGCTGGGATAAAAGGTATAAGCCAACACAGTTCAGCTTTTGTTTTAGATTATAATTTAATTACAACATTTTAAAGACAGAGTCTATCGTCCTGGCTGTCCTTGAACTCACCGTGTAGACTAGGCTAGACTCGAGATTTTCCTGCCTCTGCCTCCCAACTGCACTGGGCACAGTGCAGTTTTTAATAGATGGCCAGTTTGTGTCAGAGAGTGAACAATTTATCTCAGTAGGGCTTTTCGGTAAGATGCATCTGTATTCTGTGGATACCTAACAATCTGGACCCACGAGCACAGCCTCCTGTGGTCTTACAAGCCTACTTATAGGTAGATCCTCTAGATCCTCCCTGCAGGTATGAGGGGTACACAGCACAGTATTCTCTTTCTCATGTCTCTGCCTCACCACACTAGCCCCGAGGGAAGGAAGACAGACTTGGGGCCTACTGCTTTCTGGGTGACATGCCTTCACAGGCTGGCAATGTGTCAGACCTTCCTCAGCCCTGCCTGGCTTTGAGTCTGCCTTGCTGGCAGGGAGGGGTCAGTAAAGGCGAGGCTATGCTGACTGTGGCTGATGAGTGGTAGTGCAGGCTGCGTAGCCCTCTCATAGCTGTTGGGGGGTAGGTTGAGGAGTTTCTCCTAGACAGGGTCCCCAGGTCCCTTTTCTGATCTATTAAAGGGAATGGGAGGGAGCCTCCAGCCCCAACAGGGGCTTTTTTGGATTGAGAAGGTGTGCTCAAATTACAGTTTAGTCACCCTTGTCTCTCATTGGCGTATTAGATGGAAGCTTCCATGCCCATAGACCCCAGCATGCGTTTTCTCAGTGTGCGTCTGCTGGCCTTGAAGCTGGGGTACAGGACCACTGCTCTGCACACACAAGCCTTCTACCTTATGGTCCCAGTCCTGAAAGTGGATGCTGGGAGTGTGTATATATGTATTTGTGTAAAATTCTATCACCAGAATCTTGCCATCCCACAGCGCCACCCAGTGGACAGTGGGTGCTATAACAAGAAGGGCTCAGAAGCCCCTACTTAGAAGCCATTGAGTCTCTTCTTGAGCAAAGGCAGCTGAAGATGGCTCAGTCCACTCCTCCCAGCCTAAAATCTATTGTTTCCCTCTGAGACAAGACTCCTCATCCCTGAGAATAGTGAAGCAAGATGAATCTTGCAAAGACCCAAGGCTTTGTTAGATAAGGACTTTGGCAGGGGGGATGGGGGATGACCGTCCAGGCCCTGAAGGTCCAATACTTGGCCGTTGTGGTTGGTTGAGGTCTCCCGCATGTCTGGAAGGGCCTGAGCCTGATAGTGAGTCTCACTTTTAGCACTCAGAGATGTGTGAAACAAAGCAATTTCTGCTGCCCTCCTCAGGGTCACGTGAGAATCCCCACAGCCCTGAGCCTCGATTTATACCCTTCCCCTGTGTAACAAGTCAGTTGACTCCTTGCACAGGCACTGAGGAGCTGTGCCAGCATGCTGTCAGAGCGCAGAGCCAACTGGGAACACTTGAGCAGGCCTGTCACCTACCTTCCGCTTTTCACGACATGACTGAGACAAGTCCACACAGCTACCAGATATAAGCGTCATCTCCCCAGAGAGGACGTGGTGACGCGGTGACAGTCCTGGTAGTTGGGCTAATTTGGGAGCACTGTCATGTGTCTAAGCTGGGTGGCCCGTGGCCTATCCCTTCTGGTGGTGAGGGTGGACAGTCTTTCTATGATGTCTTTGTTTTGTTTCTCAATATCAAAGAATGCTGCATATTCCTTTTGCCAGGGTTTTAATCCACCCCAGCAGGACTACTATGTGACGGTGGTTCTTTAACCTTTCTGTGCCTCGGTTTCCCATCTATATGAAGGCTCTACCACTGGGCTGTATAAGGATTCAATGTGCTGAGACAAGGAAAATGCTAGGACAACACCTTCCCATGGTCACCGCTGATAGCTATTGGCTGAGAACTGCTTCCGCACCCTACGGAGGGAGCGTCTGGAGGGCGTCTTTCCAGTGGCATCAGTGTATGTGTCAACTTGGGCTGCCATAGCAAAACTATTTTAAACTGGGTGTTTGAAAGGAGGTGCTTACTTTTTGGAAGCTGGATGTTTGAGATTCAGAGCAACTTCCTTCCTGACTCAAAGATGGCCCTCTTCTACTATGTGCCTACATGGCTTTTCCTCTTGCGTGCATGTGTTTGGGTTAGGAAGAAGCTAAATACAATCTCTTCTTGTTTCTGGGGCCACCGATTGTCTTGTGGTAGGTAGGTCCCCATCCTATGACTTCAGCCAACCATAATTTCCTCCCAGAGAGGCCTTGCCTTCAGGTACAGTCACACTGTAGGTTGAGGCTTCAGCATATGAAGCCAGGGCCGGGGCTGTAGCTCAGAGGGTAGAGTGCTTGCCTAGCATGCAAGAAGCCTTGGGTTTGATGCCCAGCACCACGTGAACCGGGCCTGGTGGTGCACACCTGTAATCCTAGCACTGGGTAGGTGGAGGTGGGAGGATCAGAAACTCAAGGTCATCTTCGGTTACATAAGGAGTTGGAGGCCAGCCTGGGATACATGAGACCGTCTCAAAAACAAAACAAGTGCCAGTAAGATAGTGCCAGGGGTGAAAGTACTGGCAATCACGCCCGACGACCTTTGTTCTGGATCCCTGGAGCCCACGTGGTACGAGAGAATCAACTTCTGCAGGTTGCCATCTTCCCAACACACACACACACACACACACTTAAGCAAATAAGTAAATTAAAAACTTAAATATAAAAACAAAAGAACCCTATCAAAACCGTAAACAAAAACCACAAACATGATTCTTTGGGTAACGCCATTCAATCACTGCACAGGAGAAGAGAACGCTGGAGCCAACCATGACATGAGACCCAGGTCCTTCCTGGCTCTATGGCTTGAGGCAGTGGAAGGACCATGCCAACTAGATGGGTACCCACAGCGCCTGATAGACTAGGCACAAACCCACTTATCGCAGCCCTCTGTCATCAGATTTCTCCTGGGAGGGTAGATTGAGCAGAGCTCACGCTAGTGTGCACCTGAGACTTGCCTCTTCCATCCCTTCCCTCTGAACCGGGAGAGCTTGCCATGTTTCCTGCTTTCTGGATTCCATCTTCAAGCTAACAAACTCCCCCAAACATAACTCTACTCTTTCACAGCCCCAGTGTGATGACTTGGAGGTGTCTCCTAAAGATAACACATGTATTAAAGTCTTGTTCCTTCCCGTCACTGGAGATGTGACCTTGAAAAGAATACTGGGATCCCAGGTCCTTCCTCATCCTCTCTCATGTCCTGGCCTCCCAGTAAGTGGCTCTATACTCAGGGTCTCCATGATGTGGTGCCACAGGCCCAAGAGCAATGGGCCAACCAGTCACAAACTAAAATAATTTTTTAAAAAGAATTGTATTTATTTTTTATTTTATTTTACTTATTTATTTTTGGTTTTTTGAGGCACGGTTTCTCTATGTAGCCCTGGCTGTCCTGGAACTCATTCTGTAGACCAGGTTGGCCTCAGACTTAGAGATCTGCCTGCCTCTGCTTCCTGAATGCTAGGATTAAAGGCATACGCCATCACTGCCCTGCTAATTGTATTTATGTTTGTTTTCTGTGTATGTGTGTTTTCCTGCATATATGTTAGTGAACCACATGCATGCAGTGCTCAAAGAACCAGAAGGGATCCCTGGCAACTGGAGTTACAGGTGGCTGTGAGCCACCACATTGGTGCTGGGCACTGAACCGTAATTCTCAACAAATGCAGCAAGTACTCTTAACTGCTGAGCCATCTCTCCAGCCCTGACTGAATCCTTTATGTAAGTTGATTTCCTGAGATATTTTGTTACAATGGGAAGCTGACTAACATGTCAGGGAAGACTTAACTGTTAACTGCCTCTACTTGGAACTCTGTCCCTTAATGAACCAATGAACAGAAGGAGGCCCTCTGACGGGCAGCCTGGACCACTTGCCGATCCTACACGTTTGGAAGGGAGCGGGGTGCCATGTCTGAGTAGCACAGGAAGGGAGACAGGAGAAAAGGGACAGACAGGGAGCTGGGTGTGCACAGCCAAGGCCGCCACAGTCTTCTCATAGAAGCTTGCCTGGAGGACTCCAGTCCCGAAGTCAGAACTTCACGCAGAAACTCGGTCCATCCCACTGGATTGACAAACAAGAAGACTGAGGCCAAGGGCACACTCAAAGTCATCCTCCATCCTCCTGCAGAGGCATGACATCATTCCTGGCTCCAGCTCAATTATTCTAACCAAGAGCCAAGTGCAGTGGCCAAAGGGCTGTCTGAGAACTCCCTTCCCAGAGCATCTCTGTAGCCAGCCGTGAGGGGAGGAGGGGTTTGCAGCAGGCTCCTTATTGACCAGTACAAGGAGGTGTAAGTCTTGGCTACCCCTTGTCCATCATGGAGTTCTGTGTTAGAGCCTCCCCCTACACACACACACACACACACACACACACACACACACACACACACACACGCCAGCGGCTGCCCAATCCTTTCCTCACCAAGGCCAAGGAGACTCCAACATGGTCGGCTGGCTCCAGAGCTAGGAGATAACTGAGCAGATGGTGGGTCTCCTGGTGAGGTCTGTGCGATGCACGCAAAGGTCTGGAAGTCCTGCTCATCTGGGGCTTGCAGTGGGCTTTGAGAGCATGGTGAATCTGCTGAGTGTGGATGCCTCAGCCAGACTGGCATGCCTTCCAACAAGGGTGTTGCATCCCACCTGCCTGATGAGCCCTCATCTCTAAGTCTCATCCTACCATTCCTCTCCCAAACATGGCATGCTGTATCCCAGCTCTGCTCTCCTCCAGGGACTTGACCTAACTGGGGATGGTGAGGGGATTCAGAAAAGACAGGCAAACGGACACATGGATACACAGAAAAGCTAAGGTTGCGTGGACTGGGATCTCTGATGCGGGAACTGCGGCATCCCAGAAGCTCGGCGCGTGGTAGGCCTACAGAGTCGATGGAGAGGCGGGGTTATTGCGTACAGCTGAACAGGGAGGTGGGGTTATTGCGTACAGACAAACTAGGAGGCGGGACTTATGGTACACAGTTGAATAAGGAGGCCCCGTTGGCTAATCTCAGTAGGAGCAGTCTCCGTGGGGAGCAGTCTTCAGGCTGTAAATATCCCAGGGGAGAAAGCTACAGGGGACACGCTTGCACGCAGTGTCAACACTTGCACTCGGTACCCCCAGGAGGGCTTTTCCATTTCCCTCTGAGTCTCACCCTGGAGGGGTTGGGAGTGGGGGCGGGGCTGGGGTGGTTTTGCCGTTTTCCCATGGTCTGAGGCCATGGGGTCCTTGGTGCAGCCGTACCCATCTCGAAGACATGCGTTCATCCAGGACTTCCCTCACTCAGGGCGTCCTCTGCTCCCTACAATACTGGGTTTGTCCTTGGGATAAAAACACAGAGAAGAAAACAAATCTACTTATTCCTGTTGTTACAGAAAACTCAGCTTGCTGAGACCTTCTCTTACATCTGGGAATCTGACCTGTTTTATTATATGTTATATATGTATTTTTAGTACGTTAAAAGCTTCATCATTTAAAAGCTTACTATCTATCTATCTATCTATCTATCTATCTATCTATCTATCTATCTATCTATCTATCATTTTGAGACAGGGCCTCTCTGCACAGCCCTGGTTGTCCTAGAACTTACTATGTAGATAGAACAGGCTGGCCTCCAGCGCCCACACAGATCCTTCTGCCTCTGCCTCCTGAGTGCTAGGATTAAAGGCATGCACCACCACGCCCAGCCAAAAGTCTATTTTTTGACAGTGTTTCGTTATGTAGCCCTGGCCTAGAATAAAAGAAATCTGCCTGCCTTTGTCTCCAGAGTGCTGGGATTAAAAGTGTTTGCCACCACACTCAGTTGTATATAGCTTCAAAAAAGATTTACTTATTTTTAAAGTATGTGTATTTGTGTGTGTCTGTGTTTGAGTAGGCGTGTAGGCATGCAGGCACCTGTGGAGGCCAGAAGGTGTCCAATCCCCTGGAGGTGGAGTTATAAGCAGCTGTGAGCCGCTTAATATGGATGCTGGGGGCTGAACTTGGTCTTCTGCAAGAGCAGTACATACTCTTAGCCACTGACCCGTCTCTCTAGCCCCCTACGTGTGTATGTTTGAGACACGATCTCAGTATGCAGTCCAGGCTGACCTCAAACTCACACTACGCAGTGTGCGCCTCAGCCTTGTAGTGTTAGAATTACCAGTGTGTGCCGTCACACCTGGCTGTTGCTCTGTATTTGATCGTACTGTACTGCAATTGAATTGTATTTAGGGGTGTGTTATGTGTGGTGTATGGCACATGAATGTATAGGTTTGCATGCCTTTCCACACACATGTGGCAGCCATGGCAGGACCCTACCACTTGGGTTAGGCCGGCCGGCCAGAGAGCTCTCAGGATCTGCCAATCTCTGTCCACAGACGCTGGGGTTACAAGTAGGCACAGCGATGCCTGATGTTTTATGCGAGTGCTGGGGATTTGAACTCAGGTCCTTATGCTTGCTGAAGAAGAGGCCTTACCAACTGGGCTGTCTCCCCATGGCCTGTATTTAGCTTTTTAACACTCCATCTGCCTATGCTCTTCTGTAATCTGCACCTAACTGCATATCTAGACCATCTTTCTAGGCCATTCAAAAATTTATTTTTCTACAAAGAAATGTCAGCGGATGCCCAGGAATCCATAGATAAACTGCTATCTATCTAGCCTGTCCATCGACGTTTTGTACCTCATTCCTGACCTTGTTTGGATCCTGGTTCTGCGGATGAATAGTCGTGTGACAGCCAGAAAGCCCTGTCCACTTTCTGTGCCCCTATGTCCTTGGGCATTGCTTTGAAGATTCTTTCGCTGGTGTGTGACATAGCCTTTGGCACAGCACCGAGGCTATGTCTCCCATCGTGCTTTCTCTGTGTGACTCTTCAATACCTCCTCTGCTGCATCCTTCTGCTGGCTCGGAAGTTCATCTTGGCCACTCTGAGGGCCCCAAGGTCTATGCATGACCATCATTTTTACACAAATCTTGTGCCCAGTTCCCAGCAGCAGAGGGGCCTTGAGTGCTAGCTAGTCTCAAACCCCGTACTGGGAGCCAGCATCTAGCTGAGACTGGATTGATGAATAGGCCAACTTCTGTGGCTGAGTTTGGAATTTGGCTCAGCTTTCAGAGAGCAGATCCCATGGGGCAGAACTCCCCTGATGTGGATTTGCTAGGCCAGCAGGAGTGCCACCTTTCCCGCTTCTAACAAGCTCCTCTGCTCAGGTCCCTGGTACATGCTCCCCCTTGACATTCAAAGACGTGGCCTTTCAGGATAGCAGACATGCACATACCTACACACAGCGAAAAATAAAAGGTAAGTCATTAAGATTCAATTGACTCAGCTTATTTATATTTTAATTAGATTTAGATCAAAATATAAATAGAATAGAAGAATTCAACAAGCATTTTAGAGCCAGGCACTGTTAAACGATGTCAAAGAAAAAGAAAAAAAGATTGTCCTCTGTTCTGTCCTGGCCACGGAAGTGCTGTTCTTTGGGTGTTCATTTCCCTAATCCCTCCCTCCTTCCCTTCCTTCCTTCCTTTCGGTCTTAATCTGTTAAAATTTACCGTATTAGGAGCATATGTATATAGCGAGCTGGGCATAGTGACACACCTTCAATCCCAGCACTCCAGCAGCAGAGGCAGTTAGATCTTCTAGTCCGAGGCCAGCTTGGTCTACATAGCGAGTTCTAAGACAGCCAGGGATACACGGAGAGGCTCTGTCTCAAAAAAAAAAAAAAAAAAAAAAAACCAAAACAAAAAAATCTGTATAAAGCAACAACGCTTAGAGACCCAGGGTCTCTCATGGAAATTAGCCACGGATGCACTGGCCACGTGTCTCAGAGCCCATCTTTAGCGCGTCTGTTTGGCCGTACCCAGCCTTCTGTGAGAGCCTTTGTCTCTACTTCCTGGTGCTCCTGACATCGCTGCTACATCTGTCGTTTCCTCCAGGAGCATGTTTCTCTTTTCCCGTACTGCCTACTATGAGCTAGCTCCTGTCTCATTTCTTCCCTTCCTTCCCTTTTTTCAATACCCCAGGCTAGCCTCCAACTTGCTATGGTTAGCCTTGGACCCTTAATCCTTCACTCTTCCTTTCTGAGTGCTAGAATTAAAGGAGGGCACCTCCGTATCTGGCTCCCTCAATTTCTCTCTGACCCAGAAAGTAAGTTTGTCAGCACCACAGTCGTGGCTATCCTTCACCGAATGAGAGTGCGAAAGAGCAGCCAGTATGGAGGAACGTGGTATCACGTCTGGTTCGGCCACAGACTGGCTGACTGACCTTGACTGACTCGCTTACTGGACACTGAGCTTTGTCACTCATCGATTGGCTCATTTGTTAAGAAACAAAGGATTCAAGGCTTTGTGTGTGCCCCACCCTGTCTCTCATTGCTAAGGGCCGCGATGCTGGTCCCCTGGAGACCTTTCTGCCATACTGGAGTCACTCTTCAGGACCACTCATGTGTTGCGATCTGCTGCTCTGCCCTTTACTAACTGGTCTTCACCATTTTGGAGACAGGGTCTCATGTATCTCGGGCTGGCCTTGAACTACCTATGGAGCTGATGCCGGCTGGCCTCTACCTCCCTGATCCTTCTGTTTTTACCTCCCACGTGCCAGGAAAAAGGATGTGCTAGCACACCTGGCCTGTGCGATGCACCTGTGACAAGCTCTCTTTCACTGGCCCTTCTTGGCCACCGTGGCTACTTTATGCTTTGATGCACACCTGCTGAGGCAGTCTTTCCCTGGGAACATAGACTCAGGACCGAGGGTGTCCTGTCCTGGTGGTCACTCGTGTGAATGGAAAGTGTGCGTGTATACTCTGCAGCTGTTGTTCCCTGCTCCTCTGTACCTCGATCCTTGCACACGCTAAGGAGCGGGGCAGGTGGGGAGGGAGAGGAGGAAGGAGCACAGAGTAAGGAGAAGGATCTTGTTCTGCCCAGCCCCAAGGCCCAGCAGCAGATCTGGGCCTTTCTGGGGTCTTTCCAACACATGCCAGAGTTTATTTCTCTCACTCACCACAAAGAAGTCCTGAAGAATTTGGAATGAGCAAGTTGGAGCCAAGAACAAAGTGTTGGCACACGGTATATAGTATATGGTGCATTCCTGAGCCAAATATGGTAAACCCTCAGTTGCCCAGAGGTCATCAGCATGACCTGCTTGTCCAGGCAGAACACCATGGAAACCCTAGAAGGGGAAAAGGGGGGGGGTTATTATTTTTGTGCCTCTGCAAAGGGAGGGGACCAGGAGGTATAGGAGACACAAAGACAAACTCAGAATGAAGTATGGAGTATGGCCAGGAACCAGACACAAGGAAGCAGAGGCCAAAGAGGCCAGGCCCCAATGGCCACAGACATGTCTTCAAAGCATAGGATTGTCAGGGTCTGATCAGGCGTCAGGAAACCTCCTGTTGGGCACCCAACACTGAACAGGGGCCACCTCCTCCCGAATTCCTTCTGATCCCAGCCACAGCAGTGATTTCTATTCTTACGCTTCTAAAGGAGAAGAATTTACACAGGTAAAGCAAGCAAGTCATCAAGGTTTGCTTCTATCAGGAAGAGAGTAGAAGCAACGTGCACTCTTTCGGTTGGGGGGGGGGGGACTCAGGAAGTCCTCTAACATCGGGACTTAGGGATATACCTTTTTTTTTTTTTTTAAAGATTTTTATTCTTTACGTGTGTGTGTGTGTGTGTGTGTGTGTGTGTGTGTGTGCACGCACTGCGTGCCTGTGCATGTGCACAGGCACTTGCATGCTGCTCCAGAGGCCTTGGATCCCCCTGGAACTGGAGTTACATGTAAGGTTATGAGCCACCTGGTATGGGTGTGGGGAACTGAACTCAGCTCCTCCACAAGAGCAGAAAGCGCTCTTGACTGCTGAGCTGTCTCTCCAGCCCCACCTTAACACTCTTTTAAGAGACATTTCTTAACCAGGTGGTGTAGCACATGCTTCTAATCCCATTTCTATCCCATTTTTATAGCCTCACCCCCTAAGCAGCTCCTCACCGTAATGAGAGACTGAGACAGACACACGGTAAGAAAATTAGAGCATCAATTGGGGCTTTCTAGAATCCAGAGACACAGGGTAATGCCTTGTGGGTGCCGGGCAATGGGACAGTGAGCCCTGATGGGTAGGATTTCCCGGGGAAGTGCCCTTGGAGCTGGGGGAGGTGGGAGGAAGAGAGGGGAGACGCGCGGTGCCAGGAGCTCGGGGAAAGTCTCCAGGGTCTTGGGTGGACCAGAAGCTCAACATCCTTATGTTGACTTTTTTCCCCTTTGCCTATCACCTCCTGTCTTCTCTCTGTCGCGCTGCTTTCGTGGCTAAAATAAGCGTGACTAAGAAAAGAGTTCATTTAGAACTCTTACAGTACCGAAGGTCAGAACCTTGTGTATTTGTTCGTTTTGAGACAGAGTCTCCACTTTGTAGCCCAGGCTGACAACAAATTCAAGATCCTCTTGCTTCAAGCATGCGGAGCATGGGGATTACAGGTGTGCCTGGCTCAAAATCAGCCTCATACAGCAGGGGTCAAGGGCGAGAGGTCATACAGCCGGTAGAGTCCATTCCCTCACCTTGTCGAGCTTCTAGGAGTTGTTAGCACTCCTTGGTTCATGGCCTCTCCCTCCATTTCAGAGCCATCAGCTCAATCGCTGTGTCCGTATTTCATTTCCTTCTACCGTGTCCTGTCTTTCTTGTCTACGAATCCTTGCGATTAGGGTTTGGCTGGATTACAGCACAATCTTCCCATGGAAAAATTCTTCACTTTATCATACTAGGAAGTCCCTCTTGACATGTAACATCCAATGCATATGCTCATCTTTGGGGGCCATAGTTTGATCTTGTCACCATCCCCCATTCCTGTGCCTAAGACAAAGTCATCAGTCTGTACAGACAGCTCTGGGACAGCAAAGCTCTCCTCTGAAGCACTGGAGTATAGTGTGGTGGGGGTGGGGCACAGCCAGAGGTGCACTTCGGGCTATCCTGGGCTAGGCAGATGGAGCAGGCTTTTCCTGCAGGGTTTAGGTAGCAGAGTTGAGTTCATGTCTCCAGTGTCCCCTTGTGACCTGGGCTCTTGTGCTTTAGAATGTCTCCAGGTTTCAACTGGTCTGTCTAATGTCGCCAGGAGAGGGCTTTAGCCGTGCCCCAAGACTACTGGTCTAAAAATACTTACAGACAGGGCTGTTGGAGGCTTGGCCAATGCCACCCCGCTCCTTCTTCCCCACCATGGACAGAGTAGCACCATCTGCTGGTCTGAGGAACTGCGCTGAATGAAGAGGACCTGTCGCGGAATAGAGCTAAGCAGCAGCACCCTCCACGCTGCTTCCCGAGTGCGGATGCAGTGGCGGGTGGCTTTAAGCTCCCACCACCACGCCTTACCTGCCATAATGGATTGCACCCTCCCACAGGGCGAGACAAACCCTCCTGTCTTTAAGCTACCTCTGTCAGGTAGTCAGTCATAAGAAGGAGAAAAGTAACGCTGGCCTCAAGGATACCACATATAGAGAAACAGCGTCTGGGGAGACGCCACAGAGGAGCAGACCTCACAGGTTCCAGGAGGCTCATGCTGTATTCCACCAGACAAAGCCCGGGACCCAGTCCTTCGTATTATATTTTCATTGAGTAAATTGCCAATGACTGATGGAGACAGAGAATCCCGGAGGAGGTAGTGTTGAGAGCTGGGTGACAGAGAAGGCTCCTGAAAGGAAGGAAAACTGTCCCCATCTGAACTGCTAAGATAGGAGAGCCGGCCTGGACCAGGCAGGCACATTGCTAGAGTTAGAGGGCAACCCCAAGCCTGTCCTTCCCAATGGTGCATTTTAACATCCTGTGTTGACACGGGGGTCACTTAGACCAAGATGAGAAGACACTAGGGCAGAGGGTCTCCCAGCGTGTGTGATGGAGATTCGATGTTTTTATAGTTCCTGTCACCGACAGGCTGCTTCTTTTATAAAGGAGGATGAATAAATTGCTAGAAAAATGAAAAGAAAAAAAGCATCTCTTAAAATAAGAGTTGTATTATTTTATTTAAATTGTTATACTGTCATAAAACCTGTCTGCCCCACTGCTGGAGACGTGTCTGAACGTTTCCGGGACGTGTCTGACTTACCTTACCTTGGGCCTGCTCCTGGCCAGGACAGCAGTGGAGGAGGGCAGGATGTCTGTCTGGGCCAGTGGGATGTCCCTTACTCTCTGTCCTATGCAGTTTGGAGAAGGGCTGGGGACCACGCCTTGAGTCTCTCTGCAAGGGAGGCTAGCTGAGGACAAGCTGCTAAGACACTAAAGAGAAGAAGGGTCTTCTAGTCTCTTTCCACTCCTTCCTGTGTGCCCTGCCCACACTGGGCCTGTGCCTCCATGTGGAAGGTGACTTTACCTCTGCCAGGAGGGTTTCTTAGTGGCCAATGGGCCTGGCTGGGATGGGCTGTCCTGACGCCCCCAGTTCAGATACTTCTCAGTGGTGTTATACACAGTACACATAGGCTTGGCCAACACTCCTTTGGAGGTGACGCTGAGCCTTGTATGGGGGCTTAGGATAGAGGAGCTGCCTCAGTTTCTCCTCTATTCTCAGCAATCTTGCTATGCCCCAACCTGTTGAGGCATTTCCACAAAGCCCTGCCTGTCTACTGCTGGGATTAAAGGTGTGTACTACCACACATTATGATGATGATGATGATGATGATGATGATGATGTTTTTCGAGACAGTGTTTTTCTGTTGTAACTCTGACTTACCTGGAACTTACTCTGTAACCAGGCTGGCCTCGAACTCACAGTAATCCACCTGCCTCTGCCTCCCGAGTGCTGGGATTAAAGGTGTGCACGACCGTACCTGGCTCATTTGTATTTTAAATTACCTGTGTATGTGTATGTCTCAATGTGGGTATGTGCACAGGAGTGTAGGCGCCCATGGTGTCCAGATAAGGGTGTCAGGTACCCTGGAGCTAGAATTACAGGCAGTTGTGAGCTGCCCCACATGGATGGCAGGAGCCTAACTCAAGCCCTCTGCAAGAGCAGTACTCACTTTTAACTTCAGTCCCTAGAACAGTGGTTCTCAATCCGTGGGTCATGACCCCTTTGGGGGTCAAATGACCCTTTCACAGGGGTTGCCTAAGAACATCTGCTTATCAGATATTTACATTAAGATTCATAACAGTAGCAAAATTACAGTTATGAAGTAGCAATGAAAATAGTTTTATGGTTGGGGGGGGGTCACCGAAACATGAGGAACTGTGTTAAAGAGTCACAGCAATGGGAAGATTGAGAACCACTGCAATAGAACGTTCACTTTTTTTTTTTAAAGATTATATTTGTACTGGTGTGGGAGATGTGATGAGGTGAGACTAACTTCTCTTCCCTTGCTTCTGTGTCACCAGATCAGAGAAAGACAGGTTCTCCAGGCCAACAGGAGGAAGACAGCAGTACTGCCTAGCTTCTGGATGGAAAGAGCCAGGAACTGGCCTGGACCTCTCCCACTGCTCTACTGTGAGTTGGGCTGGATCTTCTCAGTGGGGACCCAGATGGCTCAGTTATCTTTGAATAAGCAAGTGGAGAGGCCTTACCCCATCCTGGTTGTGGCTCTGGAAGACAGCTGGTCTGAAGATCCCTCTGTGTGGACACTGTACACGCCACTGGGTCCTGGCTGGGTTCCTGAAGTCTCACTTCAAAGCTTAAATAACAAAGTCATTGCAGACTGTAGTGAAGGTCAGCTGAGGCCTTGGGCTGCTCATGATCTGGTGACATAGTTTAGAGCAGTGGTTCTCAATCTTCCTGATACTGTGACCCTTTGATGCAGTTCCTCATGCTGCAATTTTGCTACTGTTATGAATTACAATGTAAATATCTGGTATGGAGATGGTCTTAGGCGACCCGTGTGAAAGGGTTATTCGACCCCCAAAAGGATCGGGACCCACAGGTTGAGAACCACTGGTTTAGAGTCCAAAGCCTTGTCCTTTGGCTTTCTGCACTCCCTCCCACCACCTGGTACCCAGGTGTCCTTACAGCTGATCAGAGAGAAGAAAGGCCAGCTGTATCCTCCCTGGACATGCTCTAAGGGGAAAGGAGGGATCAAGTTCCCTTGGCTCCTCGGCCAAGGGACTTCTCTGCCTGTAGGAGGAATGCCATTCAACCTATGTAGCATGCGAAACACTTGAAAAACTTCTATTTTAGCAGGCACACAGCTG
>JAMJFZ010002256.1:0-82609 GCA_026225945.1 Cricetomys ansorgei
TTTATATATGGGAATTTCATGAGCGAGTACCTGTGTTTTCTCTTCACTTGACACTGAAGTACAAGTCTACAGTCATTACCAGTCTATTTTGGAGCTTTTTGTTTGATCATACTGTTAGGCAACACAGCCAGTTCTACAGGGACCAGGATTCTAATCAAAGGGTATATGAAAGAATTTAGGAACAGGAAAATCAGATTATTTCAAATATGTTTAGTGGTGGAAATAACATTTCATAGTTGAATTCAACAAAAAAAATGAGTTGACTAGAATGAAATTAAGAGACAACTCCTGGTCTCTGAGGATTAGAAACCAGTTGTTTCAACTTTTCTTTGTGTCATTATTTTAGAGATGGGATCCTTATTTGTTTCCACCATAAATGATCTAGAGTGACAGCCTCTACTTCTTTGCGTTTTTCTTTATTTCTACATGAATAATTCAGTGGTCATTTGAGGTATATTTGCCTCTTCATTATTTATAACCCTCTTCCCCCTGCCAGCAGCACTATGGATTTCCTAGCGATGCAGATGAATGAAAATGCTTTTACTTGCCATCCCACAACTTCAATCTAATTTTTAGGAGCTAATCAACACGTGTGATTTTCCTGGTCGTAGCCATGGAATAAGAAATCAGCAAAAAACTCAAAATAGGTCACCTAGATTCAAAGAGACACAATCAAAAGTGCTTGGTCTAATCCTTTGGCAAATAGATTATTGGACAAAGACACATCGTACTGCTTCTACACTGGCACTTGACTTGACTTGACTTGATGCATGTGGAAAGAGCCTCACTGAGAGAGGGCCAATTGTGAGCAAGATCTGTTGAGAAAGCTGCAGGTGGGAGAGCAGGAGCTGCAGAGAAAAACCTAAGAAAGCAGGTATACATGCTAGGATGAAGAGTTTGAAAGAAAACAGAGTTGGAATCTTATTTGGGTGCTGAGTTTTTGTTAAAGTAATGTTTAAGTTTTAGAGCCCTAAAATTCGGAACATCTTCAGCTCTATTCTTTTTATCTCTGTCTCTGTCTCTCATGTGTGTGTGTGTATACATACACATGCGCTTTGTCTATACAGTTGAGAATGGAACCCTATACTTAATAGGAGTTTGTAATTTTTCGTTTATTTTTGAGACTATATTATAATTACATCATTTCCTTCCCTTTCCTCCATCCTTATATTATCTCTCCTTGCTCTCTTTCAAATCTATAGCCGTTTGTTCATTAATTGTTATTAGATAGATAGATAGATATAGATATAGATATAGATCCAGATCCGGATCCGGATACAGATACAGATACAGATACAGATACAGATACAGATACAGATGCAGATACAGATACAGATATAGATATAGATATAACTTGCTCAGTCTGTATAATGTTACTCATATATATGTTTTCAGGGCTGACCATTTTGTATTTTATTTTAAACTTCCAGGTTTGTCATTAAAAAAAAATCAACATTGGAAGCAGTACTTCAGCCCATTTTTTACTTGAGTATGAAATGAAAATAATTTCATTTTAACCTGCAAATTCACAATGTAGCAATCTGTTGCCCTTTTCCTAATTTTTCTGACAAATCATTTGAAGCCTTATTAATATTCACTAGTGTTTCAGAAATAGATTGTCAAAATGTTCGAGAAGCCAACTCCATTAAGCTATCCTCAGGACTGTCCATCAAGTAAAATGATAAAACAAGTCTTTTAAGGCATTTTCCTTGTTCTTCTGTGACCCCCTTTAGAAAAACTATCATAACAAATAAAATAATATTCTGTTCACAAACATGCAAATGACTTCAATTTTATATAAAAGGAAAGGTTAGAAAGGAAGGCACTAATGAAATACAGGAGAATTGGCTGCTGTAGACAAATTTTGACACAATTAGGACATTACAATCACTGAGGCTTTATCTACACATTAAAAAAATTATCCAAATTAGTATGTTAAATATATGTCTTTTATTGGTTTCCATGAATTGCTTAGATGGCAAAGAAAAAATTTCTTCCAAAAAATAAAAAAAAATTCAGATCACTGCTGATGGAGTTCAATATGAGTACATCTTGTAGACCAAGCTGTTATATTAAATGGGTTATATCCATAAATGAAGGAGGTAAAATGGTCAATACTATTGAATTGTGTATGTGTGTATGTGTGTGTGCGTATGTGTGTGTGTGTAGTAGTAGTAGCTTTACTCATGAATCAGTAGCAGTACACATAAAACTAATTCTTTTAAGAGGTAATATTTACTAATACATAAGAATACCCATTTTGGAGACATTTAAGGGAGCATTTGAACCTTGAATTCTATATTTTAAACCTATGTGACCTATTTGTCATCAACCAACTATATTTAAAAGCAGCTTTTCTCACATATATCTGCTCTGAAGTTTGAAAGTAATCTGCTTCACAAATCTCCATGTAGACATACTCCTAGACTTTAGCTGTCCTTCGCGAGGAGTAAAAAAAAGAAAAAAAAAAACTCAGTGGGATGAACAATAGCATCTCTAGCTTCTGGAAATCTGGTTTCCTGTCTTTAATGGATACATTTTAGTGTTGAGTGAAAAGAAAAACATAACACACTTAAGCCCAGAGAACACAATGAAAGCAGTTCCAAGAGAGAAGTTTTTAACACTGAGTGACTACATCAGAAAACTAGGGAGAGCTTATATTGATAACATAGTGATATATCTAAAGCTATAGAACAAAAAGGAAAAATACTCAACTAAAGTTGTTGAGAAGAATGCCAAGAGCTGAAATTAATGAAAGAGAAACAAACAAACAAATAAATAAAAAAACAATGCAAAGAATCAATGCAAGAAAGAGTTGATGCATTAAGAAAACTAACAAGATTAATAAACCAAACTCATAGCCAAATTAATTAAAGGATAAAAAGAGAGACTATCCACATTAATAAAATTAGAGATAAAATGGCGGGCTTTACAAAAGACACAGGATTCAGAGAATTCTGAATTCAGAGAATCATAAAGACACACTTAAACACCTGTACTCCATCAAACTTGAAAACCCAAAAGAAATGATGAGTTTTTGTTATGTATGACCTTACCAAAGCTAAATCAAGATCAAATAAGCAACTTAAACAGATCTGTAACCCTAAGTGAAACAGAAAAGTCTTCCAAACACAAAAGCCCAAGAAGATTGATTCAGTGCAGAATTCTACCAAACATTCAAAGAATAAATAGTGCTAATACTCTTTAAATTATTCCCAAAATATAAACTGGAGGAACATTTCCTGATTCCTTTTCATGAAGTGTCTATTAGTGAAACAAAATAAACACACACACACAAACAAAACAACAACAACAACAAAAGGAAAATTATACATCAATATTTCTTAATAGCATAGATATAAAAATTTGCAATAAAATAATGACAGCCTGAATCCAGGAACATATCATAAAAATCATCCGCTATGATCAAGTTGTATCTGTCCCAAAGACTCAGGCGGTTCAATTCATATAAGTCAAGAAAAATAATCTACGACATAAACAAAATGATAGGGTAAAAACATGGCTATTTCATTACATGCAGAAAGTACATTTGACAAAATCCAACATCCATTCAAGATAAGAGTCCTGGAGAGAACAGGAATATACCTCAACATAATAAGGACAATTTACAGCAAGCCTACAGCCAACATCAACTTAAGCAGAGAGAAACTCAAAGTATTTCCAATAAAATCAGTAACAAGACAAAAATGTTTACTCTCTCCATACTTCTTCAGTATAGTACTTAAATCTTACCTGGAACAATAAGACAACTAAAGGAAACCAGAGAGGTACAGATAGGACAGGAAAAAGGCAAAGTATTTTATTTGCAGACGATAGGATAGTACACATAAGTGACTAAAAATTCACTGGGAAACTCCATAGATGATAAATACTTTAAATCAAAGTACCCAGAGACAAAAATTAACTAACAAAAAATCAGGAAACACTGCAATATGTGAATAACAAAACATACTGAGAAAGAAATGAGGTAAATAAGGTCTTTCACAAAATAGACTCAAATAATATAAAATATCATGGGGGTACCTCTAACAAATAGAGTGCAAGACTTGTATCACAAAACTTTCCAGACACTGAAGGAAGAAAAGTAATCATGATGTTGTCATGTCACAAAAAACATACAGTTTTTTCCCAATGGTATCATATTGAAGACCAAGACATAAGTCTACACACCTAAGGACACCTGATTTTTGGCAAAGAATCAAATGATAAATCCCGGGGAAAAGATTTTGATATTTTACCTTACCCTAGTCAGAATGGCCAAGATCAATGAAGTAAATGGCAGTATATGCTAGAGAGCATGTGGGAAGGAAAACACTGATTCCTTGCTGGTGTGAGTGTAAACTAGTATAAATGCTATGGAAGTCAATGTGAAGGTTCCTTAGGAAACCATCCGAATATACCACTCTTCATGATATACTCAAAGGTGTCTACATCCTGCCACAAAGAATTTGTATATCATGTCCACTGTTGCTCTATATAATAGACAGAAATGGTAAACAGCCAAATGTCCACGAATTTAAAAATAGATAATGAAAATGTAGTACGTTTGCACAATGGAACTCCTCAACTGTTAAGAAAAATAAAATTCACATGTAAATAGATTGATGCTAGGGGAAAAAAAACTTTCTGAGTGAAGTAACCCACACCCCAAAGACAAATATTGCATATTTTCTCTTATATGTAGATGCTAGATTTTAAGCTTTCAAAATCTATGCTGAAATCCAAGTAACTAGTAATGGACTCGAGGGGAGGAAAGCATCTACCATGGATGGGGAAATAGATTATAGAGATATGGAATGAAAAATAGGAAACAAGAATAGGAGGGTTTAATAGAGAGGAGGATGGGAGAGAAGGGTAAAGGAGGAAATATAGGGTAGGAAAATTAACACAAAAGGCCATTAAAACTATGAAAACCTAATACTATAAAAATATATATATTCCTTTATATTTATATTCCTTTCATATATATAAATGAAAGGAATATAAATGTTGTCAACAAATAATAAGGGAAACAGTGCCTCAAACAGAATCCTCATGCCACTAAACAAAATCTCTAGTGCCAGGAATGAGTTACATCCTATTGAGTCATTAGTCAAAGGGGCCCTATGAAACTCCTAATCATCACAGGCTAGTGTCAAGGCTATTAGTTGCTGATAAAAGTATACTTATGTAATTTAATACAGAGATATTGACTGGGTGATTAACTAGAAACATTTTCCCTACTGACTAGTGTTCATGGTGCTGGAAAGTACTCTACATGCCACCAGAGGTGAAAGGTAATCATTGATATCACCCATTTATAAATACTGCAATCCAGAAAAGTGACCTGGCTGAAGGATATAATGGTAGTAGTTAGTTTCACAGATGTTATGATAGTAAGTAACTACTTTATGATTGGATTTAAGACTCACTCTGTGATAAGAAACTCAGACTTGAGGATTTAATGTGGCCAAGAACCAGAGAATAAATGGGTCATGGGCCTAGAAGAAAGCCTACTACTATTATTCTGCTAAAGGAACATAGCAATAAAATGACTCATAGTGACATACTGCTATACCCATAGATCAATGCTTCACTCAACCCACATCTGAGAAGCTTCTTCTTGTAGTAGATGTGAATTGACACAGAGACCCACAACTGGACAACTTGCACAGTAAGTGAGAGACTTTGGAGCACTGAGTCCTAAATGGATGTTTTCATTAAGATCCTACCTTCACAGCTCAGGAAACTATGCATAAGAGGAGGTAGAAAGATTGCAAGAGTTTGAAGGTGATGGATGGACTCCACGAAAAAAAATCTTCTAGATATGATAGGCCTGATGCACATATGGATTCACAGAGACTGTGACATCATGCACAGATGGGGTTCTAGATGAAAAGTGGGAAGTGGATACAGCATCCTGTCCCTAAAACAGAAACTGTCTGAAATTGATACCTTCTGGCAAAGGAAAACCAATTTTTCCAATAGAGCATCAATGGGCATATCAACCACATTTCAGGGCTGATGGCCAACAGAAAATGAACTCAATGGTATTCTTGTGGATTTTTTGTTTTGTTTTGGCATTTTTATATATTTAGTATCTTGTTTGTTTTGATATTTGGTTTTGTGTGTTAGTGGGGTTTTTGCATTTCTTGTTTTTGTTTCTGTTTCTTGTTTTTTTTTCAGTAAAAGAGAGATAAAGAACATGATTCTGGGTGGGCCAGTAGTAGGGAGGACTTGGGAGAAATTGGGAGAGGGAAAAACATGTTCATAATATATTGTGTAAAAATTGTTTTCAATAAAAAATTTTTTGCCATACTGTCAAAGAAGAAAAAGTTAAAGAATTTCTTCTCTTACAATTCTGGAGCAAGAAGTCAAAAAAGTTCAAATGTTACAAGGCCAAATTCTCTTAGGAAGTGAGATAAATCCTTCTGTTCCCCTTCCTGATTATGGTGGGTTGACAACTTTCTATGACAGTATATTCCTGAAACTATAAATTTAAGCTATCTCCATTATCTGATGTTATTTCTTCTTCATGTGTCTTTTTAATTTTGCATGGCTACTTTCCTCCAGTTATCTCTTTCCTTCCTTATAAATTCAACAATCCAGATATAAGAACCTGCCCTATTTCCACAGGAAATCAATGCTATTCAACCAATTATGTTAGCAAGAATCTTATTTCCAAAGATGGTCACATTGTATGTGTTGTCAGTCAAGATTTTAATCTGCTTTTTTTCTTTTTATAAATAATACAGTCAATTAATAAAATATATTGTAGTTTCTAGATACCTTCCAAGATCATTCAATTGAAAGCTTGATCAATAGCTGGTCCCATAGCTGATTCTTCCAGACATAGAGGTGTAATTGGATTATGAGGGCTTTGCTCTAATTGATGGATAATCCACTAATGGATTTCAAATGTTATGGATTAGTGAAAAGTGACAGAAAGTTCAGAGGTAGAGCTTAGTTGACAGAAGTAATTTACTGAGATCATTTCTTTGAGGTCTGTATCTTATCTCAAACCTTTCTTTCTCCCGCTCTGCCTCCTGAGAAGGAAGTTCGCCAACTGCCTTGCACTGTCACATTTTCATCACCCAAAGCTGCAGAGCCAGCACTAGATGGACATTGTTGAAAAAAATTAAAATATAAATTTTGGTCCAAGTTCAGGTGATGGATTCTTTCTTCCTTTTACACTATTGATACTCAGTTTTTTCCCTTTTTCTTTTCGTTGAAAGATGAGGAGGAGGGGCAGGAAGGTGTGGGTGTGGCTTTGGAGTTGGGTAGGAAAGGATGGGAGGGTAGAAGTTTTAACAGGATGGAATTTAGGTAAAGAGATTATGGAGGATATATTATCACTTGGGCCATGAATGACTACTCTGTTTTGGGTGTAGAAATCCCTTCCTCTATCTTTACTGGAAGAAGAGGCCCCTGAAAGCCTTTGTGGGGTACATATGGCCTTTCCTATGGGTGGGGAAGGATCTTCATAAGGATAGACTAGAATTCATCTGTCCCTGGAATACAGAACCTAGTTTCTGGGACAGACATGTAAGTAATTTGGCCTGGGATGTTCTTGTTGAAGGAAGGTCTTACTCTCCAGGACTTTGACAATCATGAAGGGATAGGGTCCTTCTATAGGTGCTGTGACCTTAACATTTCAAAGAGACAGAAATGACAGAGAAGCAAGAGACCCTAACTTAGTTATCAGAAATGGGAAGACATAAGAGAGGGTCTAGATATCTGGGGAGGGAGGTGTCCACTTGGAGGGAAGTGACATTCTATTCCAAGGGTTAGACAAGGGAGGCATTTTTTCCCTCTAGCCAGAAGCCAGGATGAATGGCCCTATTCTGAAGGTTACAAGAAACTGTTTTGCTTTCTGGAGTCTGAAGAGTGAGAGATCCTTTCATTTAGGGATAGGAGCCTGCATTCTGTCCTGATTGGATAGAGAGCCTGGATTCTAGAGGAAGATACCTCTGGCTTCTCAGGTGCAGGGCGTAGTTGTTCTTACAACCAGGGTCCGGCAGTGATCTTCAGACTGCGTTCTGCCATTCTGCCTTGCATGATTACCTTCCGGCACTCCGGGCTGCACCTGGAATCTGCTCTTCAGGTTTTTCTAATGTGGTTTTTGTTCTACTTGTTAATATTTTAATCAAAATTATTAAATATGTTCATGATTTTCTTTCAAGATACTTGAATTCATTTATTTATTTACCTGTTCCTTTCTTAAATCTATTAATCACTTTCGTGTCTGATAATTTCAGTCACTAATTTTCCCTCAACTACCTCTATTTTTCTTTTCTTTCCTTATTTTCTTGGTGCATGGCATTTAATTAATTGCTTTTTTCTAGTTATACATGTTTTTAAATTATTAGCCATAATTCTTTCAGACCTATTTGAAGTTAAATTTCTTCAGGTTCTGCTTGCTTCTGTCAGTTGTCTATAGTCTTGGCTTGTAAAACCTCTACAAGCAAATTTTGGCCTCTGCCTTTTAGATCATCAATTAACAAATATTGATTTCTAGTCATGTTGAACGCCAACTCTAGCTGATCATTTCTCAAGGGAGTTTTCTCACTTCACTAAGTATCGAAGTTATTAAGAGTCAACTTTTTTTGCTATACCATTTTATAGTTGAGATTTCATTATTTGTTCAGCATGAAATATGAGCATATAACCGTCAATGCCATGCTTTGTGTAAGGGCTACAATCAAAATCCCATGCCTCGGTGAACCGAGTGTATTATTTCCTGCTTCTACTGCTCCATATAACTCTAAATGTGTGAGCTCAAACTTTATAACTACATCATTATTTCTAAGAATTTTCCCAGTGTCTGTTTACATATCCACACATATATACTTCCTCTATTCTACATTGTACTTCCAGAATTTAACTTATATTCATGTTATTTTCTTTTCTCAGTTCATATGGAGTTCTAATACTTGTTATTCACATCTTTCATTTACACATATGCATTAGAAATATTATGTTGACACGTGTGATTGTAAAGGGAATGAAGAAAGCAGTATTCAGGAAAAATACTGCAGTGTCTGGCTTATGACAGGATGAAGGATGATACCATTTATGAAGAGATGCATCTTAGAGGGTCTACAAACCATGGGGAAAGATTTATAGAGCTGAGCCAGGTATTCAGAGAGGCCTTCAGAAATCTGGTTTTTCTGTTAGGCTTTGTACATTTTCAGTTTCTAATCTTAATAACCAATTGGCTTTTATTTGGAAATTAATAAATTCACACACATTTATAAGAATTATACAAAGTACTCTCATGTAAAGTTTATGCAGCTTTATTGAAAAGTGACCCGTGGCAAAATTATACTATAATATCCCACCAATATTTCACCACTGACAGCAGAATTTCTCCAGCTTTCAATCCTGTTCTTTTGCATGTGTGTTTTCACCCACACAGTTTCCTTTCATGCACATTACTGTATCCATCACCATAGTCAAAGCAATGTAACATTTGAATCACCACAAAGAATTTTTATATGAACATTAATAACTATTCAGGTACTTCATGTCTGCATTATCATTCTTAATCAACAGCAACCAGTAAGATGACCAATATATTTTAAACTTTTTAGTCTTAAGAGTGTTATTTAAATCCAATCATGCTGCATGTAACCTTTAAAATATGTTTTTCTTTTTTTTTTTAGTTTTTACTCATGCATACATAAAATGTTTTGATCAAACTGGTACATAACCTTTTAAATTTGTATTTTTTAAAACAGTTTTAGACAGATCTCTGTCTAAGTTCATGTGTTTACATCAATACTCTGTTTAAATACAACTTTTAATTGCTAATCCATGCTGTGAGTACATTATAATTTGATCAAATCACTATCTTATTAAATAATCAGTTATTCCCTTTTTAACATTGTGAAAAATTAGGTCCTGAGAAACAATGTGTAATTTCTTTTGTGCATTGAATTTACAGGTATTTGGGGAAACAAATTCAAAAGAGAGTGATTGTTGGATATTACAGTAAGTGGGTATGTACGTATTTATTTTTACTGGAATATAGTAAACCGTTTCCTCTGTATTTTATCACTTTAATTCCAACAGCATTAAGTCATTGACCAATTCCTTAGTATCTTCACCTGAATTCAGTGCCTTATTCTTTTTTCTATTTCAGCCATTCTAATAGGTCCACTAATAATGTATATAGATTTTATTGGTATATATACCAGTAGCTAACAATTTTAAGTCTTTTTCTATGTGTTTATTTGTGCTTATATATACCCTTATGATTAACACTGTGTTTATTCAAATCATTTTCCTATGTTTGAAATTGCTTGATTTAAAAAAAAAAACTGTCATCAAGCCTACTTGATTATGGTAGATGATCTTTTTTGATATGTTCTTGGATTCAGTTTGCAAAAACGTTATTGAGTACATTTGCATCTATGTTCCTGAAAGAAATTGGTCTGTAATTCTCTTTCTTTGTTGAATTTTCTATGGTTGGGGTATCAGTATGACTGTAGTCTCCTAGAATCAATTGTTCAGTGTTCCTTCTGTTTCTATATTGTGGAATAACTTGAGGAGTACTGGTGTTAATTCATCTTCGAATGTCTGATAGAATTATTCACTAAAATAATCAGGCCTTTTTTAAGCCTGTTTTTATGACCTCTTCTTGGGGGTTATAGGTATGTTTGAATTGTTTATTTGGTCTTCCTTCAATTTTTGGTAGGTGGTATCTATGGAGAATATCCATTTCTTTTAGATTTTCTAATTTTGTAGAGTACAGGTTTTTAAAGTGTGAACTAATGATTCTTTGAACTTCCTTGATGTCTATAGTTATATCCCTGTTTTCATTTCTGATTTTGTTGATTTGGAAATTCTTTCTTTCAGTTTTTTAATTAATTTGGCTATGTGTTTGTCTATCTTTTTGACTTTCTCAAAAAAATACTCTTTTTTTTCATTGATTAGTTGGAATTGTTCTCTTTGTTTCTATTTTATTGATTTCAAGCTTCAGTGTGATTATTTCTTGACTACTACTTTTCTTGGGTGTGCTATAGATACTTTTGTTCTAGGACTTTCAGATGTGTTCTTAATTTGCTTTTATGTGATGTTTCCACTCTTTTTTGGTAGGTACTTTGTGCTATGAACTTTCATTGTGTATTTGGTTATGTTGTGGATTAATTTTTATTGAATTGTTTATTTATTTTTGTTTTGACCAAATCAAAACAAGTCATCATTCAGTAGAGAATCAGTTTACGTGATTTGTAGACCTTCTCTTGTTGCTGTCATGGGTGAAGTTCAGATTTAATTTGTGGTTGTCTGATAGGATGATAGGGGTTATTTCAATTTTCTTGTATCTATTAAGTATTGTTTTGTAGCCAAGTATGTGTTCAATTTTTGAAAAGGGTCCATGAGGTGGTAAGAAAACTGTACATTCTTTTGTATATGGGTGAAATATTCTGTAAATATTTGTTAGGTCCATTTATTTTATAAATTCCATTAGCTTCAGTATTTCTATTATTATTTTTTGTCTTTATGACCTGTCAGTTGGTGAGAGTAGGGTATTGAAATCTCCCACTATTAGTATGTGAGGGTCAATGTGTGTTTTTAGCTTTAGTAATGCCCCTTTTAGAAACCTTGGAGCCCTTGTGTTAGGGGCATAGATGTTAAGAATTAAAATGTCATCTTGGGGATTTTTCCTTTAATGACTATGAAGGGTCCTTTCCATCTCTTTTGATTAATTTTGGTTTGAAGTCTATTTTGTTGGCTATTAGAATGGTTACACCAGCTTGTTTTTTAGGTCCATTTGCTTGGAAAATCTTTTCCAAGTCCTTTACTCTGGGGTAGTATTTATCTTTGAGATTTAAGTGTGTTTCTTTTATGCATCAGAAGGTTGGATTCTGTTTTTGCATCCATTCTGTTAGTGTGTCTTTTTATTGGGGAACTGAGACCATTAATCTTGAGTGATATCAATGACCAATGATTGTTAGGTCCTATTTATTTTGTAGTTGTTTTTGGTTGTGGGTTGTGTGTGTGTGTGTGTGTGTGTGTGTGTGTGTGTGTGTGTGTGTCTTCTATTTATTATGATGGTGTGAGATTATTTATTTCGTTTGTTTTTCTGAGTGTAGTTAACCTCCATAGGTTGGAGTTTACCTTCTATTACCTTCTGTAGGGCAGAGTTTGTATATAGCTATTGTTGGGACTTGGATTTACCACAAAATACTTTGTTTCCTATGTTTATGGTAATTGAAAGTTTTGCTGTGTATGGTAGTCTGGGATGACATCTATGTTCCCTTCGAGTCTACAGTCCCTTTTAGCTTTGAGGGTCTCCCTAGAGAAGTCAAGTATAATTCCAATAATTCCTTTGCATGTTACTTGTTTTTCTTTTGCAGATTTTAGCATTCTTTCTTTGTTCTGTATGTTTATTTTTTGATTATTATGTGTCCAGGGGACTTTCTTTTCTGGTCCTGTCTATTTGGTGTTCTATAAGCTTCTTGTACCTTTGTAGGCATCTCTTTTTTTAGATTTGGAAATTTTTGTTCAATAATTTTGTTGAAAATTATTTTTGGGCCTTTTGAGCTGGGAATGTTCTCCTATTACTATTATTCTTAGGTTTGATGTTTTCATAGTGTTACAATTTCCTGGATGTTTTGTGTCAGAATTTACTATTTTCCTTATCAATGTACCTATTTCATCTATTATGTTGTCAATTCCTGAGATTCTCTCTTCTATCTTTTATATTCTGTTGCTGTAGCTTGTCTCTGTTGTTCCTAATCCCTTCTCTAGGTTTTCAATTTCCAAAATTCTCTTGGTTTGTGTTTCCTTTATTGCTTCTCTTTCCATTTTCAGGTCTTAGGCAGTTTTGTTTGTTTCCTTCAATTGCTGTTTTTTTCTTGGGTTTCTTCAGGGATTTTTCTTTTTTTTTCTAATCATTTGCTTGTATTTTCCTGTGTTTCTTTGATAAGTTTACTCAATTCCCCCAGTTGTTTGTCTTTTCATCTATTTATTTGAGGAACTTATTAATTTCCTCATTATGGACCTCTATTGTCTTCACAAAGTTGGTTTGCTCACCTGTGTCAGAGGGTTCAGGGATTTTTACAGAAGAACATTTGGGTTCCAGTGGTGCCATATTGTCCTGTTCATTGTTGATTGTGTTTAGGTATCTGGCTTGGGGTGATTATGGTTTTAGGTGCCAATTACTTAGTTTTTCTTTATTAGATGAGAATTTAGTTATTTGAGTTCTGTTTCTTCTCTGGTCTTCTGGCTTGGGGTAGGGCTGGGGATTTCCACTGGAGTTGTTGGGTGGGGTTTTGGAAGGTGTAGTCTCTCAGTCCTGCAGTGAGTCTTCCCTGGAGTTCTGAATGTTGGCTTGGCTTCAGTTTCAGGAGGGAGCTTCCACTTGTTATGGGCAGTGGGACAAAGTGGCAGCAAGGAAGAGAAGGAGGACCAGAGGTAGGGGGCCACCAAGAGCTTGGAGGGACTCTGTAGACCTACCCGAGTAGCCTACCTATAGTTATGGACATTGGGGGCACTTCTGGTCCAAGCAGGGAACCTCTATTTGAGTAGGGGATGAGAAAATGCATCAACACAGGGGACAGGGAAGGTTCAAGAGGGGGACACTAAGAGAGAACATAGAATCTGTGGTAGGAAGAGCAGCCTATCTGGCGTTGGGGCAGCTGGGATGGCATCTGGTCCAAGTAGGAATTCTCAGCTTGAGTTGGGGCATGGGACAAGGGGGCAAAGTAGAGGAGAAGGAGGGTTGGAGAAAGGATGGGGTGGGGCACCAAAAGAGTGCAGGATTCTGTGGAAGACAGCAGCCTATGTTCAGTTGTGGTAGGAAGGAGAACTCTTTACCTGGCTACTTACTTGGTAGAGGCATCTTAATGGTGTCCGATGTCCAGATGTCAGAGGCTCCTTCCTGGATCCAGGAGAACAAGGAGCTTAACTGATCTTTTCAAAATTGCTGGGATGAGAACTGGGCAATTCTATATCTCAAATGTTTTCTTCTGTTGGAAAGGGGTTCTTAGATGGTGTGCTGTATTTGTCCTTTATGTTCTAGAATCTAAAATAGCTCTTCTGTTCTTGCTGACTTTCAGAGTTCCTATTTGTCTACCTCTAGTATTATTTCTGGGGTATAACTCTGCTTGACTAAGGAGTACTGCATGAAGTTGGTACCCATTATCTGAGCATAGAAATTAATAAAAACTCCCACCCTTTCTTTCTTTTCTACACCCCTGCCCCCTTAGTGGCTTGGATTCTTTGCAATGTCAAGAAACCTACCTTTAATCAGCATCTGGTATAAACATCGGAGCCACATTAATTAGTTGCCTTTGATGTACCTTTAACTTTCACTATAGTATACAGCTTTTGTTGCCCCATGTGTGTTTGCTGGTGTGTGAAAGATCCCAGTAAATGAATACTTTTTTTTCATTTTAAATCACAAGCCTTCTGCAACACTGTTGTCACACAAAAGAGGAAGAAAAACAAACAAGCAACAGATATGACAGTTTAGTAACTAATCTGGAACCTTGAAATCTGTAAAATTATCAATGTCACATCAAAACATTCAGACCTTCCTGGGATGTGTGGTTGTTTGTGTGCACACTTGTGATGTGGCATCAGTTAAAATAAAGACTACAGTAAGCACTTTGTGTTCAGTGTCATCTTCACAGTTCGCCTTAGTTATAAAGAGTATAAATCATTGTCAGTTTTAAGTTCGCATTTCTCCTCATGTCTTTGGCAAGCAGCACTCAGGCATACTTCATCCACCTGTTGGATCCTCCCTGCATCCTCCAAGGAAAGGCCCAGATGGTGTGCTAATATAGTTAAACCCTTGTGGCATAGGAATCTTGTAGAAACATAGGCCCACCTGAGTTTACTTCTATAGCTACAAAATAGAAACATGAAAAGAAACTATTGAATATCTTATTCTCCACGGTAAGTCTATCTCCCTCAGTTTTAGCCACAAGTAAGTTCTTTTCAAAAGTAAATAGATTTAAGTCTCAATGGCTAACTCTAGTCCAGAAGAAAGTGTTTCAGACTGCTTCAGTAGACTCAAGTTTCCCCAGGAGAACAGAATCACACAAGTGCTTGCATTAGTCAGGGTTTTCTAAAGGAAAAGAATTTATAGAATGCTTAATGATGTGGTCTGGGTCATTTATTAATGTCTGTGTCATGTTGGAAAGGCCACCAAATACCTGATAATTGTTCAGTCTACAAAGCTGGATGTCTCAGCAATCCCAAACTGGTACACTGCTGGTCCCCAATCTAAGTTGTAAGTTTAAAGAAAGATTTAATTCCAGTAGCAATGAGAGAGACGAACTTATCAGAGAAAGTAAGGGGAAGAAGCCCCAAATGCAAAGTTGCCTTCATCCATGTCTTCTTATGTGGGCTGCCACCAGAAGGTGCAGTCCAGATAAAGGGTATGACTTCCCTCTTCAAGTACTCTGATTAAGAAAATTCCTCACAGTAGTGTCCAGCAGCTTGGATTTTACTCAATTCCAGATGCAGTCAAGTTGACAACCAAGACTGGGCAGGATTCTTGTACAGTCTTCAATTCATGGAAGAGGTTTGTATCCCCCTCCACTCACTGTGAAGGTTTAAAGTGACCATTTCCCCCATGATTATTTTGAAGACACATTTTAATTTCTTATTTAACCTGAAATGAGCCTTTGCAGGACTATTTTTCACCTAGCAGGCTTCCAGTTATTTTTTGGGCAGATTAATACAGCTTAAGTTTTTTTTTTTTTAATTTGTTTCATCTAATATTTTCTCCATTAAAAATGGTGTATTTAGTTTCTTCATTGTACAGAAGCTGCACATCTCATGACTAATCCTGAATCTGATTGGCACTCTTAAACTCTCCCATGTAACCAAGGGGCATTAGTAACCAGTGACACAGAACAGCTGTTTGAATCTCAGTGTAAATATGAGTGCAGACTGTGGGTACAAATGTCCCCCAACACTTAGTTAGGCATTTTATGGATTGTACCATAGTTTCTCTTCATTAAGTTTCTTTAGATTCAGGTTTTAATTTTCTAGCTTAGTAGGATACAGTTACTACTCAATATTGTACCTATTTTTGGAGAAAACTTTCATGTTATCATAAAATATAGTTTGAAGATATGTTTTAATTTAGTCTTTTAAAATTCACTAAAATATTAAACAGAGCACAGAATATTATCATTTATTCCTTATGCCCCATCAAACTTCCCATATAACACTTCATACCACAATTTATACAGTGGTAAGAGTCATTGAGCCTACAATGAAATATCATCATCAAAAGTCTATAAGTCACTGTAGTTGTCACCATAAGCCTATGTTCTAAACAAATATGCAATGTACACATCCATGGGTATAGTACCATGAAGAACAGTTCCACCTTCCTGAAAATGCTCTGAGGCTTATCTGCCAAGATCTTCTTCCATAGCCCTTGACTTACAACCAGGAATCTTTGTATTATCTTCATAGTTTTGCCTGTATTCTTTGAAAATAATTGTGAATGCTGTAAATGTTGGTATTATTTCTTTCTTAAAAGTTTTGTAGAATTCTATTTTACAATGACTCCTATCGGGTTGTTGTCTCAATTTAGAAAATTATTCATTATAATCTCAATTTCTTTGTTAGAAATAAGCCTATGAAAATTAGCCACTGTGCCTTGGGTAAGGTTTGGTAGATTGTGGAGTTTTAAGGAACAGATTCACTTCATATAGGATACCAAATATGAACATACAGTTTTTCAAGCATCCAGTTTTACCTTTGGAATAACATGAATATCAATACTGATGTTTCTCACCCTGTATTCCTTTCTGTTACACTGTCTAGAAGTTTATCAACTGCATTAATAATAAATAAATAACTTTGATTCTAATTGTTTTGTTTATTGAGTTTCTATTTTCAATTTCACTGATTTCTTCCGTCCATCTAACTATTTCTTTGCATCTAATTACTTTGGAATTAATTTTAATTTCTTTGCCTAATTTACTAAGATAGACTCAGTATTATTGACTGTAGATATTTATTATCATATATATGTGCATTTTGGGCTATAAATTTCCCTCTAAAAGTGCTTTTACTGATTTACACAAATTTTAGATGATGTATTTTGATTTTAACTTAGATTAAACATGTTATTATTATTTTTTTTTGTTATTGTGCTTTTACCTATGTGTGATGTAGATTATGTTGTTAATGTACTAGAGTGTTGGAGTTCTTGCAGATAAGTCTAAGTGTCTGCTACTGGCTTTTATTTAATTAATTTATTTTTTTTTATTTCCTTTGGGTTTTAAAGACAGGGTTTCTCTGTTGTAACTCTGTCCTGGGACTCACTCTATAGATTAGGCTGGCCTCAAATTCATAGAGATCTGCCTGCTTCTACCTCCCGAGTACTGGGACTAAAAGCATGTGCCACCACCACCTGGCTGCTGCTGGCTTTTAAATTAATACTGTTGTGCCATAATAGCAAATATTGCATGATCTTTCTTCTTTAGAAGCCTGGGAGGTGGTTCAGTAAGCAAAGCATTTCTTGCACAAGCTTAAGGTAGAGAGCCTGGATCCCCAGAACTTATATGCCTGAATTCATATGAAAGGATCATCAATGCAGGCTAGATAGCTAGACTATGCAGTTTAGCAAGCTCTGGGTTTAGGTGAGGGAACCCACTTTAATAGACAAGATGGAAAACAATCAAGGAAGATACCTACTGTCAACCTCTGTCCTCATGCCTGTAGTCACACAGATATATTCACTTATACATATATGCAACATGTGAGTAGGTATATACACAAACAGCAGATACACACAACACTTTTCTAAAGATACGTCTAATGGCACACAATGTGGTCAGTTCTGAATGTCCCAGATTGAGAAGAACATGTACTTTGTACAATTGAGTGAAGAAACTTTATCATATCACTTATACCACTCTCATCATTGGTGTTATAGGGTTCAATCATGTCTTTATGGTTTTCCGTCTGTTGTCTCTATTTCTAATACAAATATATTACAGTGTTCAACAGTAATGGTAATGTGGGGGTCTGAGTCCAGCTCTAGTTCCCGCGATGGGTTCCTCAGCTTCCATGAAGGAGGATAAACAATGTAAACTAGCAAGTGAGAGCAGTACCTCACTCTTCTATGGGACCCTTAGATGGCAAGCTTAATGCTCTTTAATAAGACACATAGAATACGTCTTATGGTGATTATGACATGCAAGAGAGCTTCTTTAATAGTAAATTAAAGAAAGATAAAGAAAAGCAAAGAATAAAATCAAAGAAAATAACAATGTGCACATTAAGGGAATAAAACAAAGTTTCTCTAAACTAACAATCCTACTCTCTAGGCCTTGCAATCTATTCTCCTCAGTTAGTTCATTACTCTCGTCTCTCCTGTCTGTCTGTCTCTGTCTCTATGTCCATTGTCCTCGTCCTCGTCCATTCTTCTCATCTGGTTCTCTTGTTCCTCTTCTTGTTCTTTGTTCTTCCTCTGACCAAGACTTTTCTGTAGCTTAAGTAGCACACTGCAGGAATGTTTATCTAAGGGTTGCAGGTGTCAGGCATATCTCAAACAGGAACCAATGTGAAAGGTGTCTCTCCTCTTTACAGTTGCAGGCTTCAAAGTTACTCAGTTATCACCAAAGAGTAAATGATACAATGATTAATTAGTGGATGGTAGGGATGTCACTGCTGATTGCCATTTGCCTTGCAAAGATAGGTCAGGGTGCCATGAAGGCACCAAGGGAGGATTTTATGGTTTTTTTAGTTCCTTGGTACGTATTTATTCTTCTGGGTCAAAGCTCTAAATTTCTAGTCTTATCTGGTGGCCTGGCTAGGTTGAAGGCTATTTCTCTCTTTAAGTCCTGGGGAATGTTTACTTTTAAGTAGGTGCAGGCTTGCTATATTCTTCGTTAGTGAAAGGCTAATTGTCTGCTTGTCTTTCCAGGTACACTAACTTTCTAACTAAGCTCTCTGGCTTCTATCTATTAAGGCTTATCTCTTCCTGGGAAGATCAGCATTTACTCCAGGAATAGCTTTATGATGCACTTGCAATAAACCTGGGTTGCTCTCACGTTCCAGGATGTGATTACAATTTACTTCTAAATAGCATGGCTGTGTTTCATTCCAGCCCACAGTGGCCAGCTCAGGGATTAATTTTGATATTACTATTAGACTATGCAGATCTTATTATTGATGAGAAAACGTATGTCACCCTACAGTAAAGATAAGAAAGGGGCAAGGCAGTTAAGGAATTCCAGTTCCTGACAGAGGATGCCCATGAACCTTGTCAAGCTGAAGCGTCCATAGTTTGGGTAACCTGGATCCCAACATGGTAAATTCATTTACTCCTTTCAGTTTAATGAATTTGGCTCATAAAATTTAACTCTCAGGTGAAGTGAACATATTAAGATGGTTATGACTTCTTGGGGAAGCCATTGGGTCATTATGTCATAATCATCTTCATACCTAATAACTTTGTTTTTGGTAAGCCCTTTGATATTAATATAGCCAGCTCCTTCTTATTATTATTATTATTAAAACTACAGCTAGCATGCTGTAGTTTTCTCCATCTTTTTACTCTTGCTATCTGTTGTCTATTTTTGTGCTTATAGTGGGCAGATTATATAAGGAGTTTGTTCTGTTTCTTAATATGATGTGCTTAGACCACTGAAAGTTATAGTAGTAACTGATGCATTTGGATTAATACCTAGCATGCAGTAACTGTTTTCTGTGTTCTGTTCTTGGCTCCTATTTTTGTATTCTACACTTTTTGCAATTCATGGTTTTGAGGATTTTCCTTATTTAATCTCTTCTTCCTTTATCTTTTCTTTAATTTTTTTCCCATCTGCTGAGGTTTCCTTTGTCTATTCACTTAAAAGACAAAATTTAGGTCACAATTTGGAAGGCCTCAAAACAATTCTTTATATAAGTATCAGAATTAATATTTTTAGAGAAAATTTTTTGTACTTCTAATTTAAATTAATGAACGTTTAAAATAAAACTTAGACCTCAGTTTCTTACCTATATCATTTTTGTTTTCATTAAAGAATTTTTTAAACACTTCTCAAAGATATTTTTATAGGCAAAAAATTCCTTCAGTTTTTTTTCTAAGATAATATTTTTCTTTGGTGTTAGAAGAATTTTGAACAGTGTATAGATCGAGGTTGATGAGGTGCAATAGAGGGCACAATACTTATGCTTACAGATAAGCACCTGGAAAACCAGGAATGTTAAACATATAGGGTTGTCTCTTCAAAGGAAGACATGTATAACCTGTTTGCTGTGGTGAGCTCTGGGAGCCGAAGTGGTTTATAGCCTGGCTTCCTTTGCACTGTCTGTATGTTCCAGACCCCACTAGATTCTCTGCCAGACCCTTAAGATATCACATATAGTTAATCTACAGAACCCATCTTTATAGAAGATGCCACATGTACTTTACAAAGAGTTTTGATGTAGTCATGCCTTAAGCTTTATTTTGCACACGGGATTAAGTTAATTATTTCCAAAAAACTTTTTTTTCCACATTGTGGTATACTTAAATATGTCTATAATAAACTGATCAGTGTTAAACTTTCAAAATTTGAACCAACACCAGGTACTGAGTTGTGTTCCACCAGAATTCCTTTTTGCCTCATGTAGATCTAATTGTTATTCTGCCAACATTAGTGGTCACAGAGACCCACCACATGGTTCTTTTTATATCAATAAATATTTTAGTCCACATTCTTTTTGCTCTCATTGTTTTTAAGAAAAAAGAGGGTGTGTTTCATATATTTGGTTATCTATCTATCATTTATCTATTTACATATCTGTATTTTATGTGTATAAATGTTTGTTTGTATGTGTACCATGTGTGTATCTGATGCCCATAGAGGTCATAGTAATGGTTTTCAACCTTGCTAATGCTGTGACGCTTTAGTATGGTTCCTCATGTTATGATGACTCCAACCATAAAATTATTTTTATTGCTACTTTATAACTGTAACTTTGCTACTGTTATGAACTGTAATGTAAATTTATGATGTGAAGGATTGTCTCAGATAATCCCTGTGAATGGTTCAAAAGGGTTTGTGATCCACAGGTTGACAAATGTTGCCATAGGGTGGGTGCTGTTGGATCACCTTGGACTGTATTTACAGTCATGAGAGCCACCATGATTCCTGGAACTTGAATGTGTGTCCTCTGAAAAAGCAGCCAGTATTCTTAACCACTGATCAATCTCTCCAACCCAATATTATTTTCTTTATAGGAAAGACTCTTTATTCTGCTCCTATCAAACCTTTTAAATCAAATATTTGAATATGATATGCTTAGGTATAGGTTTTGATAGCTTAGTTTTTGTTATTTATCTTCTATGGCTTTCTCCATGCTTCCTGGATTTGTTTTGTTGTTTGACATTAATATGAGAAAAATCTTGGTTATTATTATTTTAAATACAGTGCCTTTTCCTGTCTTTTTTGGTGAACTCACTGTGTGCTACTTTTTTTTTTTACTATTTCTGCAGCTGTTAAATGCTCCTTGACTTGTGGTTTTTCTTTTTCTTGCAGTTGTGGAAAGTCTTTCTCATGTGCTCAGGCTCACAGAAACTTTTCCCTGCTTTATTCTCCCTTTTGTGAACTCAACAAAGACATTTCCCTGTCTCTATTATTTTTTCTTTATTCTTTATTTCAACATTTTCATTTGGAGTCTTTCTTACAATTTCTATCCCTCTGTTTACATTTCCATTAATTCTTGCATGATCTCTACTTTTCTCTTAATGCTTACCATATTAGCCTTTGTAAAAGCGACGATAGGATGATTCCAGCATTTCTGCTATTTCTGCCTCTAAGTCCATGGGTTATTCGGTATCTTCCAACTCATTGTTTTACATTTAATGCAATAAGTTACATTAAATTGTTTTACATGTAGTGTGCTTTGTCCTGATGCTCATGTTGAAATGTAGCTATATATTGATTTTTTTACATTTAATGGAATAAGCTACATTAAACTGTTTTACATGTAATGTGCTTTGTCCTATTGAAACGTAGCAATAATGTACCGAGAAAAGAAACAGAGGTAAATAAGACTTAATAGTATAGTGATGAAAGTGGGACAGAGTGTTCAGTGGCCTTGGAATGAATATGTCTTTAAGTTACCCTGTCTCCATAGATTAGGAGCTACACCAATAGTCTGTTTATTCTTTCTCAGGTGAAAGCTATATAGGAGGCTACAAGAAAGGGAAGGAGTAGATTGTTTCCCTTCTTTTGGGTAAATTGGCTCTGACACAATCTTGGTAGGCTAAAATTTGCTAAAAATGATTTCCTTAAGGAATACCATATTAAAAAGAATAAGATGTTCCTTATATCAGCAGGTGAAATGCTTGCCACCCAAATGTGAATAACTGTGCTGGAATCTCCAAACCCACTTGAAGCTGCTGTGGTATTGTGCATCAGTAATCACAGCATTGCTGTGACAAGAGGAGGGGTAGAGACAGCAGAATCCCATAAGCTCATGGACCAACAAACAAGGAAAAGACAAAAAACCCAAATAAGGTTAAAAGCAAGAACAGATACTTTAGATGGTCCCCTGTCCTCTACAAACATGCTGTAGTACATGCATTTCTCAAATATACAAGCATACACACACACACACACACACACACACACGCAAAAATTTAAAGAATAGAATGGTTTGGTATATTTCCTAATAGTTCTGTTCTACTTTTCTTTGCTGGGTGAATGAGGGCACTCTTTTAATTTCCCAGTTTTCATTGGTAGGACTAGAAGAGTTTGGAAGCAATGGTCACAAAGGCAAGTACCCCTGCAATGGTCTCTCTGGAGTTGTCAGCTCCTAGATGTATCCTCACTAAGCATTCAACAACTCATCAATTATAGTTTGGGCTTTCCAACCCTAGCACTGGTTGCTAGGGAGGTTTCCTCTCATGAGGTTCTCTTCGGTTTAGTTATTATCCTGTATCTGCCTGTCCGTGCATTCATTTCATGGCAGCATTTTGCTTTGTAAACTGACTTCCTGACACATCTCATGAAAACTGCTAATATTTCAATTTGACCATTGTTTTACTTTTAAGTGTTTGCTATTTTTTCTAACTTCCCTGGCAGTTTTCTTACTTGAAGATGGTAGGTATTTGATAAAGGACTGCTTCTCAGGTGAATCGATGAATAAATGAATGTCTAAGTTGCCATCTACATGTGGCCCATGGCTTCCTTTGCAGTGCTGGAAATTAAAGAAGCTGTAACTACTAAAGGATGCAGACTGATTCTTTTCCACACCCACCAACTGCTCATCTGACCTATAGCTAGGGAAGCACTCTGAGATCATCTTGCCCACTTGGACATAAATCTGAGGGTTAAAGAACATTATCTATGACAGCAATCTCTGTCCTTAATCCTGCTCAATCATTTTTCAGTTTGGGAAAGGAATAATTCACCTATTATAAGACAAGATGAGGCAGTCATTTATAGCAAGGATTTTTATATGTCTTGGAGATTTTCCTTTCTAAGAATGAGAAGCTTTGAAGTTAATGGTATTTTGACATCACAGACAAATGTCATCAGTTAAGATAAAAATAGAAGTATATAGGAAATAGTAGAAGGTCATATGAAGTGGAAATGAGGACTATGTCCTCAATGTCCATCAATGTGATCCTGGTTGCACCAACACATGATCCTGTGGGAAGAGTAACTTTTTTCTTATTTTTGTATCAGTCAAGGATCACAGAGTACATGTTTCTTAAAGGATGACTATAGGTGATTTCTCTGGCTTGGTGTTCTATTTTCTATTTTATCAGAAATTACAGACAATGATGACTACAAAGATACAGACATTCATACCTGTCTTGCAGACTCGACTATTGGAAGACTAAGACTCTTTCAGTTTTGTGGGCATAAAAGAAACTGCAGATTTGTTCTCTCCAAGCATCTTGTTCAGCATTCTTTTAGAAAATCAAAGCACATTTTGTTTCTTGGCCAACTAAGACAATTTAAACTTAAAAATAAAAGAGTCCTCAAGTGTTAGCATGCCAAACAGCAGTGCCCATAACTGAAGAAGATATTCTTCTTTGCCACCTGTGCCCATTGGGAACAGATAAAGAAAAATCAGAACAATGCAATTAGGAATAGTTACTAAGTCAGTGACATGGCTTAAATATAATTGGAATATGAAATTTACACAGTACCTTGCTTGCATTTTCAACACATATGCTGACATCCTATTCCATAGATAACTCTAAGGTAAAAATTAAACATGCTAGCTGCAAATCCAACTAGTGTTATATATTCAGATGTTATCATTAGAGTTCAAAGGCTCTACTTCTTTCTATTCTTCAGCCTAAAGAAGGCACCTTTTTCTTGTCTAGTCACCCTTGAGTCCAATTCCTGACAGACTTTAATCTAGTTTCAATAACAGTGGTGATCTGACTTAAAATTCTCCCAGGATATGTGTAGTTTGTTGGTATACCTTCACCGTGAACCCCATTCCACCTTGATCGATATATGCTGTTTATAACTCTGATCTAGAAACTCCTGAACATGATATGGTAAAAGTAACAGGGCACTAGACCACATTTTGTTTGAAGCCAGGCATCTTGATGAAAGGATTATTCTGTTATTTGATGGAGAAAGCATCCATTTTTGGTCAAACAAATACTGAAAAAGTTTACTATGTAAGGAATGTCAGTTTCTCAGCTTGGGAAAGAAAATCAACATAATTTTGTCATAAACCTATGGACGTCCAAAGAACAGCAAGTATAACGCCTGGCCCACCGAAGATGCACAACTTGGGTTCCAGAAGTTAAATACGTTTAAATGGAAAGACAGACATTACCAAAGACATATGGTAGAAGATGGTGAGTCTGAAAGTAGAGAGCTGATGGTTTAAAGGACATGATTGGTCAGCAGGACATGCACAGCTGATCCAGTATTTTATCACGCAACACATCACATTATTCAGAATAGATTAAGTATGAAACTGATTGCTGATACTTCAATTTTCTGTCAACTGTTCAGAATAGTGTTTATGTCAGCAAAGGTCCAGCATAACATTTTAAAAATTATGCATGAAGATGAACATGTCTTACTTTGTGAACTTGTGAGGAATTTTCTTGGCTACTTTAAGTGGGAGATATTTATCTGGTCGACCCTATAGAGAAAAACACTACATCCACTTTTTTTTTTCCAAATTGATACTTTCCCCTAAAAAACATAACAGTCACACTGTTTTTGCTTGTTTTTATTTCCTCCTCTCTTTCCCATGCCTTTTTATTAGAATGTATATTCCAATGCTCTGTCCTGCATGTTCACATCTCTCTTCATTTGCAGGAAAGGTAATTGAATCCTAATACTCACTCTCCCCAGGTGAGCTAAAGGATGCTCTGACCATTTTCAGTGAAGGAAGCACAGATTTGGAGGTCCTCTTCAGGGGGCTTCTTCACAAACAGATCCATCTTCTGTAAGACTAATACTGTGATGGTCGCCTTCAATGGGAACCTGCTGTTAAATTTTCCACTAACAGGAAAATATCTCATCAAATCACAAACTATTGACAAGTCATTCTAAAGGCACCATTCTAAACATGTGGGTACGAAACGTTACCTTAGGGATTTTACTCTGGGATGTTTTTGGAGTGAAAGTTGATTTTCAGGCAGTTTCTAGAACCCAGACAAGATTTTAGACATGCTTCTGGCCCATCACTAGTGACTAATAAGAGCTGACCAGTGAATACAACTACATTGTTCCTAAGCAACCTCTTGAATAAAAAAAGCAACTGTATTTTTCTGTGAATGTGGGGGTAAGATTTGATAAGGAAACAGATGGCACTTTGTAGCTTCCAGGAATTTTCAATAAACAAGCTGAATTGGAAAGAAACTTGCAAAAAAAAATATATCTTCTCTATGTACTTTTTAAAACTTAGTGCTGGTTTTTGCTGCAAACAATGACAATGTCAAAGCTCATAAACGTCAGTATATTTTATTTCTAGATAGCATTATGACATCTCTATAGCTTTCATTGGAGCTTTCATTTCACTATAGCATCCAGAGCTTTCAATTTGGCTTCACCTTTCTTTACACTGACACATCACCCTCCCTAATTTGGAGAACTAAATAACACTCCAATTCCATAACAGGTGGCAAACTCCTACTAACCAATGACTCAGGAGTTAAGCACACTCAGAACAAATCATGTGTAGGATGCCCCAGCCATGAGGTGCTTTTAGGGGGGCAATAGTATTTTCAAATTGGGGTTCATTCTGAGTAAGTGTTGTGAGTTTTCATAAGAAAATCAGTAAATAAATAAGGTATCATCATGCAGGCGTTCGACACAACTGTAAACCCATATGGACTGAAGTCTCGCTCTCATGCCATCAGATTCTTTTAACACGATATTTTCTTTTTTAATTTTTCCTTTTATTGAAAATAGATTTTTTTCTCACATAATATATTCTGATAACAGTTTCCCCTCCTTCTATTCCTTCTTGTTCCTCCTTCCCCTCCCATACAGATCCACTCCTTTTCTGTCTCTCATTAGAAAACAAACAGGCTTCTAAGGACTAATAATATAATAATATAACATAATACAATATAATAATATTATATTAGATTAACATAATGTAATATAGTATTATAATAACATAACATAATAATAATAGTAATAAATAATAATAATAATTTAGTATAATATAAAAAACTAACACATCAGAATTGGAAAAAATAAACAGAAGGAAAAGAATACAAGAGAAGACACAAGAAACAGAGACCCAATCATCACACACAGAAATAAAACCACTAAACTGGAAGCCATTATATATATGCAGAGAAACTCACACAGATCAATGCAGGCCACATGCATCCTTCCACAGTCCCTCTGAGTTCATATGAGCATTTCTCATGTTCATTTAGAAGTCCTTGTATTTTTGGTGTCATCCGTCTCTTTTGGCTGTTACACTCTCCTCCTCTCTCAAAGGGTTCCTTGAGCCCTGAAAGGAGAGATTTGATTGAGACATCCCTTTTAGATTTGAGTGTTCCAAGGTCTCTCACTGTATGCCTAATGTCTGGCTAAGGGTCTATGTATTTATTCCCATCTGATGAAGAGGAAGCTTCTTTGATGATGGCTAAGAAAAGCACTGATATATGAGTATAACATAATGTCAGGTGACAAGAGATTATTCATTCTGGGCTTGTTCCCTGTTTCCCTCATTATTTGGTGAGTTCATTTAGATTGCCTTCATATATATATATATATATATATATATATATATATATATGTTTGTGTTTGTGTGTGTGTGTGTGTGTGTGTGTGTGTGTGTGTGTGTGTGTGTGTGTATGTATATTTAGGAACCTTCTAGTGTATTAGATTTCTATAATACTCCTCTAATGGCCCTTAAATTTAGCTATCTCTCCCTGTATTTCCTCTCTCATTCTCCTGCTCCCTTGCTCCTCACTTGATCCTACCATTCCAGACCCCTCCATCCATCTCTAATTATCTATTCTATTTCCCTTTCCTAAAAAGATCCATCTGTCCCATGTAGTCCCTTCCACAGTACCTACCCTCTGTGGTTCTATGGATTGTAGTCTGGTTATTATTGACAAAACAGATAATAACTACATATAAATGAATATATACTACAACTGTCCTTCTGAGTCTGGGTTACCTCACTTGGAATTTTTTTCTAGTTCTATCCAATTTTCCACAAATTTCATGATTTCATTTTTTAGTAGATGAGTAATATTCCATTGTTTAAATGTATCTCGTTTTCTTTGTCCATTCTTCTGTTGAGTAACATCTAGGTTTTCTCCAATTTCTGACAGCATAAACTGTCACTTCTTTTATTGATCTTAGTCTTTCTGATGGCTATATGTTGAAATCTTAAAGTATTTTTGGTTTGCATGTTCCTGATGACTAAGGATGTTTAACATGTTCTTAAGTGTTTCTCAGGCACTTGAATTTCCCCTTTTGAGAATTCTCTTTTTAGATCTGTATCCAATTTTCAATTGGGTTATTTGTTTTCTTGATGTCTAGATTTTTTCAGATCTTTATATATTCTGGATATTAGTCTTCTCCCAGATGTATATATGGTAAAAATATCTTCTCATTCTGAATGCTGCCACTTGTCCAATGATGGTGTTCTTTGTTGTGCAGAAGCTTTCAGTTTTGTGGGGTCCAATTTATTAATTGTTTATCTTAGTGCCTGCACTATCAGTGTTCTGTTCAGAAAGTCCTTTCCTGTTCTAATGCACTCAAGGCTATTCCTATATTCTCTTCTATTAGGTTCAACATCTGGTTTTATGTTGATGTCTTTGATCCAGCTGGACTTGAGTTTTGTGCAGGGTGATAGCTATGCATCTAGTTGCATTCTTCTACATGCAGCCATCTAGTTTGACCAGGCACCATTTGTCAAAAAATGCTGGATTTTTTTTCCAGTATGTATTTCTGTTTTTGGTGTATGAATTTATGTGTAGAATTTCAATTCAATTCCATGAAAGTCTCTGTTTTTTTGTACCAATGCTGTGCTGTTTTTATAACCATAGCACTGTGATCCAACTTGAAATTAGGAATGGTGATAACCTCCATCAGTTCTTTTATTTTTCCATATTGTTTTGACTATCCTGGATTTTTTGTGTTTCTACATGAAACTGAAAATTATCCTTTAAAGTTCTGTGAAGATTGTGTGTAATATTAATGGGTATTGCATTGAATCTGTAGATTGCTTTTGGTATGATGGGGCATTTTTACTGATCCATGAGTGTGAGAGTTCTTTCCACCTTTTAATATAGTCCTAAATTTCTTTCTTGGATGTCTTAAAGTTTTTATCACACAAGTTTTTCACTTACTTGGTTAGAGCTATTCCAAGATATTTTATTTTATGTGAGGCTGTTGTGAAAAGTATTACTTCCCTGATTTCTTTCTCAGTCCATTTGTTATTCGTATCTAGTTACTTTGCTCAAAGTGTTTATAAGAGTTCCCTGGTGGAATTTTGAGGGTCACTTATGTATAGTAGCATATCTAAAAATAATGATACTTTGACTTCCCCTTTCCCAATTTTCGTCCCTTTCATCTCCTTCAGTTGTCTTACTGGTCTAGCTAAGATGTTGTGTATTATATTAAATAAGTATGGAGAGAGTAGGCAACCTTGTCTTGTTCTTAATTTTAGTACAATTGTTTGAGTTTCTCTCTACTTAAGTTAGTGTTTGCTATGGACTTGCTACAAACTGTCTGTATTCTGTTATGGTATGTTCCTTGTATCCCTAATCTCTCCAGGACTTTTATTTCGAAGGTGTGTAATATTTTTGTCATAGGACTTTTCTGAATCTAATGAGATGATCATGTGGTTTTTGTCTTTCAGTTTGCTTGTATGGTGGATTACATTTATCAGTTTACATAAGCTGAACCATCCCTGCATCACTGGGATGAAGCTTATTTGATCATGGTGGATGATCTTTTTGATGTGTTGTTGGATTCAGTTTGCAAGTATTTTGTTGAGAATTTTTGCATGTATGTTCATAATTGAAATTAGTCTGTAATTCTCTTTCTTCGTAGTGTCTTTATGTGCTTTGAGTATCAGGGTAACTGTAGCTTCATAAAATGAATTGGGCAATGTTTCTTCTGTTTCTACTTTGTGAAATAATTTGAGGCATATTGAAAGTCTGGTGGAATTTTGTGTTAATGCTCTCTAACTACTCCTATTTTGTTAGGGGCTATAAGTCTGTTTAAATTGTTTATCTGATCTTGATTTAACTCTAGTAAGTGGAATGTACCCAGAAAATTGTTCATTTCTTTTAGATTTTCCAATTTAGTGGAGTACAGGATTTTAAAGTTTGTCCTTATGATCTTCAGTGTCTGTTATTATGCTGCTCTTTTCATTTCTAACTTTGTCAATTTGAATATTCTTTACCCACCTTTTAGTTAATTTGGCTATGAGTTTTGTTATTCTTATTGATATTCTCAAAGAAACAACTCTTTGCTTCATTAATTCTTTATATTGGTTTTTTTTTGTTGTTTGTTTGTTTCCATTTTATTGATTTCAGCCCTGAATTTGATTATTTCTTGGGATCTACTCCTTTTGAGTGTGATTCTTTTTTCTGTTCTAGAGTGCAAGGTGTGCTCTTAAGTTTATATTGTGATATCATTTTTTTAAATGTAGACACTGGGTGTAATGGACTTGTCTCTTAAACCATCTTCATTGTATCTGATAAGTTTGTGAATGTTGTTCATTAATTTTCATGAGTATCTCAGAAGTCTGTAATTTCTTTCTTAATTTCTGCTTTACCTTTTTTTCATTTAGAAGTGAGTTGTTTTAGCTTCTATGAGTTTGAGCTTTCTATTGTTTCTGATATCCAGCTTTAATCTGTTATGATCAGATAAGATATCATGGTATTATTTCAATTTTCTTGAATCCATTGAGACTGGCTTTGTTTTCAAGCATATGGTCCCCTTTCGAGAAAGTTCCATGTTGTTCTCACAACAAATTATATTCCTTGGTGTTTGTGTAAAATGATCTATAAGTCTGTTAGGTCCATTTGATCTATAATATCAGTTAGCTCCAGAATTTCTCTGTTTAGTTTTTGTCCGGATGACATGTCTATTGGTGAGAGTGGGTTATTGAAATCCCCCACTATTAATGCATAAGGGTCAACATGTGATTTAAGCTGTAGTAGTGTTTCTTTTATAAATGTGGGTACCCTTGTGTTTGGTGCATAGATGTTAAAAATTGCAATATATACTGTGTATATTTTTTCTTTTATGAGTGGGTAGTGTCCTTTCCTATCTCTTCTAATTAGTTTTGGCTTGATGTCTATATTATTAGATATTAAAATGGCTACACCAGCTTGTGTCCTAAGTCTATTTGTTTGGAACATCTTTTCCATTCTTTTATCCTGAGGTGATGTCTACCCTTGATGTTAAGAAGTGTTTCTTGGATACAGCAGAAGGATGGATTCTATTGTTGCATCCATTCTCTTAATCTGTGTCTTTTTATTGGGGATTTGAGAACATTTATTTTGGTAGATATCAGTGTTTGCTATTTCCTGTTATTTTGTGGTGGTGGTGGTGGCGTGTGTTATCTGATGGTCTATGATTATTTATTCCATGTGGTTTTTTGGGTGTGTTAACCCTTTGGTTTGGAGATTATCTTCTAATACTTTCTATAGGACCAGATTCGTAAATAAATATTGCTTCAGTATTGGTTTTATCACAGAATATATTATTTTCTTGTCAATTTTGATTGAAAGTTTTGCTGGGTATACTACTCTGTGGTCTCTTGAAGTCTATAGCATATCCGCCCAGATTCTTCTGGATTTTAAAATCCCTGTTGAAAAGACTGGTGTTAGTCTAATAGGTTCACCTTTGTTTGTTACTTGTTTTTTGTTTGTTGGTTGGTTTGTTTGTTTTACCTTGCAGCTTTCAATATTCTTACTCTGTTCTGTACATTTAGTGTTTGGGGTATTATGTACTAAGATGATTTCTTTTCTAGACCAGTCTTTTTTGTGTTCTGTGTGCTTCTTGTACCTGTATCTCCTTCTTTGGGTTGGAGGCATTTTCTTCTATGATTTTGTTGAAAATATTTTCTGTGCTTTTACCTGGGTTTCTTCTTTTTCTATTCCTATTACTCTCTTTCTATTCCTATTATTCTTAGATTTGGCCTTTTCACAGAGTCCCAGATTTCCTTCATGTTTTGTGCCAGGGGTTTTATTAGGTTTAACACTTTCTTTGATTGGTATATCCATTTCATCTATCAGTATTCCATGCCAAGATTCTGCCTGTCATCTTTTCTATTCTCTTGGTAAGGCTTGGCTTGTAGGTTCCTGTTCAGAGTTTCTAAATTTTTCATTTCTAGATCTTTCTCAGTTTGGGTTTTCTTTATTGATTCTATTTCTACTTTCAGGTCTTGAACTGTTTTATTCATTTCCTTCCACTGTTTGTTTTCACAGATTTCTTTAAGGGATTTATCCATTTTCTCTTTAAGGATTTCTATCATATTCATAAAGGCTATTTTAAAGTCTTTTTCTTGTGATTCATCTATGTTGCAATACTCAGGGTCTGCTGTGGTAGAATTACTGGGCTCTAGGGGAAGACATATTGCCCTGACTACTATTGTGTTTTTACACTTTCATCTAGGCATCTGGGTTTGGAAAGATTATAATTCAAAATGCTGATATCTAATCTTGTCTTTGTTGGGTGGGTATATTTTATTCATTGATTTCTGTTGGCACTTCTTGTTCTTAGGACAGTGTGGTAGCTATCTGTTGTCTAGTAGGATACTCTTCTGGGATCCTGATGGGCATATCCACTGGGGATTCTAGTTAAAATTGTGTTTCTAGGTATTAGGAGCAGACGCTTATGAGGATAGGCTAGGTGGGGGATGCTAAATGGGTCCACAGGAGGAAGGGTAGCAGGGTGTACCAGTAGGATCTGCTTAGTACCCTGGAAATTGGGGCAGAGTGAAGAGTGGCAACAGTAGGTGGTATATAGCTGGGGATGACACTGGGATATTGAACTTGGAGGAATGGAGAGAGATGTGAAGGTATGCAGTTAGCATACTTTCTTCTCTGGTCATAGTTGCCTGCAAGTTTTCAGGGAATGCCTACTGAGATTAGGTGCTGGATAAAGCAAAAAGTGGGAGGAGAGATGTTAGAAGAAGGTCTTTTATAGATAGAGATGGAGGTAGAGAAGGAGGGGAGGCCATAATAAGTGTTCTGTTACAGAGGCTAGATGAGACTGGGGTATTGGACTTTGAACTTCAGAGAGAGAGGTGAATATCTGCATTTGACCAACAGTCTCCCTGGCTAAGTTTTAACTTGGTATTTTTTAATTCTATACCTCATTATTTCTCATATTTTACTCTACTGACTCTATGTGTACATGATTCATAGGCTGAATATAACTCCCCTTCTATATGTACTTAGAATTTTGAGAAATCTTCAAATATGAAATTTGTATTTTTGTATGCATTGAGTTTAGAACACATACAGTATTATTAAATTTAAGTTTGTATCATGTACAAACACTATTATCACCTTGTTTTAACTTACCCATTCTCTGTTACCTCCTGTTTCTCTATCTCTTGCTGAGAATCTCCCCGTGTTGCTTGGTCTCGGCATTCCCAAACTTTTCTTCTGATTAAAGAGAACTTATATTTGAATTTACTTTTCAGAATATGACCCTACATGCACACATTTGTTGTACTATTTAGTTTTATTCTTTTATTTTCAGCCTTTTTTGTACTTTTTCTCTTATGCTTCCTCCCTCTAGCTTGTGTTGAGTGGTAAATGCCTTATATACCACTTTGGCTACTCTGGCTGCTGCTGTCCTCTGATCCTGAGGTAATAAGTCCTTCTTTGTGGCTAGAATATGTCATCCTTTATAGCCTAGCCTCTATTCTCTGAGGCTGAGGCTTCAAGAAAGCTGGTTGAATTTTTTGTGGAAAGTCTGTTCAAATGCTCAAAAGCATATGGCTATGCTAAGAATAATGAAGTCTCTCATACCAAATATTCTAGAATGGTGATCAAGACTATGAGCTCTGGAAATAGAGCAATTTCTATTCAAAATCAACTGCTATACTTTTTAAAAGGCTAGAGTAAAGTAAATTGTCTAAATTCAAAACATCTTACTCTTCAATAATAGGAATTAATCTATGATTGTTACGGGAAGACAAGTGAATCAACATACGTAAATTGCTCAAAGGAAATTTTACCACCCAGTAAATACTCCTGAAAAGTAAGTTACTAAAATATGTATATTAACAATGATGCTAATCTGACACGTTTAGTATTTTACATAACCCTTCATTGAATCTACTTTAAATTCCATATCCTGCATGAATCTTTTGGGAAATAGAACAAATTAGATAAGACAGCTCCAAGAAGCATAAAGTAAAAATTCAAAAAGCTAAAGACAAGTCCTCAAATGAAATGAATATTTCACTGTTGTTGGTCCATCCACCCACACCTTCTTAGCTAGCCAACCTTTCATTGTGGATATAGTTACAGAAGAAGTGTGGACAAATAAGAAGTTAAGCAGAAGATATATTAGAATGAAGGATACGAAGAACATGCCAACATGACCTTAGTGTTTAAGGAGCTAGAAGTTAGTGGAGAGGAGACTTCACTCCCTGACTATGAGGTCAAGGGTTGAGAGGAAATGAATAACTCCTCAGGAATTCTAAGGGGATGATGTGTGGTTCACATCCTCAGTAGGGGACGTTTTAGAGATAACAGAACTTTGAGAAAGCAGGGGCAGATAAGGAGAAAAGGAAATGAGATTGCTAAGGTCACTAATAACATTTATAGTTTTGACAGTGACCTGGCCTGATCAAACTGACTGATGTGTGTAATAGGAATAATTGTACAAGAGTTCCACACAGGGATCTCCACCACTGAATTTGAGTTATTTTCCTCTTATTTTTCAATTTTGACTACACTTATTTATTTGTATATTTGTAGGCATGTGCACTATGGCATGTGTGTGGCAGGCCAAGGACAATTTGCTGAGATTGGTGGGTCCCCCTGCCTGTACTCAGGTCCACAGACTCGGTAGCAGGCACCTTTACTCTCTGAGATAGATTACTGGTCCTTGAGTTTCATATTTTAAGATTGCATCATATTTTTGCCCATAATTAGAACTTACATAGCTAAGGTCAAGGACAATCTTTCACACAAAACACAATTTCAGCTGTTCTTAAGAACAAATTTCATACAACTGACCCACATAAGGGATGAGAATAGATTTTTATATTATTAAAGAAAACAATTGGAAACTTAAATTGCTCACATTGGTATGCTTGCTGGAACATTGACAGATGCTTAGATTATTTACACAGTTCTTCATTAAAATTGCTTATTTTTTCACAATGAATTCAAATTTAAATAATTTATAAATACTCCCTGCAAACAGGTCATTTAACTTTCAAACTAAAATTTTACTTCAGTTGTGATATCATTGTTTAATAATCTATGTGTCCTGAAATGCACTCCACATTGAAAGAACCATAAATTGGACGCAATACCTTATTGTTATCCTACCCTTTATTGTGCAGTCTTGGATCCAGTAACACAACACCTACTACTCATTGAACCCCAAACAACAGGATAAATGACAGAACTGACCAAAACAATCAAGACTTTGATATTCCAGTGTCAGTAGAGATGTCAGCCTGCAGTGACAGCAGGAAACTGGGGACATTTCTATTCACAGAAAGACTGTTCGTGCATCTGGGAAGTAAGCTTTCATCATAAGTCTGGAGTTCAAGGGCAAGGTCTATTAGCACAGAGGTAGCACATAAAGCGATAGAATTGGATGAGAACAACAATTAGATAGGTGTCTAATTTCCATTCAGTTTTCTGTTGTCCTATTAACATATATCAATTGTACTTGTTATTATGTTCATTGTTTTGTTTCTATAATTCACACAACATTAGGTATCTTTTTCCTTGCTTATCTTATCTCTTTTATCTCTCTTTTTCACTTCTTCTCATCAACTACTGATTATTACTCCACATTTGAGTTAATTCTGTTCTACTTTCCACATATGTGAAAATTCAATGATTGTCTTTTTGTGTCTCATGTATTTCTATTAACATAATGTGAGGTACCTTCATGTGTTTTCTTTAAATGACAGGATTTTGTTCTCTGTGGAAGAGTGTAAAAATAAGAGTTCTATCTGCAAACAAAGCAGTGTTCTTAGTTCTCTGTCTTGAGTTGCTCATTAATCCCCACAGGAACTGTTTCCACCCACATCACAGACTTGAAAAGTGGTATGTAGAGGGCTCATGCAATTTTCCCGAAATGATATGGCTTTATTGACTATTCAGACATTGTGTCTATGAAAAGTTCACAGTAAACCACTCTATTTTATTGGTGAAGCTTGAAATTCAACCCGTAGAGAAGATGAGTATTGAATAGCATAAATGGCTCCTTGGCTGAAAATGCCAAGACCCATACTTTGCCAGGACAAACAATAGAAGCATTTATTCAGTCCTTTTTATTTTCCCCCCAACATAATACTTTTAATTACTTGAGTTTCATACGATATATCTGGATCACACCCTCTCCCAGATTAATCCTCCCATCCTTGTTCCTTCAAGAGAAAGAGAGAGAGATAGAGAGAGAGACAGAGAGAGACAGAGAGAAAGAGAGAGAGAGAGAGAGAGACAGACAGACAGACAGACAGACAGATAGAACAAGCCTGTGTGGCAGGAGCATGAATCATAGGCATGATCCTGTTTTTTTTGGTGGCAGTATGCAGCTTATATCATGGATAACCTTCTGGCCTACATGAAACTGAGATTAAGCAAGATAAAGTTCAATCTGAAGTTGGGGTTCATTGCTCATATACACAGGGAGCCAGATATAATACAGCACCCAGACATCCAGCACATGCTGGATATCCTGTAGACTTCCGGACACTCTGCAGGCACCCAGCTATCCTATAGACACCATGACATCCTGTAGGAACCCAACCAACCTGCAGGCACTATGACACCCCACAGGCACTCAGACATCACACAGGAACCTGGACATCACACAGCACCCAAACAACCCACAGGCATCTGGATATCCCACAGGCACATGGACATCCCATGATCTCTCTAACATCACGTAGGTACCATATCATCTCACAGGTACGTAAATAACCCTCAGGCACCAAGACATCCCACAGATACCTGTACATTCTGTGGGCACCACGGTATCTTGCAGGGATTCAGATATCCTGCAGGCACCCATCCATCCAGTAGGCACCCTGACATCCTTCAGGCATCTTGGACACCACACAGGCACTTGTACATTCCACAGGCATCCAGTCAATCTGCAGGTACTATGGCATCCTATCCTAAAGGCACCCAGGTACAATGGGATCCCACAAGCACACAGACATCCCACAGGTACCTGGGGTCATTCTGAAAACATCTGGATATCCCTCAAGCATCTGAAGTCACATAGGCACCTGGACATCATTCAGGCATCTGGACACATATAGCCATCTGGCATCACACAGACTTTGTTCACCTCTATCAGTGAAGCAAAGCAGAGACTAAAGGAATGACCTACATGTCTAACTTTGCTTCATCTTTGTAAATATACTCTATAGTCAGTTTTTCACATCACAGTACAACTTTGCATTTTGATCAATGAACACTGTAGCTCACATGAGTCTCTGTTGTCTCTGTTCCCTCTGGTGACTGAACGACTCATTCTTCACACAAACTTTGGAGTGCCTATGAAGAAGTGAGTATGTGATAGAATGAGAAACATAGGAAACAGTTTTTTTCAGTAGTAGAAAATGAAAGATCATGACAAATAAATGGCAAACAAATAGACTAATTACAAATTGTAACCATTCTATAAGAATAAGAATGTGCATGATCAATAATGGGAAGAACAAGTTGGGTAGAAAAAAGAGAGTTTTGAAAGAGGTCTGTGCTGGTTTGAATGAAAATGACCCCATAGGCTTGTATGTTTGCATGTTTGGTTCCCAGGTGATGGAACTGTTTAGGAATATGGCCTTGTTGGAGGAGGTATGTCACTGAGGGTGAGCTTTGAGATTTCAAACATCCACAGTTGCCCCAGTCTCCATCTCTTTTTCCTGTGTGCTGTGAATAAGATGTAAGCTCTTAGCTATGGCTCCAGCACCAAGCCTGCTTGATTGCTGTCATGCTTCCAAGTATAATGGTCATGAACTCACCCTCTGAAACTGCAAGAAAGCTCATAATTGGGGCATATAATTACATGCTTTCTTTTATAAGCTGGTGTCTCTTCACAGAAATAGGACAGTAACTGAGACAGGGTAAATTCAAGCCAATACTCTAGTCAAGATCAGGAAATATCAATTCAAAGAGGAAACAAACATATGTCCCTTCTAGTAAGGACAAAAAAGTGTGAGAAGCCATGAGCATCCAGGAAATTTGCTTTTCAAAAAAGGCTGGATGCTTTGTTTAGAATATAGAAGTATGAATAAACTATGAATTTTATTATTTTTTTTTGCAGTAGACTATGAGAATCTGCAATAAGCTAATCTAAAATGACCTAGATACTGCTTTGCTTCTATAATTCCATTAAGGCAGACTAGTATTACAACTAATTCAACAAATATAATATTTTTTGACAGAAAAAATATATTAGTTTTGAAAAGGCTATTAGCACCCTAGCTGTGGTTGGTTACTTGAAGTGACTATGCATTTGGTTTCATTGTTTGGGAGAAATATAATTCTGGCAATTTCAATAACCATTCTAGCCAAGTAAGTTAAATTTGTGTTGAGACTATTGACATGACCAGAGCTAATCCTTTACCCTTTGGGACTGGTCACGTAACGGTTGATTTAAGTCTGTTCCTAATCATATGCAATAATAATAATGATGATGATAAGAATAATAAAAAAGCCTTTCCAAGATGCATAAGGAACCCATGCAATTTTCCAGTCCAAGAGGGAGCAAATTTAATTGTCTTTGTGTGTGTTCTGGCTTTGTTTTCATTGGTGTAATAAAAACACTGGGAAAGAAAGGATTCATTTGGCTTAACTACCAGGTCATAGACCATTATTAAAGGAAGTCAGAGTAGGAATTCAAATGGAACACAGAGGCAGAAATCATGGAGGAACACTTCTTGATGCCTGGTTCTATGGCTTATTTTCTGACTCCCTCCTGCTTAACTAACTTTCCTGTACATCTCAGGATCACCTGCCTAGGGATGGTGTCAACCACAGTGGGTTGGGCCCTCCTTCATCAGTTAATAATCACAACCATCCTCTACAGACATGCCCACAGCCAATCTGACCTAGGCAATTCCTCAATGCATACTTTCCCCACAGTTGACTCCAGACTATGTGAACTTGACAATCAAAGCTAACAAGGACAGTTCCTGATGATATTCGTATGGTAAGCAATTATGCCAGAACTTTATACCGTTAGAAGTAGGAAACAAGGGGAAAGAAGATAAAGCATTTTTTATTAATCTGATTTTTTTTATTGATTCTGATGGTCAGTGTAGAAAGAGAAGGAACATGAAACACAAAAGGCCTTGAATTAATCCGTGAGTATAGACAAGTTTCTCTTTCTGTATATGTGCTTTGCTTTTCTTGCTTCATGTGGCATCATACTATATTGATTTATTTAATCCATTTTGTTAAAATTCATTCACCATCAAATTAAGATATCGGTAGCATTCAGGGAAAATAGCTTTACACATGAGAGTATAGCAATCTACATAGCCTTTCCACCCCATTTTAAAGATTAAAGCCAGAGTTTTAATTAAGAATAAATTCATACATGAACAAATTTCAGATTACAAATCCACTCTATGTGCATGTAGATAAATCTATTTCATTCTACTTAACAAAACCTAAAATGACTTTTTTGGTATTTTGATTTTTTTTTCTGCCAGAGGAGCTGACTTGCATGAAATTATTTAATTTGATATATAATATTATATTAATTTGGTACATTTGAGAGTACTATTACTGTATACTACCATGGGATGTCATTTATGCCAGAATTACCAGATTGAATAACTCTGTCTGTTTATATTATCAGAAAATAAGCATAGCTGAGGAAAAATGAATTATGTTATCTAAACTATTCTTTGAAACATATCACTTATTTATTTGTTCATTAATTCATTTATTTACAGTGCTTGAGATTGAACCCAAGACCTTGTGCCCATTAGGTAAGCATTCTGTCACTAAGCCAAACCTCAGCTCTAAAACACTATTAAATAGTATTTTAGGGGCCACATATACAGTTCAGTGGCAGAATGCTTGCCAAGCATGTAAGAGGCCTTAGGTTTAAGTCCCAGCACCTGAAATACAGAGCATTTTTGTTCTCTTAAAAGTATTTAAATATTAATGCTAATTACAAGGAAAAACTGATGACAGATATTTGGGCAAAATAAAATAATTCTATGAGAAACAAACAAAAAATGCTAAACAATCAGAAAAAAATAGGTTATGCTTGGAGCATAAACAAGAGTACTTTGAGTAATGTGACTGGGCACGTCTCTGAAGAGGGGGCATTAAGTTAAGTTAAGGTGGCATTTGAGGTAAGAACAGAGAACTTTATGGAAATAACAACTCAGAAGTGTGAGTTGAAAAACTCTAGAAGAAAGGCTAAAAAATCATAAAGACTCTAAGACAAAAGTGATCTAAGTGGATAGTGAACATATCTCAGTAGAAAACTACTTGTTTAGTTGTATACCCTGTGTTCTGTTCCCTAAACCACAGACAGAAGCTATATTACAATAGGAAAGGGACAGAGACCACCCTCAGCTGGATGGGCAACAGAACTATAAGCAATACTGAGTCAACTAGACGGGGACCATTTTTAAGTCTTTATTTGTATTTAGCAGGTAATATAAGGTTTTGGTTAATGTTAATTGTTAATAAATGTGGTGGGATTTAGAATCACCTAGAAGACATTGCTCCAGGCACACCTGTGAGGAGTTACATATGTTAACTTCTGGGGTTTACCTTGATTTGTTTAATTAACTCCGGAGAGAAGAAATGTGGGATTCTAGACTGTATAATGAGAATGTGTGCTGAGTGTGCTTTTGTCACTGTGTTTCCTGGTTGTAAATGGGACATAATACCCAGGATCCTGCTCCCTCTATTTCCATGTCAGAACAGATTCTACCTTTGAACTGTGAGATGAAATACACCCTTCTCTTTTGTTTCACTTTTGTTACAGAAACATGGAAAAAAAACTTTTTCAAAAAGTGTTATCTGGGTTTTGACACAGAAAGATTTTATGCAAAAAAATAAGGTTTAAATTTTAAGAATAACATTATAGTAGTAAATGGGCTATAAACAACTAAGAGAGGAAACAAACAAACAAAATAAAACATAAAGGCAAAATCTTTGATAGTTAATAACTCTTAGCTGGCATGAAATTATTCAATATAAGATATATTTAAAGTAGATGGGGCTTGTTAATGAGTTGGATTTGGTACATCAGAGGAACAAACTGTGATTCACACACAGGATCCTTGAGCAGAGAGTTGTTTGGTGTGTCATTTACTTAGAAAAGAAATGAAAGAGAAGTGTATTTGAGAAGAGTGTTTGGGAGAAATCAAGAATCTGGTCCAATAGTTCTTACAAGGAGAGATGATAGACTACAACAATCGGAGTTAGAGTTCCAAGAAGTCTGCACTGGAAATAGAGATGGCACACACTACTGTAAATAAGATATCTTAGCAGTGAGCATGGCTAAGAGCAATTCTTAGCTCACATGCTTTCGCTAAGATAATGAGCTAGGAAAGAGAACAGCCATTCCAGTCTCAACTAGAAGAATCCTCAGGGGGAAGTTAGGTCGTGCTGCTCTTGTCTTACCTGAGACACTTTCTATAAGATGGAGTTGTGCAGACATAGCAAGTACATCAGCTATTCAAGACACAAAAGGAACAATGACAGTTCCTTTTGTAGGAAGGTGAAATGTGCATTGCTTCAACTTTTGTTACTTCCATGAGATCAATTCCTCTCAAATCATTGCATTCTTTGTCCTTTAGAATCATGGATATTTCACTGAATAACCAATCTGCACACAAAATATGCACTCAGTAATTTGGAAGAATTTCTAGATAAGTGCCTCTCAAATTCTAGTCACATTAAAATTCCGTGGAGGGCTTGGTGACACAGAATGCTGGGCAGAAGGCCTGAACTCTTGATTCAGGAGGGTTGTGGTGGGCCATAGGGGTGTGTGTGTGTGTGTGTGTGTGTGTGTGTGTGTGTGTGTGTTTATGTGTGTAGAATTGATTTTCCTAACATAAACTGAACATTAGCAAATAAATAACTGAGACAAACACCTTGACTTTTATTCTGAAATTTACTGTCTGTTTTTATCTTAGGCTATAAATAATCAGTCCCCTGTATTCCTGAATTCCATATCTGTGGATTCAATCAATCACAGAAAAGTAAAATTACATCTATATGGAGCATGTACAGATACTTTCCTTATCATTACTCCCTAAATAATGCAGTACAATAACTGTTTACACAGTGGTTACTTTATATTTCATGTTATAAGTAGCCTTAAAGCAATTTAAACTATTCAGAAGGGTGTACAAGCCTATTTACAAGCACTTGATTATCTGGGGATCATGGCAAGAACCTGCAAGTTCTCCTGGATGGAATCTCTGAGTATACCATAGAATGACCATAGATATCTGAAAGCTATCTATCTATTGAGCCTCCATTTTTTTCTTCATTGTTCCCTTGTGTACAGTTTGTGTGTGTGTGTGTGTGTGTGTGTGTGTGTGTGTGTACTGTTGCATAGTTTTGAACTTGCTACTATGTCCCTAAGAATGTCAGTTTATATCCAGGACAATAAATCCAAGCATCTGACTGAATCTCTAATGGGGGTGGGAATGGGAAGAAATGCTAGGATCCTGGAACAGAAGGCAAGAATAGAAGAATTTCCATGAAATGTTCTCAGAGAGCTATACTGCTATTTCCCATTTTTCATAATACAGTTATTGGTGGGTACCAATCCTGTGCTAGGCCCCAAGGAGGAATAGCTAACTCAAATATCTGGATGGATACCTTCTAATATTTCCTCTACAATAATTTTGTTGGCATAATTAAAGCATAGTCAAAACAATATTATTAGGTACTCAATATCAAAGAAAATGAATGAGAGTAAAATATTATACCATTGACTAGGGAAAAATATTTCGGAGCTAAAATAATTTCCTGTGCTCCCTCTTCAATTCGTGCATAGCCACAGGCAAGGCATTCCCAATAAAGCATTTCTATTCCCACAACAGGCTGTAATTTCCATTGGCATGGCATAAACCCCATTTGGTGTGTGCTAGGCAACACTATTTTCCAGAGCTCAAGCTAATTATATGAGATTTATCTGTGTAGAATTAGGGATTAAGCAAGCAAGGGGAATGAGGAAATTTTATTTAGTGTCTCTGTTTAACAAAACATAATGAAAACAAAGGTTACACAAAATGAAATCTTTCCTGAAATAAATACCTAGCTAGTGAAGGTGAGCGAGAGTTCTGTTGGCGATTTTCTCTGTTCTGCAATAGATGGCCGCTGATAACACAGAGGCAGAGCAAACACATTTGCCTTCAAGCCAGGAGCAGAAACTCCATTAAACTTATCTCCTTGACAAACTTGTTAGTAAGCTTCCGTGTTCTTATTTTGGGGTTATTCCTCAGAATGCTTGCAAAAAGGAAAGGAAAAACAGTCTCTTTATGATATGATCATTTTTCATAGAAAGCACATTATTTATTTAAAATAATACTATTAGCTTCCAAATAATTTTTTGTAATTAATTGGTTATTTTCTATGAGCCCTAATTTTAACTTTTTTCAATGGTTTACCCCAGAATCCCAGAATTAGTTGTTTTCCTCTTATTGCCTCCTTGCACATTGTACCCTGCTCCAATTTTCATAATCACAATTATTTTATCTGGGGAAAAATAATCTCCAGTATTTTATGTCCCTTAGTGCAAAGTTTTAATTTCCTCAAATTGCAACCTTACTATTTATCTTTTGCTTCATGGACTTATTTGTAATATTTGTTTGCTGTTATGACCCAAATCTTTCCAATATGAGATAAAAATAAAAGTGTTGCATCACATTCATCTATTATTTATCTGGATGACAGGATTTTGTAATACATCAAGAGAAAAACAGTATTTGTAATTTGTTTGGGTTAAGGCAAATGAGTGCATTGTTGGAGCTTAATTAGCATCAGCCTGTTTGACTTTATTTTCTACCCACCTCCTGGAAAAGCCAATTCTTCAGAGCAGAGTTGTATTTCATGCTTCGAAATGTGGATCTGCAGGAGTTGCCTGAGAGATGGGATGAAATGGAATCCTCCTGACTCAAGGCTGTCTGCTTCCTCTTTGAGACAACTGCCCTAACTTGTAGCTATGGCTCCACTGGGATCTGAATCTGTGGGTACGCTCTTATGACCCCTAGGTGTTTATGTGGCCTTTCTAAGTGGCTTATCCCAGGTTGGTTTTCCTGTGACTCTCCTTAGTAATATCTCCTCTCTTAATTTTCTTGAGTTGATGTTTCATTAAGGAATAAAAACACAAAGCAGTTTCCTCTTACAGTAGTTTGACCAAGAGCAAATTCAAATTTTAATTCTTCAGTTTGCTCCCTATGTTTCCGTCTGTCAGTAGTCTGTGGTTACAGGTGTGTCTGTAGTTTATCTGTTGTCCTTGTGCGTATCTGACACTATGTGTACTTGATGTGTATGTGTCTGATGTCTGTTGTGCCCGTCTATAACAAAAGGCTGTATCTTATATTTGTTGAACAGCACAGAAAACATGGTTTGGGAAAATAAATAATTCTTTACAGCTGTCTTAAACAGAGCTTTACAAAGGGGGAAGGAATTACTTCAATGACCCCAAATGACCCAGAGTAGTAAACAAAACTGCAAACATGTGTTGTCAATCTATATTTTCATGCTTCTTCCAACATTCATGGTGAATATTTGTTCTCTTTAAGGTTACTTTAAACCTATTGTCTCCTTTCAACAAATGATTACAGCACACAAACACACCCCCACACCCCCACAAGTGCACGTGCACACACATACATGCACATTCATATATATATATATATATATATATATATATATATATATATATATATATATATATATTATCCTGAGTGAATGGCCTTGAAAAAGTATGTAATTTAAGATTAAAAGTATGCATTTAACTTATGTTTTAAGTGCTGATTACATGGGAAATACGAGGAACAATAAAGTTGGATATATTGCTCTCTTTTAATGGCAGGTTAAATTAAACCAGGCTTATTACATAGTAGGACAGCAGATTAAGTACATAATCTTAAATGATCTCAAGGCATATTGTTAATTTGGCTGCAAAGGTCCAGCAAACATTGAGTTTCTGAGGTCAAGAGATATTGTCAAGAAAAAAAATAACCAATTTCACTGACACCCTTCCTCCAACAAGGCCACACCTCCTAATCCTTTCAAATAGTTCTTCTCCCTGGTGACCAGGTATTCAAATCTATGGGTCTGTGGGGGAACAATTCTTATTGAAACCATTACACATAGCTAATGTGATCAAATAGGACATCAAAACTTTACGTGATGTAAAGAATCCAAAACATCTTTGGTATCTGTGTGATACAAAACTCAGTTAGACAGCTGTTTGTTGAAATCTTTCAGTTTGGGTATAAAGATAATATTTAGATATAAGGCCACAAGCAGAATCATAGAATTCCTGGAGTTATGCCTGTATTACTGTATAAATAGGGATTCTACTTACATTATCATGGTTGGAGATGATATACCCCTGGACATCTCCAGATCTCTTTTGCACTCTTGTATACCTGGCCTTGCTCCTCAAAGCTGCATCTATGTAGATGTCATCAACTAGATCCAATGTTAGGGGTTAGACAAATTTAGAGATAGTGTCAGGGTTAGAGTTAGGATTAGTCTAGCTTCCTTTTGAAGTTGAAAGTTGTTGGCCCTGGGTATGTATTGCAAGAAGACAGAATAAAATCCCAGTGTGCTTTCTTTAGATGCTTTATTGTGGAGCCCTTATAGCATGTGCCATCTCTTACAGTAGTTAATCATAATTGTCTATCTGATTAGATTGACAAATGATTAACAGAGACAAAAATCTAGGTGTGCCTGTGAGGCTATTTCCAGGTATAATTACATCATGAAGGCTCTGACCTAATGAGTAGGTTCATCCATGATGAATTTAAAATTTAGGAGGTCTATTGAGAGGTATTGGTCTGTGTTTGCATAGCTAGGCAAGGTTGAAAGCAGTGGTCAGTGAGACTTTGTCTTTGGTGGTCTGTGTTGTACCATGGTCTATTTGGATTGTAGCTCTGCTAGGCTTTTTGCCTCCTGTGATGTTAGCTGTTCCAATGCACTCTCTATGAAATGATGCCCTTTAGCCTCTCATCAAAGCTAATCTTTCTTTTTTCCTAAATTGTTTCTGTCAAGTATATTGGGTCACAGTGATGATAAATGTAACACATCTCTGCTTCTTTGACAGAGCTGACAAAATCTCATCTCCTGAGAGGCAGTACTTCATTCAATTCTCCATTTCTCTGTCCTGGTTCACTTTCCTTCCTACCTCTGAAGAGTAGAGGCAATGACTTTTATAACCAAGTGCCATTCAGCAAATAGATACTGATTTGAATTGATTAAATTATCCCTTTGATTTGTTTTTATTTTAGATTTGCTTTCTAAGCAGGCCCCATAAAAATAGAGTGGATTTTAATGATGCAAACTAAGCTCAAATACATTTCAGAACCTATGTCTGCCTGTTTCAAATTCACAACTTTTGTGAAACATAACAATATGCAAATAAATGCTTATGAAAGATCTTGAGAGACCCTACAGCTGTAGTCTTCACAACAGTCTTAGCAGCCTGTAACTCCCAATACAACTGTGAAAACATGCTTATCTGCACTGGGTCAGACTTCTGTTATCTGGGACCTAAACTACATAACTATGCATCACTTCCTGCCCTCTGTACTCCTCCCCATGCTCAGTACCCTTCCTGCTTTCTATACCTCTCCCTGCACTCTGTAATCTCCCAACTTCTGGACCCCTTCCTACCCTCTCTTATCTATCTAGTTAAGAGTCACTCTTCTGTCTACATTGTGCCATAGTGTTTTTCACTGGCCTTCTGATAAAATGTAATTTGCTTGACTTGATAAATAAAGTGTTCACTGTATTGTGGTCATTATTCCATGCCCTAGTCTCACCTTGAGCAAGATGACAATTTAAAACCCATGTAGAAATAAATAGCATAGAACTCTTAACCCATACCAGGTCAACAGATGTTTTCTATGGTAATTTAAAAAATTTACCCTACTAATAAACAATGGAAACAATTCTTGTGAACTTTCACTGGAACTAGCTACAAAATAATATACAGGAAGTACAAACGTTTTGGTTAATATTTATGAATTTTAATATATTCATTAATGTTTATAATAAAGTCATAAAAATGAAATAATTTTCAAGAACTGGAAGAAGACATGAACAATACAACTATCAAACAAAATATCAATCTCTAGATGTGACAATACCTAGTGCAGTTGAGATGCTTACTCCCTTTGTAGCTTTTCAGTTCCACAGAAACCATCTTGTACACCATTCTGCACAGGTACACATGGCACTTGTATGATGTTAGATGATATAGAAAGAAACATTACATGTGACATCAGGGAAAAAAGATCTTCAACAAGAAAAGTGGTTAGATTTGATATTTACTTAAAACTGAGTATATAAAAAAATTTGTTCTTTTATTTAAATGGAATCAGATCATAGAGTGAAATTTAACAGAATGATGAGCCTCATAATGCATTTGATTGAAAAACCAACTTCTTAAGGAGTAAAGTACAATACTATATAAGGATGATAAGATACATTGAATAATGCTATTTTGAGTAAACATGTAGCACAAAGATAAAAATTCATGGAGTAATAAACATTAATTTCTGAATATCATTTTCTTACAATGTAGGATATGAAAAAAATGTTTACTTGTTGGGTTTTCAGGGCTTCTTGTTTCTTTTGCGTAATTTTTTTCTTGAGGTATATTCTTTTAAAATTCTTCTTTTATGTATGTATATATATATATGTATATGTATATATATAGTTAATGTTATAATTAGAAATAGAGGAAATCAGCTAGGGTATAGCTTAATGTTAGAAAACTTGCCTAACATGCACAAGGCTGTCGTTCATTTTTTCAGCACTAAAAAGAGAGGGTGAAATATCTTATTATGGATTATGGTGAGGATTATGTCAGCTCTATACATCAAAAAATCAGCATTGCATAACATTGCCCATGTGTAGGGCAGACAATCATGAAGTTTCTGCTCCTTTATCTTGTTCATTTTCTCAGTAATAATTGTTTTCTACACCATCTTTTACTCTTTTGATCAAAGAGGGTGTGTGATAGCAAACATGAGCCCTAACTCATAAGCACGGTTCTTTGGATGTCAATCATGCATGATTTCGAGTCATTTAATTACTCTTTTGCATTTCAGTTTTTCTACCTCTGGACAATAATGGGAAGAAATTGTTATATTACAATTATAACTCTATGTTGATGTAACTAAAATAAAATTCTTATTCTTTTGCACATAATGACATCCATTATTTCTCTGTATTTATTGTCAACTAGTTAAAAGTCATAGTAGGTAATGGCATGATTAAGTCTCCTAGGAAGAAGAGCTATAGTTTCAGAGTGTGTTGTACTCTGTACTGTGACAAGTTGCATATGTATAGTACTGCCAGATGTGGCACTCAAAACTTAGTAATTAGATGCTAATGCTGACCACTTTGCAGGTATAGAAAAAAAGCATATAGCCAATGGCAATCAAACATAAAATGAAAGAATATGAGCACAAACCATCCAGATTGAGTCTAATTTCCTATATTTTAATCACTCTTCTTGTCTCTTATTTTTGTGTTATTTCTGTGCATTTATCAAGCTATGTGCAAGAATATGGAGGAAAATTGAAAGAAAATTAAGACCAATAAAATCATCATCTTATGAAGGAAGAAATGTCTTCTTTTTTCCCTCTTTCTGTGAGTCAATGCCCATTCTTTCCCAAATGAGTAAGTATGAAAGCTACATTGACTAGGATTTGAGCCACCTAGTGCATATAGTTGTTACATTTGCATAGAGATTTATTTAAGAATAAAATATGATGGAAATCTATCCTGATAGAATGCCAGTCTTTGAAGTATTAAATTTTATGAGTGTGACATAACTGGTCATTTGTTTAGGTTTAACTGCGTTTGCTTTTTAACAATAAAACACTACTTCAGCAATGTGTAGGTAGTTCCATGGAAAAATCTAAAAAATAACGTAACTATTTTGATTGATGTTGTGTCAGTAAGTAGCCAGCTGGTAAAATAAGTCTGTCAAGCCAAGGTTGGTGCCAGGTAGATTACCCTGCATTTATTCTGTGAAATTTTTACACTGATTGAAAAGCAGAAAAACAATTTAAGAAGGGGTGTATGGAGTGGTTGTGAGGAGGGAATGTGGTACGGTGTCCCTTTGTAACTAATACTATCAGTGTTCCCTAAGTTTCTCAAGATCTTATACAGGTACTAGAAGTCATCATCAGGTCAGTAGGATACAAGGCTTTTCACCACCCTAAATCATTTATGTCTTGTATCAGAACAAACAATCCAGTTGTTTAACTCTGCATTGAATTTTGTAGTTTAGGTTCAAATAATCTCATGTATATTAATAGAAAAAGACTACCTATTAATATCTTTCAATTTTCAATATAGGGAAGGCTAGCATTAAGTCTACAGTAAAAGTGAATTTATGGCAGGATGACTGGTTACGTACAGGTTATTTATAGTCTGTCGTTATATGCAATAATTTCAATGTACTGTGCTTCACCACGTTAGGTTGTTTTCCCCTTGGATACTCAGAGGTATGTCATGTAGCTTCCCACTCTCGTGAAATATACTGCACTGATCAAGTCATCAATTACTGTTTTACAGTTGCCTTTAAATGGCATGAGTGTAGCACACACATCCCTATCCATCCTTGCACCACATAGAGGCTTAAATACTCCATGACATGATACACTGCAGTGCATCATATTTATCTTCTTATATTTATACTGTCAAAGTCCTGTTTTCACTCTAATCTTCAAAAATAAATCCTTGAAAATATATATTTTAGTGATGTTATTCTTTACAAATATTCACACAAAACATTGCCACTGAATTATAAATTAAGATTCAAATAAATTATTGATTATACATAATTCATTGGTCTTTGGTGAGCTTTAGTTTGAATGAATATGACTAAATGAGTCTCATCAATTTTCAAAATTCCATTCCTGACATTCTTGTAAGCAAATATTACCAATTAATTTGTGTAGAGGAATAGTCCTGTGTGAAAGCTAAGGTCTACATGCCAGGACTCCATTCAGAGGCCTGTGTAATCTGGATGGAATATATACTACACATCTTTAATCCCAGTATTCAGAAAGCAGTGGTGAAAGCAGAAAACAGTTTAATCACTAGGAAAAAAACAGTGGAAGTGCAGACATGGGAAGCAGAACTCAGAAGGAGACAGTGTCACACAGGAAGTGAAGTCAGAGATGAGTCAGAGTGAATGGCAGACAAAGTGACTAATCAAAGGAAGAGTTAGCAGAGTAAGGACATGCCCAACTCTCATGAGAAAAGGTGGGCTCTAAGCTCAGTTAAGGAGAGTTTGATACAAGTTAGAGTTTGTATCAAGAGTCAGTTGAAGCAGTCAGTAAGAAGAGTCTGAAGCAAACAGAAGAGTCAGTTGAGAAGCACACTGAAATCAGTTGACAGAGAAGTTACAGAATTAGTTGAGTGAATTGAGGAGTTACAGAAGATGAGACTGGAGTGAGTTACAGAGCAGTTAGTTGAAGCAGTCAGTTATAAAGGCAGGCAGAATGGGGCATTAAGAGCTCACACAGACACAGAAGAATCTGAAGACTCTGAGTTCAGAGAGAGCAAGTGACTAGTGACTCAATCAGCTGTGAAAGCTTAAACATTCCAGATTGTATGGAGGCTGTAGAATTCCAGTTCTAGAATTAAGAGTAGATTGTATGGATGCCAAAAATGCTCTAGGGCTCCAGGGCTCTGGGCGAGAACCAATGATTTAATTAGACAAAAGAATCAATGGGTTTGCTCTCAACCAAGAGCTATGTCTGGCATGAATCTACAACTACATTTGTTTTTTAAGTTATTTTTTTGGGAGGAGTATGATTTTTATTAGCAAGATAATCCATGAAACCTTTATTTAATCAATAGTATGTTATGTTCAAGACTATTGGCTGAACAACAAAGATATAGCAACAAATGATACCATTACATGCAACTGTTGAACTTTATTATTTCTGAAGAAACAAGACATGAAAGTAATGACACATTTCTTTTTAGTTTCCTTAAATAATTCAGTGAATTAATTCATTTTCAAACATCAAAAATTAGCTTCCATTAATAATTTTAGCTTAGGGTCTCTTTCTATAGCATGCCAAAAATTCTAATTGTAGAGGACTAAACTTTGTTCATGGCCCTAAATATATCAACTAGGCACAGAATAGATGGAGAATTGATGTTTATTTGACTGGTGGATTAAATTTAATAAAAATTATAAGATACTAGCTAGATTTTCTCCCAAATACAAATGTCTATAGCATAGTTAAAGCCCTCAAAATTCACAATATTAGTTTAAAAACTGTTTTAGAATATATTTCTGTTAATAAAGCTTCAGTTGGATAATTGAGTTAAGTATATTATACTTGAGTTGTTCAAGTGGTTGAATAAAACTATTTATTGGCTATGGGCAAGGACAACACAAATCAAAATTTTAAAACAATTTTTTTATACTTTAATGGGTAACATGCTTTTTTTTTTTTTTTTGGACAGGGTTTCTCTGTTGTAACTCTGGCTGTCCTGGAACTCATTCCGTAGTCCAGGGTGGAGATCAGTATGACTTTGCCTCCCAAGTGCTGGGATTAAAGATGTGTGCCACCACCACTTGTCTATACTTTCTTAATAGATCACAGCAAGCAGTATTGTGTATATCTGCTACATATGGACTTTATGTATTGGGGACTTATAACTTCTTATGTAAAAATGTGTATTGTTTCTGGTATAAGTAATGGACATATTAGAGATCAGGACTCTAGCATTACTTTAAAGTGATACTTGGTAAATTAAACTCTTACATTGTCATTTCCAATATAGTCATTATTCATAAGCTATCATGAGAACTAAAGTGGCATCCAAATGTATTCAATTAAACTATAAAATTATATAAGACAATAATATGGAAAAAAGAACATATATTCTGGACAAGGATGAGGTTTATATATTGGGAGAGAGTTAGAAAAGTTGCTGCATCACAAAAAAATGAGCTGAGCTTTGAAGACTTCATAAAGTCAACTATGTTCTTTAAAACAAGTTGTATTGCCTGATAATATCTGAGGCTTGATTCTTGGGTATTCATGGAATCATAGTAAAAGATTCATCAGTTAAATATTAAAAGGCAATGTCAAAACATGATAGCCATTGTGGAGAATGTTGCACTATTTATTAATACATCCTCCATGGAAACATTAGAGCTTCACTCCCATGGACTCATTAAATAAACAGAAATAGACATGTAATTGTACCAGGAAAGGTGTCTTTTGTACCTTTGTGTTTCTTTATGTGGCATAGGAAAACGTAGAGTACCATATTTTCCATTTCTTTTTCAGAGAAAGTAAAAGTCTTCATTATTTGTGTTCATACTTCAGGCGTGAATCCCCTAAACTATTGATAGGAAGAAGAAAGAGTAGAACAAAGAGAGTTTCCTGTTGGTGGGATATTTTTTCTCATCGGTGCCTTCCCTACCCTAAACTCAATCCACTGGCATTGTGCTCATCATAAAAGCTTTACTTGATGGAAATATCACTATGTGAAAGACACATTTGTTGTATGAAGCAGTAACCAACAAAACACACTCCTTGTCATCACATAAAGAAAGAAATTTTCTATCCTAATTTTTATATGGATCATTTCAATTTTACTGCCACTTAATGTAACTTTAGTGTTTACTGGTGACTCTATTATATGTATATAGCATAGCTGTTCCAATTAACATCCTATTCCTTAGTATTTATATTATTTCCAATGTTTTGTTACTATGAACTATTTTACAGTGAAATAATTCATTTATTAAGTAAACATTTTTATTACTTCTTCCAGTGATTCCCCCCTCTGATACATCAGAAAATGCAAATACAACATTATGGTAGGATATGATGTCCAAGTTTTTGTACAACAGAATTGAAGTTTAGTTTTCTTATTCTGCTTGTTTTGTACATTCACACATCTAACAGGAAAATTTCCCATTCAATTCTTTCACTCATGAAACACATGTTCAATGCTTAGTTGCTTTGCTTAAAACAATATATTACAATATTCAGCCACTTCCCCAACTTCTCTGAGATCCTCCACACCTTACCTCCCTACCCAACCAACTTTATGCCCCTCCATTTCTTTAATTACTAATATTACATGTTGTAAATACATATAAATATATAAACAAAACCTCTTGAGTACATTTAGTATTGCTAGTATGTGTAGTATTTTAAGGTTGACCATTTGGTATTGGAAAACCAGTTATGAAGCTCATCCATGCAGAAGACTGATTCTCCCACTCGCAGATGGCAGAAAGATTGTAAGAACCAGAGGTGCAGCAGGATGCTTTGAATAAGATGTTTGTCCTCTGCAGCTTTCCTTATGGTTGCACACTGCTTGAACTTCTGGGAACTTTGCTTAGAACATAAACGTGAACAGGTGTCGGGTGGAGTTGGCATTTTGTGGGTTAGTTTGTGAGATGCTAGCTAGTTCAGCTCCTGTCCTCCAAGCTTAGTATAACCAAAAGAGGCTATGAAGATTTCTTCCTTTCACTCTTTCTCTCATTCAAGGCAGCTACAAGGGCAGTGGAGATTTATTTCTTCCTTCCTTCCTTCCTTCCTTCCTTCCTTCCTTCCTTCCTTCCTTCCTTCCTTCCTTCCTTCCTTCCTTCTTTCTTTCTTTTTCTTTCTTTCTTTCTTTCTCTTTCTTTCTTTCTTTCTTTTCTTTCTTTCTTTCCTTCTAACTTTCTTTACTCTTTTCTGTGCTAGAGGGCAAAAAGGAACAGTAGGAATCTGTTACAAGTTAGGAATCTGTTACAGTAGCAATCTATTACACCAAGGTACCTGGTGTGAGATTGTTTCTTTTGTTTAGAGCAGGGAAATATCACCCATGAAATCTCAACAGTATGGTAGTCTAAACAAGATTGGAACAATGACAATACCAGGCGACATGCTAATGTAGGTGGCAGAAATGTCACAAGGCTCTCTACCCATAGATGAAGAGCTACAGGCAATCGATGCTTTTTGATTTACAGTCACTCTTCTGGGCAGATGAACTGCATTAGCAAAGGAAAATAAGGCAATGTTCTTGTCATGGAGGACACTTTTCACAGGCCAGTGCCTCAGAATTTCATGCTTGATTAATGATCTCTGTCTATACATAGGACATTACATTCACTTATATTAAAATGACAATTTCTTTGGGCTTTATTGGAAAGGGAAAAAATCACTAAGACTTTTCTTTAAAGTAAGTTCCCCAAAACTTTAGTAGAAACAATAACAACCTGAAGACCCTGTGTAATCTATGTTTGAACAAGCAAAGACTCCATATTCTATTAGCATGTAACACAAGTTCACATTGCAACTACAGAGGAGAAAATTGCTATAAATGTAAATTCTAATCTTATTTCTAGATCATAATCACAAGATCAGTATTTTTTATTTTGTCTTTAAAATATTTAATATAATCTGAAACTTAGAAAATAGTTTACATGACTGAATGTTATGTAATGAATTCTAGCTGACTCTCACTAGGTACCATTTCATAACCTAGCTGACACAATATTTATGTCATTGGGATACCACAAATAAAACAGAAGTCTATCACTTGAGGAATGGAGATATATTAAATGTAATACAGAACACAATTTATGGCTATTTATTAATTTATTCTACATGTAAATACATAATTAGTGAAGATACACAGAAATAATACTTCCAGCCTTCAAAATACCCAAAATGAGTTAACAAGATATACTATAATAATACAAAAATTAAATAAATATATCATATAATTATATAACAATTTCAGCAAAAAATAAATATTTGTCATCAGTAAGCACACTATCATTATAGCAAATAGCTTACTAAAAGCAACTGGTTAGTTTCCAAGGAGATTAACCATTTGAATTGACACTAGTTTAAGAAAATCTAGAGAGGCTTCCCCTTCCATGTATGGATGAATTCATGGGGTTAATTAATGTCTTCAGGGAGATATATCTCTCCATTCTCCATGCTGCAGCTTTGTTATTTCTCTATTATATGTACATGATCACTCAGTCCCTTTCTACAAGGTGGTAGATGGTTACTAATGCATGCATTCAGTTACAACTAACAATTGGAAGCTTCTCGCCACTGAATATATAACAATTCCTTGTGATGGTGAAACTTTTGAGAATTGCATGTGTTTTGACCACGCTCATCACAAATTCCCCAATCCTCCCAGATTGAACACCCCTTCTCTGTACACCCAGCCAACTATATGTCTTCCCTTTTTATTTACATCCATCAAGTCTATTTTGTGCAACCATATATTTCTGGACAGGTAACATTCCACTGGTATATGGCCCACTTACCAGGGGCTGCACTGTTAAAGAAAACTGACTCGGAAAAGCCTCAGGTTAATCTTTTACTGTTTTGTGAAAGTAGCTAAAATTCCTTTGAATATCAATTTCTTCATTTATAAATAACAAAAGTAGCCATAGTTGTGAATACCTATAATCTCAGCACTTGGGCAGCTGAGGCAGCAGCTCCTGAGTTCAAGCCCTGCTTGGATTAGACAGTTTTACACCAGTCTGGAAAGTGCAGGTAAGTGCTGTCTCAAAAACAAACACAGACATAATACTTTCTTATCAGATATATTATAGAGAATTTTAGTTGATATAAGTGGAGCAAAGAACATTCTAAATATACAATAAATGACAATTATTAAAAACAATTTTTCTATGGAATAGTTCTATAAAAATATCAGAAAAACCCTTCCACCTAAACATGAGTAGAATTGGTAATTTATGTCACATACCCAAAACTCAATTGCTTCCTTAGTATCTGAAATCTGAAGAGTCAAGTTTCTCACAATTTACTCAATCTGATGTACAAGAAAAGTGATTTGAAAAACGGAAAAGGCTGAATTTATTTTGAGAGAAACTCAATCTTCCACTCCTGTCATCTAAAAATTACTAAAACACTTTTTTGAAATACATTACTTTACATAGAACATTCATAAACTTTGTTGCATTAAGAAAACTGCTCCTCTCCAACCTTCAGCACTGCTTAGTTGCCTGTAGTACTTTGTGTAGCTTGAGGCCTCATGGCCTTTCCTGTGTATACTTTACTGTTTACTGTTGTCATTCTTGTTCAGCTCATCTTTAAGAAGTCATTTTGGTGAGACAATCTAAGATGATGCAATCTCACACCAATTGGTTACCTAATAAAATCACTAAAATCATATATATATATATATATATATATATATATATATATATATATATATATATATATATATATCAATCATCAGCCAGGCATTGTGTTGGGAGGCAGAGGCAGGCAAATCTCTGAGTTTGAGGCCAGCCTGGTCTAAATGGTTCTAGGATAACAAGAGCTACATGGCGAGACCCTGTCTCTAAAACAAAACAAAAACAAACAAAACAGAGAAGTATTATACAGACGGAGATGTATATGTATATATGTGTAAGTATCTGTGTGTGTGTGTGTGTGTGTGTGTATATATATATATATATATACACATACACATAATCACACATAATTTAAAAAGAAGAGGCCATGAATTTGAAAAAAGAACAAGGAAGGATGTTTGGGAGAGTTTGGGGAAAGAGTGGGGCATGCAGGAGGAAATGATATAAGTATATTAATCTCAAGAAATAAGAGACTTAATATTTTAAAGAAAGAAAAAAATTCTTGCTTTAGGCTTAGGGAGATAATTCTCAGTAAAGTGGTTGCCTCATCAAATACAAGTACATAATTTGATAGCCAGAACACAAGCAAAATATACCAAGCTGCATGACACATGCTTGAAATCCAAGTTCTGGGGAGGCTGAGACAACCGAATTCTTCGGGCTCATCGCCAATCATTCTGGCCTACTTGGTTAGTTCCAGGCTAATGAGGGACCCTATCTTGCAAATACAATTCACAAAAAGAATATGGAATCTGAGGAATGACAGACATCTGATGTAATCCTCTGGCCTCTATGTGAGCAAACACATATACATACGTAGTGGTACATACTAGTTTATCAATACATATACCCCACACACATGCATGATTGCATTCACACATTCATGCATGTACTCACATGTATGTATTATGAAAAATACTTTTGATTCACAAAACATCTTTTGCATTATTTTTGCTTCTTTCTCAAAATTTTCTCTACATCGTTACTTAAAATGTTGATGGAACATTATGCTCAATCATTTATCAAAATTTTATTTAATTATTGTATTGGTTGTGACATTTTAAATTTCAAGTGACAAAAATACAATTAGAAGTGGCCTAGGTAAAAGATAGAAAAAAGGGAGGTGGGAAGAAAAGAGAGAGGAAATGGGGATTTAATAGCTGTGTAACTGAAAAGTTTAAGGCCATATGACATGAAGCAAGATTACATTGAGGCATTAATTCAACACTGCCTCTGAATCTTCCCCTATGTATTTTCTTCTTCCTAGCTATTTCTCACGTAGACTTTCCGCAGACTCTGTATTGAACAGAACCATCTCTGGGGTTGCATTACATCTACCTCAGAGCTCCAGTGGGCTATGAGCTTAACTTACATTCCTGTAAGAACTCTTTGGGTTAAATGCCATTGGCCTGCCTTTGTCATATGTCTTTCCCTGAATTAGTCATGAAGGCTTGCCAATGTAATACTCTAAGAGATTAGATATAACCATTTCCTTCTCCTGTGAGGGGATATCAGGTCATCCACAGCTGAACCACAATAATCCAGGGCAGAGAAGCTGTCACCCCAAACTGATAATGAGGAGGTTGTAAGTTTAACAGAATAAATGCATGCTAGTTTAAGAGAATGATTATCAGATCTCTATTTTACAGATCTGGAAAACATTATACCTTCTTTTAAAATAAAATTAAAGTAGTACTTTGATATCCATTTTTGGTTAATAAAAATTTAGAGATTTGCTGTTTTCATTTTATTATCTAATCTTTGACAATTCTGTACAGGAGACCAAACATTCTGGTCAGAGTCATTCCCCATGTTTCTTAGGTTCCTCTCAGTCTCAACAAACCCTGCTCCCAGCCCCTGACCCACTTTCACATGTTTTTGTTTTTTTCTGTATGATTCTTTCTTTGTGATCTGATGACTTTAACCAGAGCCTCGAGTGTGAAAACAGGTATGAGCTATCCATTGAAGCATGAGTTACTCATCACTGAAGATAATGAATTCCTTCCTTCCTAACACCCTGATGGGCATGATGGGGTCCCATGGGGCCTCAAGTTATTCCCCATCTATGACTAAATGTCTATGGGCTCAGTCTTGTACAGGCATTATGCAGACAGCCATTGCTGTTATGAATTAATGAGTATCACAGCTATGCCATGACTACAAAATAGTTCTTTACTACTATCTTTCCTATGATTCAGCTCTTACATTCTTCCCATCCATTCTCCAGAATGCTCCCAGTGTCTTGTAGTTGGTGGTATGGGTGTTTCTTTTAACACTGAACATTCAACATTCACTTGTTCTCAGCTATTCTCCGCATCAACCTCTGTTTGCTACAAAGAGAAGCTCCTTTGATTAAGGTTGGGGAGTAGTAACCTGTGGATATAGATTAAGACAAATATCTAAGAGGCAGTTTGAAAACATGACCATTTAGGAAATCAACACTAATCAGTTTATTCCTAGAGCCTGTGATCTCCCCAGCCATGGTCCTTTGACAAGGTCCATAGTACCAAGCATAAGCTCCTTCCTATGGAGAGAATTTTTGGTCTAGCCAGAAATCAGTTGGTTACAGTCATTGCAGTCATGCCAGTACTGCACCAGGATTGCCTCTTGACTCAAAATCAGTGTTGTAGCAAGCAAGCTGCAAATCTGGGAAAGACTGTTACTAACTTTTATCCCTAGCTATCTGCATAAACTCTCCCTGTATTATTACAGGTAAGTAGCGTGGCAAAAGCTGCCATCTCAGTTTCTATGTGGTTTCTCTGTATTCTGAAGGGAAAGTGTGTGGTGCTTTCAAGAAAAAGTAGTTCAGTTGAAAGTTGTTTTAAAATTGGCTTATAAAATACTGGGTTTCTGTATGACTTCTTTGTGCATACTTAATTTTGGTTACCCTTTCCCCTGAAGCCTGAATTCCTTGCTAACGTTTTACAAATGTGTGTATGTTTGTGTGTGTATGTGCATGTGTCTGTGTTTGTGTATATGTGTGTGTGTTGTATGTGTATGTTTGTGTAAATATGTATGTCTTGTGTTTGTGTATTCGTGTGCCTGTGTTTGTGGTATCTATGTGTGTTTGTGTATATGTCTGTGTCCTATGTGTCTGGTGTATTTGTGTTTCTGTCTATGTGTCTGTGTTTATGTGTTCTATGTGTATACGTGTGTGTATTTGTACAGGTATATGTGTGTTTCTTTGTATGTATGTGTACTTGCATATGTGCATATATATGTTCATATGTGTGTATATCCATGTGTATATGTACAATTGTGTGTGTACTTGTGTATGTTTATGTGTGTATGTGTTTGTTTTTATGTGTGTGTATGTGCATGTATGTGTGTGTGTTTGCATCTATATGTACCTTTAAGTTTTCTTGACTCTGGAAGTTAGAAATTTAAGGTAAGAATTGCACATTCAAAATGCAAATCCTAAAATCATTGTAAAGGAATTTGAGGGACAAGTATAATCAAATTTTTATGACTATGACAAACACATTAATATAATAAGTACATTCAGGTTGTTAGATTATCTGTCACTATTTCTGAATCTTTCACAACATGATCATCTTGGTGGCATTCCCCACTGAGATTAATATTGCCATTTCCTGCGATAAGGTTGGCCAAAATTCTAACAAATTACCTTATTCTCCTCAGATGACAAGCAGTCACTGCCAGAAACATTAAAACAGAGTTTTCTAATGTATAGCATGGAAGAGGTTAGAACTGACTCCTGATAAACCCTCATCCCGCTCCACCCCCCCAGACACTCACACTGAAACCTGTGATCCTGTGATAGATTTCCTAACTTTTCACTGAAAACAATAAAATGTTGATGCTAATGTTGGTCCACTGACATTTTGAAGAACTCACCTCTAGTCCAAAGTATGAACACACAAGCTGTGGGAATGACATAAGGTTATTAGAGCCCATGTGTAAATTAACAATAAATTGTAAAACTGGATCAAGAAGGCTGGCAAAGTAAGAATTTGGCTGATTGAACTAGGCAGATGAATGCATCTTTATTTTCAGAGAGACATTCACTCATTTTTCTGTGATCATTTCAAAGCAATACTTTCCCCCTTTATTTACATTTCCACCACTTAGAAAATGAATTCAGATTATTTTACAGTAAGTGGTTGTAATAATGTAATCAGTGTGATACAACTGGGGATGAGTGTGGCTCTTATTAAGGAGTACCATGAATAACCCACATGGCTGGTTTTATACACATGTCATTGTAGGAAACCCAGGAAGAAGATCCAGACTACTTCCATATGCTGAGAAAAATGATAATATTTTTCCTTCCTCCAATATTTCAAATTCATATGTAAGCTTATTTTTTTCTGACCTTCATATCATGAAAAATGTATATATTATGATTATGATCTATAGGAGTCATCCTGACAATGTTTCTTTAAATTAAAAATCACATAAGTATATGATTATCTTTTTGATGTGTATTTTTGGTACTTCTTAGAAAATTTTGTACAGTATACTTTTATCATTTTCTTTTTTTCTGGTAAGTCCTATTTTTACAATATATTCTAGTTTGTTTACACTCCTTTTCTAAATTTATTTTTCTTCTTTCATATAATACATATTAACACCCCTCATACCCTCCCTTCATTCCTCCCCTCCTATTATATATCTTTTCCATCCCCACCCAATCATCCCCCTGCCCCAGCTTCTTTCCATAGAAGATAGCAGTCCACCTAGGGTCACCATTCAAATGGGGCACTTTTCATCCTCCCTCCCAAACTGTTCCAAGGTGCACTCTCACTTCCTATCCAACACTGGGTGTGAACAACTCCTGCAGCTACAAGGCACATATGCCATAGTTTGTCAAACAGCATGCATACAGGACTTGCCAGACAATGTGCACACACGGTGTTCATGCCCCGCTGAGTTCCCACTTAGGAGCAGCCCAGGCATGCCCAAGTATGCCCAGGGATAAGACTGTTGACGCATGCACAGTTAAGCCTCCCTGTTCCAGCCAACCTGAAAACCTGCAGAGGGGCCCAGAAACAGATGATGACACAAGAAGCAAGCCAATACAAAAGAGACGCAACAGCAGCCTACAATCCAGGAGCCAATGGGACGCTGGGTGAGGGTTTAAAAGGGTCCCTCTTCCTGGAATAAATGGATCTGCTTTTGCTGCTTACCTGACTCTCAGAGTCTGTGTCCTTAGCTCAGGGCCAGCTCACGCCCACCTCCACGGGTCCCAGGACTGGGTTCAGCAACAGGTCCAACATCTTAAGCAACAATTGTGTCCTTTGTTGTTGTTGTTGTTGCTGCTGCTGCTGCTGTATGTATTTGTTTGTTTGTTTGCTGGGAGGGTAACAATCAAGTCCAGTCTGTGCTGATAATATATTCTTGGAAGTGTGACCTTGCATTGGAATGTGGTTGACTTAACAGGGCCTACACTCTTTTGCCTTTTTTTTTTTTAAATGCTGATTACATTTTCCCTCCATCTACTCTTCCCCATTTCTCTTCACATCCAGTCACATCTGGATCCACTCCTTTACGTGTCTCTTAGAACACAAACAGACTTCTAAGGGATAATAGTAAAATATAACAAAAAATAGAAGATAAAGCAAAAACTATCACATAAAAATTGGACAAGACAGACAAGCAGAAGAAAAACTGGCCAAGAGAAGGGACATGAATCAGAGATCCACTCATTCACACACTGAGGAGTCCCATAAAGACACTAAAACTAGATGCCAAAAAATACATACAGAGGAACCTGTGCAGGCCCTGTGCATACTATCACATTCTCTGTGAGTTCATATGAGCTTTGACTATGTTAATTTAGAGGGCCTTGTGTTCTTGTGTACTCCATCCAATCTTGCTCTTACACTCTTTCTGCCTTCTCTTCAATGGGTTTCCTGAGCTTCGATAGGAGGGATTTGATGGAGACATCCCATTTAGGATTGAGTGTTCCAAGGTCTCTCACTCTCAGCATAATGTCTGGGTATCTATGTCTATGTATTTGTTCCCATCTGCTTCAGGAGGGAGCTTTTCTGATGATGGTTGAGCAAGACTCTCATCTATGAGTAGAGCAGAATGCTATACTCGGAGTGATTACATTGCTACATTTTTTTAGAAAAATAATATTTGCTTTTACCCTAGGTTCTCTGGTTATCTAGTCTCTGGTTTTTGGTTACCCAAGCAGTGTCAGGTGTAGGTTCCATCTCATGAAAATGGACCTTAAGTCAAATCAGTTATTAGTTGGATACTCCCAGAAGCTTTGTGCCACCATCACCTTGAATATCTTGCAGGCAGAACACCATTGTAGATCAAAGGGTTTGTGGTTGAGTTGGCATTTACATTTTCTTTTAGTAATGTCTGTACCAAAGACACTAGAATGTAGGGATGAAGGCTCTATGTAGATACCAGCTCCATTTCTTTATGTTTAATGACTTGTGTAGATGTTGTCCTCAGCAAAGGGGTCTTGCAGTCAGATTGTAGAAAGCAACTTGGTCTTGGCAATTGTTTGCATTATTTGGAGATTCTCATCATACCCCTTTGTCCAACAACTCAGTTAGTTGTTACCCAATCCCAGTACTTCAGCTTCACTTGGTGACAAGAGATGGATAGATGGGACTCTGTCTCCCATGTTATTTGGATATTTCTGTTAGATCATCTTCATGTATGTATATATTTTAGGGAGCTTTCTAGTGTATTCTGTTTCCATACTATCCCTCAAATAACCTTTCATTTTAGCTCTCTCCCCCCATATTTCCTACCTCATGCCATTCTCCCCTCCCCTACTTGATACTTTTGTTCCAGTCCTCCGGTCATTCATAGCTATCTATTCTACTGTCTTTTTCTAATGAAATCTATCTATACCTCCTAGTCCCTTATTCTATACTTATCCTCTGTGGTTCTAAGGATTGTAACTTGGTTATCATTGACTTAATAGCTAATGTTGACAAATAAATTAAATTATGCTACAAAGATGTCTCAGCTATTAAATGCTAGGCTTACAACCAAAAATGTAAGAGCCGACACACCCAAAATAAACTGACTTTACATTAAGGGCTGAGTTTTCTGCAGTCACCTATTCTTTGAACCTTGCCTTTGTGAGTCCTAGCTAACCACCATCTATTGCAAGTAGTTTCCCTAATGAGCTTTGAGACATATAATCGATGGGTATGGCTTTTTCAGATGCAGAAGACAGAAGTCAAATTAAAGCTCTAAAGAGTGGAATTAGAGAAGGATGAATATTGGTCTAAATTAGGACACATTTGTATGAAAATATCATAATGAAACCAAATATTTTATATGGTAACCTTAAAAAAAATTAATAAAATAAATAAATAAATTGAAAATTTGAGAGAAAACTGTAAATGAGAATCTGATGGGGCCTTTTAAAAAAGAAATTAAGAGAGTAATGGTGGCTTTAAGTAGATCCTAGACTCTTCATCTACTTAAGTCAAAGATACTGTGATGGGCAAAATGTTTAACGAAAATCACAAAGGAATTTTTCTGAAAATGACCAATGCCAAGAAACAGATTACAAGCAGATAAATTCAGTCTAAGACCTGAGCAGAATCTCAGCAACATAGAGGAAAATATCAACACAATGTATAAGAATATCAGCAGTATTGATAAAAGAAGTAAACAATGTGGAAGTAAAATTCACCAAGGGAATTGAGAATTTTAAATAGAAAGAACAAATAGAGATGTTGGTAATGAAAAACATAATAATCAAATAACAGCCACCATGGAGATCACCATCAATAGACTTAAGCAAATAAAAGGAAAAAATTATCAAGGATGAAAGAGAAGGTAGAAAAACTCAACATCCATAATAGAAAATAAGTGTGACTGTAATGCCCAAGAACTAAGGGATATGAGAAAAAGGCTAAACCTAAAATTCCACAGTGTAGGCGAAGAAGCTGAGACAAACAGTGCAGGCAAAGAGAATCTACTTAATGAAATGATAGTAGACAATTTCTCAAAAATAGAAAAAAATGGACATTCAAACAAAAGAAGCATCTAGAATCCCAAGTAGGTACGAACAGAGAAGAACTTTTCCATATTATTCATGTCAAAATTATAAAGCACAAAAGAAGAATATTTTAAAGTTGTAAGGAACACTGACAACTCCCTTAACAAAGGAAAATATATCATAATATCATCACTTCTATCAGTAGCAGTATCAGGAAATCAGGAAATAAGTTAACAAGTTGAATTAGGAAAATAAGTTATGACATTTTTCAAGCAATCAAAGTAAAGACCTTCTAACCAAGATTGCTGTAAACAGAAAATTTATCTTTTACAATTTATGTTGAAATAAGAACATTTTAGGGCAAGTACAAGAAAAGACAGTTTATGACCATCAAGGCCAGTGATGCAGGAGATATTTAAAGAAGTACTATGTTCAGTGGCAATCATGGAAACAAGACCAGAGGAAAGGACACAATTCAGGAGAAGGATATATGAACATAGGAGAACTATGAAGAAATCCATAATGAGAATGCAATAGTCAGCAAACCCTTCATATTAATAGAGCAGAAAGGAAATGAGTAAGCAGCAACCAATCCAAGTGGAAAATGAACAATGAAACCAAAAAAATTAGGAAACATTTGTCAAATAATGACCTTAAGTATAAATGGTTTTAATTCATCAACAGAGATACAGATGGGTAGCTTATATTGAAAAACTAATCCAATCATCTACTGTCTCCAGGAAATATTGGAAAGACATTCATAGACTGAGAGTCAGAGGATGGAAGTGAGGATATGAAGTCAGGGGGAAAGATCTGAAAACAAGCTGGTGTTAATACCCTGGTTTGCAGTGAAATAGACTTTACCACAAAACTAATGAGAAGCCATAAAGAAAGCTACTATATATTAATGAAGGGAACAATTCATCAAAGTACAATAATTTTATATGCACCAAAATATGATGCTTTCAATTTTGTAAAACAAACACTAATAAAAGGTCACACAGGTCCTGATGCAACAATGATGAGTGATATCAATCTCCTACACTCATCTCTAGATAGGTCATATGTACAGAAAATGAGCAAGAGGCCTCAGAGATAAGCCACATCATAGATCAAATGGACATTACAAGTACATATAAAACATTGATGCAAATAAAACAATGCTGATTTCTCTCAACTTGTGGAACTTTCTCTAAAGTACATCACAAATCAAGTATTGCCAAATACAAAAGAGTAGAAATAACCACAAGTACCATATCAGATAAGAAAATAAAACTAGAAATTCAGAGTAAAATTTCACAAACTTTTCAAAATAGGGAGATTTTAAAATATACACCAAATGACAAGCAGAAACATCAATTACTCCTGGGACTGGAGTAACAGGAGGATATGAGCTGCCATGTGTGTCCTGGAAAAAACTTGAGTCCTCTGAAAGAATAGCCAGTGTTTTTTCTTAACTGCTGAGTCAAGCCTCCAGTTCAAGAATAAAAACTTTTGACAGTACTCAAACAATAAACAGGCTTTTGTTGATTGAAGATGGCTGGTTAGAGATATCAATGTAGGAAATTCACTCATAATTTTGTATCATCTTGAAATTGATTTAAATTCATAACAAGAACTATGAAGTACAAAAATGACAAACTCTTTGGGTCACTAGTGAAGCTCACAGGATGCCAAGGATTTTCTTGTTTATAATTGTAGGTCTCAAGAAAGCAAACGATGAATGTCAGCCAAGATGACTGATATTTCACTTTAGGGCAGAGAGGAGGCTCTGGTTGCATTTTAAGTAATCAAGGCTACAGGTAGAATGTCTCACAAAGCACACATCTTTCTGTTGCTATTAAACATCTGAACCCAATTGTAGTGGAGTGAGTTTCAGGTCTCAAACATTCTGAAATGAAATCTCAATATGCAATGATGCTTATCTGCTAATTTCTGGTGGCCCAAAAGAAAAAAACTTTCTTAGAATAATTTCAAGAGCATGTAGTCATCATTGATAACAGTATTGTTTTGAGTCATCAAGTTCTGGGTGTTTTCTTTCATAAAATATGGTGTGCCCAGACTTTGCGATTGCACGCTGTAAACAATAAAAAATAAATAAGGACCAGCCCTACTATCAACCATCAGTCAAGGAAGGGGGAGCTGTTTATAGACCACAAACTTTAATTCTGAACTATTGGCTATTTATAGATTCTAGGAAGGGGTAATCACTGTCTAGCTGAGTACTTCTGCCGTGCCTCTCAGGCTCTAATAGACAGCTCCACAAATACAGTCCCACAGATGGGTCTGGTTAACCTAGGTGGGTCACAAAACTAGTCATGAATGTGAAAGAAAGAGATGGTGAAGAGCGCAGAGCTGGATAGGTGTGCTAGGGAATTGGCACATAAGAGTGATAAGTGTACATCATTACACATGTGTGTGAAATTGTCTAAGAACAAATGTAGTTTTTGAAAGAAAGCAGTTTAAAAAAATCTGAGTCTCCACAAAAATGCATTTTCTTTCATGGAGTGTGGTATGCCTATACTTTGGGATTATACGTTGTTTTTATTTTATAATATGCATGTAGAATTTTTGATGTTGCAATTACTGGTGTTGCCACTCTTAAAGAATAATTTGAAGGCAAAACAAATAGGAGAAACATAATCTATGGAAATGAGATTAATGTGATCCTTCTGCATTCCATGTCAGATTTGAGATAGATTTGAGAATGTTTAGAGTATGTATGTCTAAGATAATGAGATTTTGAGAATAAGATGAACAGTATGCATAAATATGCATGCAGAGAGCTCTGGATGACATCCCTAAGCGACAGCCACCCTTGAACAAGAGCAGCCACAGCTGAGTCTTGTTGAGGCACCCTCTTCAGAACTGACAGGGAGACACAGGCAATCCATATTGAGATTGCTGTGTGTTTATTACAAACAAAAGAAATGGGTGTTTTCAAATGCAAGCTCCTGATTGAAGCCAGAAGGGCAGATGTTCTTATTACATGTTTTGATTACAATCTTGCTTCTTCTCAGGATGGGTAGTTTGCTCAAAGCTGAGTTGTAGCAGTGTTTCTTTCATTTAACAATAATGAAAGTTTTTCTCAAGTGATGTAAGACAGACTATGCTCTCTGAAGAAAGGGTAATATTTCCTAGAAGACCATGATTGGGATTATGAAAAGCCTGCTAGTTTTGGTGCCATTACACTGATGAATCTTCAACTTACACACACACACACACACACACACACACACACACACACACATGACTTTGTGTCACTCAGAACTGGTTCTTGGCAGGGATCAAACAACTACTGAGGTTACAGAACTACAGGTACCTGGGGTTCATCTGTGTTAGTTACTTTTCTGTTACTATGACAAAATACCTGATGAAACCACTGAAAATGTGAAAAATGTTCAATGAGTTTAGGCTATATTTCTCCATTAGAATGAAGACAGCAAAAGGATGTGGCAGGACAAAACTGCCCACATTACACACACAGAAAGCAGAGAACAGCCAGACATGATATGCCACTAATATCTACTCCCAGTGTCTTATATGTCTTCCAGCCAGGTCCCATCTCCTAAAGTTTCCAGACCCTCTGAGGTAGCACTACCAGCTGGGGAAGAAATGTTTGTTTTGTCATGATCCTAGGGTGGATACTTCCTATTCATAACATACCACCCCTACCTCAGAGATCCTAATTCAGATTGCTGTGGAAGTGTCTGTGTTTCAGGATTTTATTTTAAATACTCTCCCAACAAATCTCCCTGCAACAGGGATTGATGACCAGGGGTGTAGCACCTGTAAGGCAGTAGACCCCTCTGTCATTGTTTACTCCCCCAAACTGCTCACTACTCAAAGCTGATAGTGATTATCAGTGCTTCTGGTTGCTTCTTCTCACAGTGACTTGGAAGCCTCTTGGTACATCATCTTGAGGTTTGGAAAAGTGCTACAGAATGACTTCAGCAAATCCACTTCCCTATTCCCCTTACAGTTTTCTGAGTCTAGAGAAGTCTTTATGGCAAAGAGACCGCTTCCAAAATGTTCTAACTGTTGTCTGAAGGGTTAAAGTATGTCTCAAATTACTAATGGCCTTCCTGCCTTCAAAGCTGATTGCATGAAAAGATGTAAAAGATAGGTAAGACAGAGTGTCGACAGTGATTTAGGGATCCTTATTTAAGAACAGGAGATCAATGACTTCAGTGTGAATTTCCTGAAAGAATAGCAACAACAGAAAGCAAGCTAAACATCTGGCCTGATTTTCAGAAGCTGTAAAATGGAAACATCATTAAGAGAAAATATAATAGAATTTGGCAGTCTGCCAGAGTAGGAGGAAATTAGTAAGGGAGACTTTAAGATAAAGAAAGCATCAGAAAACTCTGGAATCATTATAACCATGATCATGATGGCACAAAAGCAGCAATAAAGCCACCATTTGTTGAGGGTTTGCAATGTAGTAGGTATTTATGTTGATTCACAAATACCTTGGGCGTGTTACACTGTTCTCCTGGAGATAAGTCTACAGGAAGAAATCAAGATGAACAAAGTGTCCAACTTCATGCAACTTACCTGTTCCAGTCAGGAAAATTGTTAATTATTTTTTAGTGACTATACATCTGTAGTAGGATCTGGTAGCTCGAAATTATTATTAAATTAAGACTAAAGGATTCTGCTCAATTTGAGTTTTAATGTATTATTGGCTGCCAATATGTAGAATAGGGACATGCTTCAGAACAGTTATTAGTTATTATGTCTTCTGCATACTATGGATGCTAAAGGGAGTGAGAAACACAGTTAAGACATCATTTGTACATGTCCCTGAAAACACTCCATTTTAGTTTTCTTCTCACTACACATTCACACTGTCTTGAACAGGTAGGTCCTCTTCCTTCTCTGACTTTGAACTTACTGTATCTCTAAAGTGAACTAGGTCAGCAAAGAATGTGGTACTTAGACAAGCAACATTAGCTCCTCCCTAGAATTTAAGGATACATAATCATAGTGCACTCCACACTGGATGAATAAGAAACTATGGGGTGATCCTGGAAATCGGCCCTCTAGCAGGCTCTCTATGCAGCCCTGATATACAAGATACATATTGAACTTTGAGAATCAGTTGACCAGAAAATATCATATAATGACTAAAAGTTTAAGGGCACACAGATGTGGATTTTATCTAAGCTTTCCAACTCACCAGCTGTGTGAGTACAGAAAGAAGTCACTGAATCCCTCTGAGCATTTGCTTCCTCAAATTAGAAGAGAAAGCAACAATAATGCCTTCCTACAGGTTTGTAATGGAAGAGATAATGTGACTATGTATACATAAATGATTGGCATTAAAGTGATTACCCACATTGCCATCTTTTAAAACACTTCAGTGTTGATATTACAAGACTTGTTCTTAATAGACTTTGACTACAAGAATGCTGGCTAGTCCAAATACAATTAACAGGTGATTAAAAATATAGTTTATCCTGATCAATGAAAATATAAAGATAAAGTGGCAGATTTCAGCACCAAATGGTTCTACTGCAAGAAGTACCAAGTACTGTCACATTCGATGCTTGGTTTTGCCTGTAAAGTGTCAGCAAGCCAAGGCCCCAGTCTCAAATCTGTTTCCCTCAGCCATGACACTGTTTGTATGACAAATCTGCAGTAGATATGTGTATTCTTGGAGATGAATGCAATCATGTACTAGCTGGTAATGGTACATAAGTAAGAGAGAGGAGGAGGAGCATCAAACCATAGCACACAGAAGTGTAATGGCAGGGTTATTCAAAATATAGATATGGCAAACCCTCCCACTCCAAACTAGCAGTCTATTGTGTCACACAATACTTCATACAAGAATATCTGAAAGGAAATTCTAGTTTCTTCACGAAGTACATCAAATACCTAGGACTCTTGATTAACTTTGGGGACTTACCAACTACAGGTAGTTGGAAGGTAGATTGAATGAGATATATATACCAACCCCAAATAAATGAGTGAAGCTGCCTTATAACAAACTACCCAAGACATTTTCTTTTTTGGGGTAGCCTGATTATCATTGCTCCACACTAACTGTTTCAGCTGTTCCTTAAATTCAGGCGGTGAGAGATTGAGTCTTAACTCTAACATTTATTTACTGGGTAAGTTTGGACAAGTTTCTTAACCTTTTAAAGCCTCCTATTTTATGTAAGCAACTTGGAATAACATTGTTTGTCACTGAAGGTTTCTCTAAGGATTACAGTGTAGACAGCTTATGATTTCATCCACCATTATGAAGTGTTCAGTTAGTGATGCTATTGCTCTGGAAGCATCCCTGAGTCAGTATAATAACATTATGAGGCCTAGTGAGTTATTCTTAAGGTGACCTGAAAAGGTCTTCTCATTAAAACCTGGTACATGCTGCTATATCAACTTCTTGAAGTTACTAAGCTGAGTAACAAAATCATGGAACAGAAAGAAAAGTAGAGGCTTACACAGAGGTGGAATGAGTAGTTGTTTGTCTCCGTAACAACATTCATTATTACTCCATTCTCAATTCAGGATTCTGGAGAAGACCCACTTCACCTTCAGAATGTGTTGTTTAACTGAGGCCTGAAGCACCCATTTCATCAAATTACTAATGCAAGGCCTGGTGGTGGGGCCTATAACCCCAACTATTTGAGAGGATGGGGCATGAGAAACAGAAGCCTGGGAAATTTTGTGAGAGACTGTTTCAAAAAAAAAAAAATGACAGAGCAGGAGATGTAGTTCAGTCATGAAATGTTTGTCTAGCATGGATGAGGTCTCGGGCTCAACACTCGGAAACAACACCCCAGAATACTGCTGAGCTCTAGACCAGACCTCTCTGACCTCCCTTAGCACAGAATCTCTAACAGTTAGGCATGGTGAGCTCCAAATTAACACACTCCCCAGGTACCTATTATAAGTACTAAAGTTTAAGAACCATTGAAACAGTTAATCATCAAATGAAGATACTACTTTCCCCATAATAACTCTCTGCATTAACATATTACATGCCTTGTCACTTCACATCCAACCGTAATATTAAAACAAGAGTCTTAGCTACTGAGATAGCTCTCTCTGAGGAACAGCAACTTTATTTCAGTATAAAAATATTTTCTGGTTGAATGAGATGGGCTTATTCACATTCAATGCTAACAGTGATAGAGTGATCTCTTAAATAAAGATGTAATGAATAGATAAAAACAAAAAGTAAAAACATCACAAGCGTAGTTCTAGAGCTCTGACCCACAAACCCCCTCTGTGACAAGCCACCTTTCCTAGGTAAGTCATTTCTTTCAACACTTTTCCAAACCAGCCACCATCTTTGAACCTACAAGCATAGTTCTAGACACAAGGCCTGAGAACTCTCTTTATGCAGTAGCCACATTTCCTTGATACATTGCCTCTTCCTTTTTCCTCCCTTACACCAACCATTCACTACTTGCAAATCCAGAATCCCAGTTCCAGACTTGTAGCGATGATCTCTTTTCATTTGTAAATCTCCTTTGCCTGGCCTATCTCTAGACCCATGGTTTGGGTTCCATCTTTGCCTGGTCCTATTTAATGCCTCATCCACCAGCCTAACTTAACTTGTCTCAGGTCAAGCATCTCCTATACTGGACCACTCTAAGGCAGGTCATATTATCACAAAGTAGTCCACATGCCCAGGTCAAATTGCAAAAACAAAACAACATGAATGATCAAACAGGATGTCTTCCATCAAACCCAATAATCTAATTAAAGTGTTTTCTAATGAGAACTACCTAGATGAAACCCAGGACATGGAATTTAAAAGAAAAATTATAAACTTTATTAAATATGTGATGAACTTAAAGAAAACATGAACAGTCACTTCATAAACCCTAAGAAGATAACAAAACATACTTGATGACCAAGAAAATATAAATACACACCTGGATAAAATAATAAAAATAATTCAGTATTTCAAATTCTAAATTCAATGAAAAGACAGAAATATTGAAGATAGCACAAGCTGAAATAAAGGTGAAGTGGAAAAATTCAATATCCAATTAAAAACCCATAAAAAGGCTTAAAAGTAGAACTCTCAAGCAGAAGACAGACTATCAGCACTCCAAGGTAAAGAAGATGATCTAGATGAAATAAACAAAGAAAATGAACAAAAATTAAAAGTACAGAATAGGAACATACAGGAAATGTGGGGCATCATCAAAAGACCAAATCTTCAAATTATAGGCAAATTATAAATGGAAGAAGAATCTCAAGACATTGGTATTTAGATCAGATTTTTTACAAGGTCATAAAAGAAAACATAGCCAAACTAAGTAACCACATACCAATTGTGATGCCTATTATTTGTTGTCAACTTGACTACATCTTGAATTAAATAAAACCCAAGGGCTGAGTACACCAGTGAGAAAGTTTTCATAATTAAGTCATTTGAAGTAGGCAAATTCATGGTGGCAGCATTCATAAAGCACCAGAAAGAAAGAAGCTTTTGCTCTTTGTCTATTTGACCTTGCTTTCACTGGCGACTTCATTTCTTCACTGCCATTAGATTCTACTTCTGAATTCTGACTTATATTGAAAACCAGCTGAGACATCCAACCTCTGAAATGAACAATTACTGAATTCTTGGACTTTTCATTGGTAAATAGCCATTGTTGGACTAAGCAGACCACAGTCTGTAAGCCATTCTAAGAAATTATATATATATATATATAAAATCTCAGTTCTGTCCCTCAAGGAAACCCTGACTAAAACATACATATAGGTAAAGAAGCATACAGAATACCAATTAGACAAAAACAAAACACAATATCCTACAAGATATAGGTATAGGATAAGACTTTCTGAAAAGAATTCCATTAGCCAAGGAATTATGTCCAATAATTGACAACTGGGACCTCATGAAACTAAAAGTCTTATACACATATATGTGAAGTTACCACATCATGCCAAAGAAGCCTTTCTTTACAGCAAATGAACATCATCACAGAATGCCACAACTGTATGCAATACAGAGATGAATAGTTTATAGGGAACACATGCCCAATAACTACATCTACATCACTGCTCCTGCATCTGGGTCACAGAGAACATTATGCAAGAGACAGTAGGAAGAATGTAACACTCAGGACACCAGAAAGTCCATTTCAAAACAGCTCTCTTAGAAATGGCTATATAAACAAGATTGGAACAATGACAACATCAATGTACATGTTAATGTAGAAGGGGAGAAATTTCACCCCTAGACAAAAAAACTACAGGCAACTAGTGACTCCTGGGAGAAGGTAGAACAGCCTTCCCCAGAGGTGAGCCTCATATTAGTTGGAGAGTGAACAGCCTTGACACCATATGAACATCACCAACAAAAACAGACTTAGTAGGTTGTAGTAGTTATATGTATTCCTGCATACAGATAAATTCATAAACACACACACACATTATATCGTATATAATACAATAATAACTTAATAATAACTAAAGAAGAAAGAGGTTATCAACTTGAGAATGGAAGGAGAATTGGGAGACATTCAAGGGAAGATGGCGTTTGGGAGCAGGAAAGAGGAAAATGTTATAATTTTATTTCATTTAAAAACATTTAACAAGGGAAAAATGATGATATTAGTTTTGTTGACTTGCTTCTGTTTCTTAGTTTATTTATTTGTATGGAAAAAAAAGCTTTGCTTTGGTTTTAATGAGAATTAAATTAATCCATTCTAATTACACTGGACTTTGGCTGATGGCCAGTGCTCAAATGACAGTCACGCTGCAGACTTACTATATAATGTCTCTATCCTGATACAATCCTGTTAGATAATAGTCATTGTAATTATGTTGCAATTTAAGGAACCAAATCTCATAGATGTCATTTATCTTTCTGAGGGATTTATTGCTAGAATGTTAATTATATCAAAATATAATTAAAATCTATAAGTGCAAGTAGGTTTATATTATGTAAGTGATTTATGAGTGTTATAATATCAGATCTCTGAGTGATTTATGAATGTTGTGATATTAGCATGTGACAGATCCAGTTAAGAGAACACTTCAGTTAGAAAAATGTCAATAAAAAATTGTTACCTATGCTGATGGAATTCCATTTTCTAGCCACTTTTTTAGACCCCTATCAAATTAAGAAAGAAATGCTGAAACTCCTAATGTGTGGATTTAACACAGTGAAACAGAGGTTTATTTTATAAAGATTTACCTCTCTCGGTTGGGGAGTGAGTTATTTAAATTACTACAAGCACAACAGGAGACTTGATCTCAATATGTTATTTATTGCTTTGTATGGGAGTTTGTTTATTTTCAGTTTCATTTTTGTCAAGATAAATTTATAGATTGTTTCTATTTCTAGTTTAAAAACATGGATATATTCTGAGTTCCCTAGACAATAAAGTTCTGCTACCTTTACATAGTATCTCAACAGGATTGTGTGCACCCATTTGACACACCGCTCCACAGTCTTACCCTATGTTCAGTGACTTTCTTCAGTGTTAGCTTTCCTTGTCTTTCCAATATCCGCTATGCAAGATGAATTCGCTCATGGTGTTTGCCTTCCTACTGTGTGTCTTTCCCTTCTTCCTCTATATCCTCCCTTATCACTAATGGATCTTCTCAATTCTGACTTTCTGCAAGATTTTTTTTCTTCTATTTTGTCTTAAAATGATCATTTCCTTTCTATGGATATCCACTTCTGGATACATGTTAACTTGTGATTCTATTGAACATTTTCTTGTAATTTATCTTGAGGACTCCTCAAATTGGTAATCAGGGTGTGTCACATTCAGATATAAAAGTCTCACATTTTCTCTCACATATAGAAATAAAAATGAAGAGGATAGCCTGTTAGAAGAGAAGTAATTAGGGAAGGATAATTAACAGAAGAGGGAAGGAATAGACAGGAGAGCAAAGGGGTGAACATGACCAAGGAATGATATACACATGTATAGAAATGTCATAGTAAGCTCAATTGCTTTGTACAAATAAGTACATAAATAAATGTAAATATAACTAAAATTAAAATTAGGTACTGTTGAAAAAGGAACCAGGGTCTCTTCTTATTTCATTGGTTCTCATTGGGCCATATGCCTAACCTTGAGGAAATAATTTAGTTGCAAAGATATGGGAAGCTGTATGACTATTGAGTTAAATAAGTCTTGTTTAAAATGGGGAAAGTGTAATTTTAGAGAAGGAATTTGAGATACTCTTAGAAAGTTGTAATTGGAAGCTTATAAATCACAAAATTTGTAAACATCCTGTGTGTAATGAGTTTTATGCATAACTGATTTCTTTTATTTGAAAGAATATAGTAGGAAGTTTGGTTAGGGATTTGTCTTGGGCTAGGCTTCACTATGCTACTGGCTGGCACCCACCCTCCCTACTAATGCTGTCTCCATAGGTGACAAGTATCTCACTGTTAGAGCTGAACTCTGTTCTGCATGTCATTATTACAAAAGGAACGTTAGAGTAATTAGACTCAGATATTAATTTCAGCAAAGGACAATACTGCTCATTGTGTTGACTGCTCAAGGAATGCTTTTATACTTATGATTCCTAGTTGAGATGAAACAATCCCCATTATGGGGTCTGACTGCAAGGCAAATGATCTCTTGTTTTATTTCATCAGAAATTTACTAGGGAGGCTTTCTTTGCCCCCATATACTCACAACTGTGTAGTCATGGATAAGACAGATATATAACTCAGGTTCTGAGACACATCTGTGTTCCATTTCCCTTGTGCTTGTGATGCAAATGGGCCTTACAGAATGATTAAATGATTGTGTTAACAGATTTACTAAATTAAAATACAGCATGTCAAGTTAAATTTGAATTTTGGTTACACAACAAATACTTTTAGCATAAGTGTGGCCTCTTAAATATTTACTGCAGTGGTAACAGTAGCAGTAAGTCAGGCAGTTTAATTAAGGGTATCATTGAGTTTTATATCTAACTTACATTATGTTTAAGATCTTTCAGACTGATTTCAGCCTTCAAAGGAATCAAATGTGGAATGGAATTCTGTCTCTGAAATTGAATACTTATGTTGATCTATATAAGGTACCTGAACTCTTTGAGCTTTAGCTTTAATACCCATAATATAGAGACAATAATAGCTCCTACTTCATAGGGTAATTGTGAGCATTAAATATATCCAGTAAGAAATTTAATTTGGAGCTTGGTGTGCTGTAAGATTTTACTAAATAGTAAGTGTAGAGTATGAAGAGAAATATTTGTAGCTACTTGATCAAGTCTTTTAAACTCTGTAACATAACTTATTCCCTTTACGTCTCTATAGACATAGATTCAGGGCAATAGGCTGTTTATTCTTTGTTAATTAAATCCCTGGTCCTAGATGGTTTTAGCCTTCATACAATCTGATTGTAAAGCTAGAACTTAGAATGTTTCAGCCTCTGAGACTTACTACTGACTGACTCACTCTCAGTAGTTCCTTCTGAACTCAGAGCTATACTGTAACTCAACTGATTCTTCTGGTTGGCTGGTTCAACTCTCTCATTGTTCTGGCTCAAACTCTTCATCAAGCTGACTAGTTAAAACTGACCAACTGGCTACTTCTAACTGAATTCTTCTGACTCTGACTGATTCTGTCTGCGTTCCACAATTTATTTAACTGTTCTGTTCTGCTATGCTTCAAACTGATTATTGCTATTAACCTACACTTTCTCCCAAACTCACTCTTCCTGTCTGACACTGACTCCTTCTGTTGAACTGCCTCTCTGTCTTATCTGATGGATTCTCTGACTGACTGCCTGACTCTGAGCTGAGAGCCTGCTTTTATATCATGACAGTTGGGCATGTCCTCATTATGACTCACTCTGCTAAATCTTCCTCTTATTCATCACTTTGCCTGCTCTTTACTCTGATTCAGATGTCAATCTGCCAAGTTTTCATTCTGATTCACCCTCAGACTTGGTACTAAAGGCATGTACTCACTCTGTACTTCACTCTTCCTCTGAATTTCTGTTTCTCAGTTGACTATCTCTGACTCAATCCGCTTCCATTCTCTTGATATGTATTGCTTCTCTCTTAACTCTGAACTGATTGTGAACTCTGAGCTGAGAGCCATGAACTGGGAACTGTGACCTACTTCCAAGAGCTAGGATTAAAGGTGAGTGCCACCATTGCTTTCTGAGTTGGGTTTTTAAAGGTGTGTGCTGCAATCTAGAAGATCGCACAGGCCTTGAATGTGATCCTTTCCCAGAGAATCCATGTTGCTGGATTAAAAAATTAAGTATTTCTTTACACATTTCCTTCTTGGTGCAATCTTCAAATCCAAAATTAACAGTTAATGAAGTTTTTGACTACTATTCTTTGCACAGCATTTGCTGAGGACTCAATTAGTATAAATAAAGATTGACCAAGGGCTGGTTGTAGAGATAAAAATGTGTGCTCTTTCTTTGCCCTCATTGGGTAGCGTATAATAAATACAGATCAGAGAAGATACGAAAAATCAAGTTTGTGGCTGTGGAATTTAAAGATCAGTTGGAAGGAATAGGAGTTTGTCCAGTGGTATGTTTTTTTAGCATGTTTGAGGTTTAACGTCCAGCTCTGGAGGAAAACATCAACATAGGAGAATGAATTCATATAGACATTGACAGATGCTCTATTTCTAATGTTAAATTGAAGACTTCTGAAAGAATAGTTTATATTCAGTGTCTTTTATAGTATATGGCAAGTATTTGTACCAGGTACCCCATAAATGTTTGTTAAAATAGAAGAGATCATAAATAGGAATAGTTGACCTAAATGTACCTTTCCTGTCCTTTTCAGGTACAATTTTTACAGACTTCAAAGAGAAGAAATAATATATAGATAGACTCAGTACTATTTTTCACAAATCAGGTGATCACATGATTTTCATCCAAACTGTAGAATTTTCAGAAATGAGATTCAAGGTGTTCTTAGTAATTAGATAGGCATAACAGCAGCACCACAGAGTGTTCACAAGGAAACAAAAACATATGCTGCCTTTATTTGGAATACAGACCATTTGCTAGCCAGTGAGTGAAAACTATGAGAAACTTCCTGTACAAATCTACAGTCTTATCTTCTATAAATACACAGTTGTGATTTGAGTGAAACGTGACTGGTTACCAGCATAGTTTTACAATGTTCTGAGCCATAGCTACCATAGTTTGAATTTATTTTATTTTATTCTTTCCGTTTGATAGTTCTGGAAAATCACAAGAAATTGTATATCTTATTTTTTCTTCCTTATAATGATAAAATAGGCAAGACTAGGGGGAAGTAGCTAGTAAAGACTAGAAAGAGCATGCCTTCTTCAAAAGATTCTTCTCAAATTCTAATTTTCTATTCCAAACACCAAAAATTTGGCCTGAAAGACAAATCAGACCTCTGTACCTGCACTTATGAATACAGTTTTATAAGGCCAAGTCATATCCACTGTCTAATTTTTAGCTAGAAGGCTGGAACCAGACACTTGTGACAATATATACAGTCTAAGAATATTAAAACATCTGCTACCTGACCCTGTGCAGGAAGACTTCACAAGACTGTTTTCTGGCCTAGAAACAGTGTTTGGTCTCTTCCAACTCCTTTATTGCTCATTTTATCCCAAAATCATTGGGTATCACATACCAAACAATAACTATGTGCCTGTATGCACAGTTTTCTAAATCCCCACAATCCCTAAAAGGAACTAAACAGTGTGTCTGGCTCAAAACATAGACTCCAGAAGCTTCTCACATACTCTGCCTTCTGATTTCATTGCCAAACAAATCCAAGAATGAAAGTTATTTAAATGAGCCACACACTCTTCATTGGCTTCATCTTAAACATCCTTTAGAATTAGGTTTTCCTTTTACTCTACACTCTAGAACATAAAATATTGGTGTTTATAAGGGTCAAGTTTAGGTCAGCATTTGAACTCAAGATACTCATTTTGGAGAAGCTGTTAAATGATATTAAGCTTTCACAGATAAATTAAAATGATTAGATGCATGCATACATACATACATACACATACATAAATATATGTATAAGAAAAATAAACACATTGTGAGTATTATAGGCACACATTCCCACATAATTAGTAATTTCCTACAGAAAATAATAAGGGGACTCCCTTACCTTGGCATTTGTCCCAAACCAAATTAACTTATGATCCTGGGTGATTGTTCATGGGTGCTCAATACAAAGTATTGGTGACAGTAAAGATAATAAGACTGACTTATACTAGTTCCCTGGTTGGCTTAATGTGGTCGGGTAATTTTCAAGTTCATTTGCCATCTGCATCTCTATTACTCTGCCTCTTCCCTGCTTGATTTGGATTTATCTCACTGAATATAAAAAGTAATCTTGCTCACATTGCTTTAAACTGCATCTTTACTAGAGTCTTCTCGTAGCGTTTGGATAACACTAATTGGAACAATTATTTATAATAGGGATGAATGTGGAGATGCTGCAGAATGTGTTTACCTGTTGGAAAGCAATTATACCATTCACATTCCTCCCATTATTTGTGAATAATATGTGGCTGAGTTTAGAAGATACTCTCTCCTTCCCCCCAAATAAATCATAGTATTTGGTGCAGGGAATTGTAGTTGATACTGGAAATAAATCATTTGAGACTTTGATAATGTCCTTGCCTGGATGACTGGAAGTAGCTCACTTTAATTGCCATATGCTAGCACACCTGAAGTGGAGACTACATATTGCTTACCTTCTGCCAGCAATCATCACTGAAATTACAAGTGGAAAAGGACCAAACCATGCCTAATCACTTCATCATCTACGTGCTAAAACAGGGTGTGCCTGGAGGTCAATCTTCTGTCTCCTCAGGACAAAGAATATCCTAGATGTAGATGGGGGTTTCACACACACACACATACACACACACACACACACACACACACACACACACAAAACCCTTGTGAAAATGGTAAAAACAATTAACAAATAGTACATTTATATATTTTCATAATTTTGGAATCGTGTTATAACACAAGCTTTGAATCATGCCAATAATGAAACAATAAAGATAAATAAACTTCCACTAGTCCCTATAGTAGTTGACAGAAGATGCAAGGCTCTTCCAGAACAGAACTGTATAATTCCTTGTTTATAAGATTACTTCATTCTTAAGGACTCATTCCCATTAAAATTTTAACTCTTTTTACTTTTTGTACTTTAACCAGGTACAAATGTTCTATTTGAGATTTCCTTAGAGGCAGAAAAGGTATTTCAAGCCCAATGGGATGATTAAAAGGCTTGTTTTATTGAACTGTTTTTTTAAATATTAATATGATCATTCAAAACAGTTATTTTATTTAGATTCTCCATTTTTATATTGATCATAGAAAAAATGTCAGGAGAAAAATCTTAACATTAATATTCTGTAGAAACAAACACAAAAATAAGTTGCAAAGCTGGGCAAATCAAATTTGTCAAAGCTTGCGAAGGATAGCATACCACATCCAAATTACTCCTAGAACACAAGTCTAGTTCCACATATAAAAAATAATCAATATAACTGCACAGAGTAAAGAAATAAGAGAATGAAACTTTTAAATACAGTTTAATAATGTTTCATGACATAACATTTTCTTTGTTAAGTAGGAGTAGTAAGGAACTTCCTGGATATGATGAAAAGAAACTATATCTTTAATATTATTTTAGATCGTGAAAACAAGAAAGAGTCATAACGTTAATCATTTCCATTAAACTGTATTGAAAGACCCATCTAATACTAAAACTAGAGAACATTCTATCATGTGTTGAACCAGGGCCATTTGTAGGACCTTAGGTGAATTACCAATGAAGCCTGGTGGGACTATCAGTGGTACACAACCCTCCCCAAGCATCCATCATTAGCCAATAGTTCATCATTAAGGGCTAGGGTCCCATAAACTCCTCCCTGAGTTATGACTGACTTTGACAGGCCCAATCCTGTGTAGTCTAGTGTAAACAACTGTAGCTGCCGTGGCTATGCTGTGCCCAGAGGACAACATTTCACAGCACCACCCAAGGAGACTGGGTCCTCCTCCCCATCAATAATTCATCAAGAAATGACCTGCAGATTTTTCCATTGTGGTTTTCTAATCTCAGATGATTATAACTTGTGTCAAGTTGACGAGCACACCTGCTTTATTCTTCTTTAAACCACTTGTCATCATCTGAAATAAATGTTTTTGCATTTGTTTACTGTAAGGTTCCAAGCATGGGATAGAAATTCATGGTTACAAGAGATTTTATTGTTTAATCATTGTTCTTTACCACTAAAATTGGTGACTGCTTCACATAAAACATTGAGTACATTATTTATTCAACAAGCCAACTGCTAATGTATGCAGACTTTGAAAAAGCCTGATAGAAAGAAATAGCCTTATGTTTTACATGTTAAAAATTATTGGATTGTAATTAGGAGTGTGTGTGTGTGTGTGTGTGTGTGTGTATACATATATGATAAAAATTAATGAAAGAAAGAGGCCAAAAATTTGAAAGGAAGCAAGAGCAAACAGGGGTAATGGGAGACTTCGGAGGGAGGAAAGGAAAGTGGTAAAAGATGTAATTATATTATACTCTCAAAAAAATTCCAGAAACAATAAGAAGTAACATTAGGATGATAACCAGAGAAGCACTCCTACCAGAAGTACACTTGCTCAACTATGTTCATAGCAGCCTTGTTCATAATAGCCAGAAATTTGAAACAACCTAGGTGCCCCTCAATTGAAGAATGGATAAATAAATTGTGGTACATTTACACAATGGAGTACTACTCAGCTATTTAAAAAGTTTTGACTATGTGAATTTTGCAGACAAATGGATGGAAAAAACATTCTGAGTGAGATAACCCAGTTCCAGAAATACAAACTTGGCACATACTCACTTATATGTGGTTATTAACAGTGAAGCAAAGGAGAAAGGCACTGCAATCCACAGACTCAGAGACACTATGCGACAAGAAGGGCCCCAGTGGGGACACAGGGATCTCCTTGGTAAAGGGGAAATGGAACAGATGTGCAGATGGGCTGGGGGAGAATAGGAATGGGAAGAGAAAGAAACCAGTTATTAAGAGAGGGATGGAGGGAAAGAATATATGGGAGAGACAACTAGAACTGGAGGATGTTAAGGGGGTATCTGGAGACCAGGGACAATGGAAACTCACTGGAGTACACAATGGAGACCTCTGCGAGGACCTCTAGCAATGGGGACCTGTGTCCTAACTGAGGCCCTCCTTGTTGCATAGTGTCTCTGAGTCTGTGGATTGGGGTGCCTTTGTCCTTTGCTTCACAGTTAATAACCACATATAAGTGAGTATGTGCCAAGTTTGTATTTCTGGAACTGGGTTACCTCACTCAGAATGTTTTTTTTTTTTCTAGTTCTATCCATTTGTCTTCAAAATAGGGACTCTGAACAGGCCATCTCTTATAACCAGCAAGGCTCCCAGTGGTGGAGGAACTGGGACACCATCCCAGCCACAAAGCCTTCAACCTACAACGCATCCTCTCTACAGGACCCTATGGCAGAATCCCATGCCAAAGGAGAAGACCCATGCTTGACACTTCAGGGTAGGCCAGAAACTAGAGATTGGATATCTAGGAGACAATTTCTAATGATATTTTGTTCTACTCATAGATCAGTACCTAGGCCAGTTTCAATTAGTCAGGCTTTTGCTTGCATCTGATGGAACAGATCCAGAAGCCCAGAG
>JAMJFZ010002257.1:0-40000 GCA_026225945.1 Cricetomys ansorgei
AATAGTGTTGGACATGGAGTGGTGGAGTTCTAGAAGAAGCCCAGTGCTAGTCCTTGGGTAATGGGTAGATGGCCACACAGGCAGGCTGGGAGGAGGTGGGAAGAAGAAGCTGCATGCTGGGTGTGCTCATCTCCAGGAGGCTCAGTCAGCAAAGTAGGTGTGAACAAGGGGGATGCTGGTCTCTGTGAACAAGGGGGCGCTGGTCTCTGTGAACGTGGGAATTCTGGCTTCTAGGTCAGCATTAGGAGAGTAGCGGGGGTTAGAAACTCACAGTCTTCAACAGGTTAAGGATGCACTGGACATAGCTGGGTGGTGGAGGCACATACTTTAATCCCAGCACTTGGGAGGCAGAGGCAGATGGATTTCTGTGCATTTGAGGCCAGCCTGATCTACAGAGTGAGTTCCAGGACAGCCAGAGTTACACACACAAAAAATCCTGTCTCAAAACAAACAAACAAAACAATAATACAACAAAAACCAAACTGAAAATTTTGTCTACATGAAAAATAAACGCCAACACTTTAAAAGGAAACTCAGACAAAATCCAAACACAAAAGCAAAAACAGAGTATTCATGTGACAGAGTGATCAGCCTATAAGTAAAATATGTAGATCAATAATGAAAAAAGGTACTCCAAATGACAATGTTATGATTATTTCGAATCTGGCTCAGCTATATTAAACAGAAAACCATAGTGGCTTTAATAAGATAAAATATTCTCTCCAATATTAAAAATAAAACAAAAGACAGGCAGGAAGATACTCCAGGGTTGGTGTGCTGGCCCCAGAAGTCCTGACTGGGGTTACAGGCTCCTCCTAGCTCACCCGACCTATACCTAATGCAAAGTCTCATTTTCCTCATCTGTGGTGATTGCCGGAGTGCTGCCCGTCACAGCCTCGCTTTAAACAGTTCGTGGGCTGCTGAGATGTGCAGCAGGTAAAGGCACCTGCCACTGAGTCTGACAACCTGGTCTGATCCCCAGCCTCACACGATGCAAGACAGACTCCTTCAAGTTGTCCTCTGACCTCCACATTCCAGAAGCAGCATCTGTGCACACCCCAAATATGTGAAAATTATTTTTAAAAAACCTTTAAAACGAAAAGGTTTTTAAAGGGTCAATCTTTCATGGTCTCCTCTAGAAGGGCTGGTGAGACAAGCCAGGAGGAGACAGGTACTCAGGAACAGAGTTCCAAGGTTTAAAAGATTCTTTGGCCTACGGGCCAACAGCGACTTCCTGGCCATTGTTGTCAGTCTCCAACCCCAAGTGATCTAAACTGCTGGGAAACTCCACACTCAAGGGTTCTCCAGGGCTAAATTGAGTCTACAATTAAATTTTAGGTGTTTTTTGAAAGTTCCTTAAAATAAAACGTAATATCCTCATGCAAACTGAATCAGCAGTTTCAGGACTGCCCTGGTTTGGGGTGTCACTATAGATCGTGAAAGCCAGCCACCGGGACCAATACTGATCGTGTCTCTGTAGCTAGAATCAAGCGGAGGACCAGTGCTGAGTAGTGGGGAACAGCATTAGGTAATCCCAAGGTACCTCTTTTGGCAGACTGAGAACTTAACTTCAGTCCCCAGGGCCTACGATATCAGCGCTGTGCCCTTCAGAATAAATGGTAAGGTAAGAGCATAGCACGTGCGGGACACCAGCCTGGTATAACAGGCACTGCGAGGGCACTGACGTGCAGGACACCAGCCTGGTATAACAGGCTTTCTACCCTTTCTCCATCTTAGCCAGACACCAGTCACCTCTCATTATTTACCAGAAAGCCTTCTTTTAGCACTAACAATTTTCATACTTGGAAAAAACAAAAAAGGTTGTGGATTGAGAAACAAAAGACACAGAGTCTGGGGAGGTGAATTCCAGTGTGTGGGAAGCAACCTAACCCCAATGATAAGAGCTGGAATTGTGATCCATTCTGCTTTTTACCAGCTGTGTGCCCTCCCTCGCACAGGTTGTTAAACGTCTCTGAGCCTCAGCCTCGCTGTCAAATAGGGATGATAGAGTCCTTACCTCACATAAAGTCAGAGGGTAGGAAGCAGGTGACATACTCAAGTGGGCTGTTTCCAAGAGTGTGGGAAGGACTGACGGCAGCCTTGGAGAGTGAAGCACCTGAGGGCAGCAACAGCGGGGAGCAGCCATGGCCTGTGGTTTGATGACGGTGAAGGAAGGGAAGGGTAAGGGAGCACCTGGCAGGAGCTGTGGGCTCCAAGGAGAAGGACGCCGTAACTGGGTGGAGACCAAGGCGAATAAACGCGTTAAAGCATATATGTATTTATATGTGTGTTGGGTTGAGGGGACCACATGCTATAGTACACATGTGGAGGTCAGAAGACAACTTGTAGGAGTCTGCTCTCTTTCTACCATGTGGATCCTGGGAACTGAATTCAGATGCTCATGTGCGGTGGCAAGCACCTTTACCCACGGAGCCATCCCGCTGGTCACGGGGGAATAAACTTTCCTCCTCCTCCTTTTTTTATTTTTGGTTTTTTGAGACTAGGATTCTCTGTATAACAGCCCTGGCTGTCCTAAACTTGCTTTGTAGACTAGGCTGGCCTCGAACACACAGCGATTCACCTGCCTCTGCCTCCTGGGATTGAAAGCATGTGCCACCCCAGGCCCAGTATCCTAATCTTTGATCTCTCCTTAGTGCTCTCCATTGACTAAATCTGGCCAAAAGTCAGAGGCAAGGGAGAGGGTGGTGTAGCCCATCTGTTGGCTCCCTGCACTGGGCATGTGACAAGGGTAGAGAAAAGGCCTTTAGGAACAAATGGAAGCTTAAGCAAAGAAAAGAAACATAACGTGGTTAGCAGTGTCTGGAGCAGTTGAGGCCACAGAGTCCTCGCACACAGTGGCTCGCTGTGCGCTCTGGACTGGCTCTCTCTGCCTTTTTCTTATTGTTTATTTCATGGTTTTCAACAGATCACCAATGGTGGCAGTGACTTAGTAATCAGGTGCCTGTCACCATGTGTACTGGAGTGCTGTTAAGGCGCAGTGTGTGCATTTTCAAAAGACAGCCAGAGGCTCTGGGGCTGGGGACAAGACAGGGAAATAAAAACTGGGGAGCAGGTAAAAGGAAAGGATGGAGAATGCCCGTGTCCCCAGTAGGGGGGTGGCAAACTTGATTATCTTGCTTTTAAGTCCAAATACGCATTTACTGTATGTGATGATAGTTCTTTATACTTTTACAACCCAGTGATGTGCCTCAAAGAGATTTGGTGAAAAAAGTCTGCTTGACCTAAATGCAAAGGCTTATTATGTCTTCCTCCAGACCAGCAACTCCTTTGGGGGTCAAACACCTCTTTCACAGGAGTCACCTAAGACCATCCTGCATATCAGATATTTACATTACAATTCATAACAGCAGCAAAATTACAGATATGGAGTAGCAACGAAATGAATTCTATGTAGCAATTACAACATGAGGAACTATATTAAAGGGTCGCAGCATTAGGAAGGTTGAGAACCACTGAGTTAGACTCACAGGTTGTAACTGTGCAGCCCTGCCCACAAAGAACCAAGCAGTTGATGTGCTCTCCGGGATGTCTGAGTACTCACTCCCTCACATTCTCAGCCTGGCTGAGGTTCTTCTGTTCTGACCTGATAAGCAGGATCCGTCCTCCCATGGGCTGGCTCTCTTGGAGAAGCCAGTGCCCCGAGAGTGGTCTGAGGCACAGCTCATATGCGGCATCCTGTCCCCCAGCCTTTGCTTGCTGCTGACTTGGCCCTTTAGGAATCTGTCTCAACTCTACAAGCCTATTCTTGAGTGTCTGGCTGAGGCTCCAGAGCATCTGAAGTCTCTGTGACTACTCCTAGCAACTGTCTATCTCAAGACCTCTCCTGTTTACCCCACCCTCCGGCTTCTCCCTGCCTAGAACGGATACCCTCTTTCTCCAGGCTAACCACACCCCATCCATCAACATGGCTCAGGCGTCATCTCACCTCCTCATCACCTCTCAGCATAGTTCAGGCATCCGTTTTTTCCACTGTTTTCCCCCAGAGCCCACAGTGGGCCAGGAAGCCATGTTTACCTCTACTATTAGCCTCTGGGATTCTCCTCCCGTAGCATTTATCACCACGCCTTCCGTGGTCTTCTGGTTAATTCTCCAACACACTGAACACCTCTTGTGAAGGAAACTTGATCATCCCTCCTAGTTTCGGCTCCACCCAGAAGTTGTCCAGCACTAAGGACATTCAATAAAGGTTTCTACCAAATGGATGCTTAGGTGATAATAATAAACAGGAAAGGAAGGGTCACATACCCCAGTACCTTGTTCCTGTCACATTACTTCCTTCATCAGACAGGACAGAGGACAGCACAGGTCACTATTCATCTGGCCCTTGACTCTACTTCTCTTTCAGGTACCCCTCTGAGAGTGTGTCCCTGACCGCCCAGTCCGAAGTAGTTCAGCGGTCCCTTAGTGACATATCAGTGTGTCTCAACTTTTTTAAACAACACTTTACTGCTAGCACATTAATTTATTTATTTATATTTATTTATTTATTACTGAGATGGGGTCTTAGGAAGTGCAGTTTGGCATCAAGCTCACTTTGTAGCTGAGGGACGACCTTGGGATTCTGGTTGTCCTGCCTCCACTTCCTAATGCTGGGATTATAGGTGTTTGCTACAATATCCAGTTTAGAGCTGGGGATTAAACCCAGGGCTTTGTGCATCCTAGGCAAAGCTGTTGTGAATTGGCCAGAGCTCCCTCCCTGGAGCTCGCCCAGCCCCTATACTCCCACCCTCTGTCGCCAGGTACCACCCTCTGAGTCCTGTACCTGTCCCCAGACAGGTACCTCTCCTGCATCATCAGCAGGACTGCGGTGTCAGTCCCATATAACCCTGGTGGGCTTTGGGCTCTCCCTCTTTTGTCTCTTTCTCTTTTTTCTTCTCTTTTGCCTCTTTTTCTCTTTGTCTCTCTGCTCTCTCTCTCCCCTTCTTCTCCCTCCCTTTTTCCCTCCCTCCCTCCTCTTCTCTTCTTGGTCTCTATCTTGGTCTCTCACGCTGCTAACCTGTCTCCCTCCCCCTCCCCCTTTCTCTCTGCTCACAGGGTCCTGTTTTACCCAACTCAGGGTCCCTTACCCTCCTCCATAACTAATAAACCTTTACTAAAACTCACCACTGTGCATCACCTTATGCGAGTATAAAGAATTATTACGAAAGCACTCTACCACCTGAGCGACACGTCCCGGCCCCTAATGTTTCATTCTATGTTTATTTCCTATCTCTATCATTTCCTGTATGTCTGGCTGAGCCAAGACTTGCCCTGTGAGGCACATGTGAGGCATATGGGCCGTGTTCATGACATCCTTAGCAGAGGGACACGTACTACTGGCAACTGCAGGCTAATTTCATTTGATGCAAATTTTCTGTTTACTGCTGGATTAGGTGCTTCAGAGAAACCCAGAAGGGCATAAAGAGCCACTTCCAGCAGGGCCTTGGAGGGTAGGCAGGAGAACCTCAGCCCTCTTCCCAGGCAGGACATACTGCCTGCCTGCAGTTTCCCTGTGGTCTGGGGCAGAGGCAGAAGAACCCCAGTACAGGTACCTGCTGGGAATGTTCCCCAGCTCTCTGAGGAAGCTGAGCTGCTGCTGCCCAGAATGCTGACTGGCAGCCAGCGGCAGGCACAGAGCGACTGATATACATGACTGCCTTCTTCCTTTTCTGACCTCCTCACCCTGAGAGTGCACATATGCTGCCTGGCTGGAGGCAAGAACTGCCTGTCCCCACAAAGCTGTCCAGACAGGCTGGCTCTCAGCTCTGCCCTAGAGAGAGCTAATCTTTTTCTTAGGAACCAGGGCCTTGCTCTTGCTTCTGAGGCCTCTGCAGAAATTTCTCTGCCAACTCAGCAGTGGGCCTGGTCTGGAACCTCTCACTTGCCCAGGCCCTTCCTTGAAGTGCTCTGGTTTACTGGAAATCATAGAGAGTCAGACAGCCTTTATCACACCCTGAACAGTGTTCTCTTAATAGTTAACAAGCAGAGGCTTAAAGAACCAAGATTGGCCTCTTGGTGACTCCCAATGACTGGTATTTGCACCTGGTAATTGAGGTCAGGTTTACTTCTTTGAAGTCACATGTTTTGCTTTAGGGCAGGAAGGTGCTGGAGCCACTTGTTGCACAGAGACCAGGGGGCGATCACAGCACTGCTGCAAACCAGTGCTGGCAGCAGAGGCTCTGGGTGGTGACTGGGTTGAGCTAGCAGTTCCCAAACACCCCTCCTATCAGAATCCATTCAGGCACCTGCTTTCCTCTAAGACACCTGCCCAGTGGAGCCACTTTGTTCCTCCTGGAGTAGGGTAGGGGCTACATATCTGGCTAACAAATTACGCCTGTTGAATAGCCACATAAAAAATACAGATCTTTTAAGGGTATCCGAATCACAGTACAGGCCCCACCCTGTCCAGACACCTAGTCTTGTTCCAGCCTTCACTTGATCACAGGTGTTTATCTCCGGGTTGTCATGGAAGCTGCTAGTATTAATAGCAGCACAGCCAACCTGGCTTTGCTGGCAGCTTTGGCTCACAGACTGTGGGTGAGATACCTATTTAACATATCAAAGTGAACCTGGCTGCCAGGTTCTTCCAGCATCCCTCAGCCCCTACCTGTTACAGGGTCCTCCAGGCTTGCAAACTCCGCCCCCTATCCTGAACTCTGAACTCTGCAGACCAGGGGGCTGGGCTACCCTTTCTTACCCTTTCTTAATTCCAGCCATTTTGGTTATGTCTCTCTTGGCCTCTGGGTCTCTCTTGGCCTCCTGGCCTCTTGGTCTTCCGGTTCCTTTCTTTCCTCTCTCCCTTCCCCCTTTCCTCACATGGCCCAGAAGCTCAGTCTGATCATGTCCTTGAACTCCCCCAGATGTCTGCCCCTGGCTATGCTCTCCCTTATATCTACTAAATTCTCTCTCATGTCCACAGTAAACTTTCCCCTCCACCATGCCTAGGAGTAGCCACGTTTCTTTCCTTTATATTTTTTTTCCATTCAGCAGCCTCAAAGCCTTCTAAGCACTGGGGCCTCCTGGTGGCCACTGACCACCTGGGCTCCAGGCTCAATAGCAACTTGAATGCTGAAATCACTTGAGGCACACAGTAGGAACTAAGTGGGGCACATTCATTTTCAGATATCAAGGGTGCTCGTAAAACAGATCTATACTTCCTGTCCAGTGGGACCATAGACTAAGGTGGCAATGGCCTCTGATTCACCTTGGGAATTGTTGGGAGATTGGCTGGCCCACAGACCACTTGCTAAGCTCTCTCCAAGGCAGACTTGTGAGGAAGGGACCTGATGTAGTCAGGCAACACAGCTGGAGGGCAGATGGAGGGCCTGGCTACTGCTCAAGTCAGATACCACATACCACAGCCAGGGCAGCCTCCACCCCAGCCACCTGCATACCAGGGGTGACATCACCTCCCGTCTGTCCATCCAGGCTTCTACCAGAAGATGGTAGAAGCTCTCAGAATGGACCTCTAACTTTCAAGAATGTAGAGCCAGCCTAGGGAGAACACTGCAAAAGGGACTCAAGAACAAGCCACTGTCCCCCAGACTCGAAAATAGCCACCTAGAAAGGGGAGGGAATCTACCAGGGTGCCTGCTCTCTGCCAGTCACCACTGCCATGTCCGAGAGGGGCGGGGGCAGTACAGAGGCCAAGGTAGGCACTGTTATGGGGCTCAAGAGTTCAGGTGTGTCAGACAGCAACAGGGCCAACTTGAGGAACGTAATTTGTGTTTTTGTTTCTCACATAGATCTTATGTGAATCAAAAGGGATAATTATGCAAAACCTTCGCTATTATAAACCTTCGTTCATTTATTGGCTTCTGTGTGTGAGGGTGGTATATGTGCCCATGGGTGTGCCGGCACATTTAAGGAGGCCAGAGGAAGGACATGGGATGTCTTGTCTGTCACTCTCCTCCTTATTCCTTTGAACCACGGTCTCTTACTGAAAGTGGAGTGAGCCGGCAGCCATCAAGCTCTAGGGACCCTTTACCCCCACAGAGGTATGGTATTATAGAGGTATGCCCAACCATATCTGACCTTTTATGTATGCAAAAGGGGATCTGAACTCAGGCTTTCTTGTTGCCTAGGGTGGGTGATGGGGTCAGATGAAGTGTGACACCACACTGCATTTCTCATCATCTCTTCTGTACAGTTCAGTCTCCTTGAAAGGAAACACAGTTATACAACTAGATTGAATTAAAGCAGGGCTGGGAACACAGCTCAGCAGGTAAGGATGCTTGCATCTGACTCCATTACTCACCTTAGGCAACAAGAATCACTGAAAAAAATAAATAAATAAATAAAATAAAAAAGCTCTCCCCTCAAGTATGTGCTCTGTAGTTTGCACCAGTCTGTTTTGTTCAAATCATACACAAATCATGTGGGTATTTTTTGCTCCCATTTTACAGACATAGAAACTGAGAGTTGAAAGGCTGAATAATTTCCCAAGTATACCCACATAGACTTAGAGGCACACCCCAGTCTCCAGCACAGGCTTTAGTGTGTGTGGATTTCCCTGCTGTATGACACTGTCTGGCACAAAATGCACAGTGCAGCTCTCTCCTGGGTAGTCCTGAAATCTATTCTGTCAGCAGCAAAAGCCACCACCATTCTCTAGCTAAGACCAGTAGGAACAGTCCTATAACAACCAGGTGACCAGGATGGCTGGAGAGAGTTTCTGATATTCCTGCTCCATAGAGCAAAAGATCTATGGGGCAACTGTTTAGGGAGCCCATGCCGCCACCCACACGTGAGCACAGGTAACAGGGCCTGTCCATCTGGCTATTCTCCTTCCAGGCTACAGGAGGGTCCTGTGGTGCCCCAAGAGACTGGCAGGACTTGGCTGCACCAGGCAAGGGGTAGGATATACCAGGAACACGTCTCACCCCCTCCACTGTCACTCACCGAACAAAGAGGGCAGCACCCCTGTCCTTTGCTCCCATTTGCCTGCTCCAGAGGGGTTCTACTTGCCTAGAACTGAGGCTCCTGTGTGCTGTCCATTAGTCCCCTGAAAAAGCTAGAAATGGCAGCTAATAGGCTAGCCGCAGACAGACATGCTTATGTTACCATTTTCCCTAGAAGCCAGGACGAACCCTAGAGTGAGAGAGCACTGGCTGGACTGATTAGCCTTGGCTTTGCCTCAGACTCTACAAGGCCCTGGCTGAGTCAGGTGGCCTCCAGGGTTTACATTTTCCTCCCAGAATCACCAGCATCCTAGCTGGCAGTTCATGAGGCCTTAACCCAGTGGTTCTCAACCTGTGGATCCCCCTGGGGGCACAGGAGGTGCCTACAGCCATCTGCATATCGGTAATTATCTGCATGATTACATTACGATTCATAACAGAAGCAAAATTACAGTTACGAAGTAGCAACAGAAATAACGTATGGTTGGGGGGAGGGTCACCGCAACATGACGAACTGTATTAAAGGGTCACAGTGTTAGGAAGATTGAGAAGCACTGCTTTACCATAGCCACGCACTATGCTGGTTGTGCAGTCATATCCAGCCTTCCCGCACCCTTACCTGTGTGCAGGTGAGGAGATCATGAGGAGAGGTCTTTTAGAGGGCAGTGTGGGTTCACAGCCAAAGGTGATCTGGCTACTGTCAGTATCATGTCTGTCTGTCTTTACATGCCCTTGATCCCAGACATGCAGACTAAGGACAGATGTGCAGGTGTTTTAAAAGCAAACTGAAGGAGGTTGGGAGCAGCATAGAATGGATAACAATCACAACACCCTGCATACAGCTCAAGGAATGTTCTTAATCCTCTTAAGAAGTTTGGGGAGAGGGGAAAGTGGTAGAGTGCTTGTCATGAAGCATGAGGACCCCAGTTGGGATCCCTCAGCACCCAGATAAAAAGCTGGGTGCACTGACATGCCTGTCATCTGGGCAGATGACAGATTGTCACTGGGTCTGGTGACAGGGATCCCTGGAGATTGCTGGCCAGTCAGTGGCTGAAATCAGTGAGCTCCGGCCCCAGTGAGACCTTGCCTCCGAAAACAAGACAGAGCAACTGAGGAAGACACCAGACATAACCCTTCCTCCACACACATATGCACACACATGTGCCCACCACCCACCCACACACACACACACACGCTAATCTTGTAGTGGAATATTTAAACTTATTTTCAAATATTGTAAAGCTACATGCCCATCTGTGCAGATATGAATTTTAAACAACTGCTATATCTGTCAGCAAGAGCTGCTACCAGAAGGTCACCATCCTTAGCTGTTAGAACCGGCTTTCTGGGTGTGGGTGGGCTGCAGCTTTCTTGAATGCAGAAAGAATGCCAGTCTGGAGCATCGGTAATTGTCTACTCAGGACCTCTGGATGGAGCAATTGAATTCAAATTTAACTTGTCCACTGAGATCTTATTGTTGAAAGCATTTGATTGTATTATTACTAATAGAGGAACTTTTTATGGTCTTCTCCCTCAGCCTAAGCACAGGACAAGGAATACCTTGCCCGGGGGTGTTGAGCTGGCCTGTAAAATGGAGTCAAGTTAGCTGGCTAGAGGTTGGGGACTGTTGTACTGTGGAAGTTCTGTTCATCAATCAGTAAGACCTTTGTATCGGTGGGTGGTGCCTTTCCTCAATAAGTTACCTGGAGACCACGTGCTTGGGGTCAGTCCATGAGAGAGGCTAGATCCTTTGCCAAGTGGTTCAGGCTTGCATATCAGAAAACTGTTTTTGTTCTTTATTGAACCCACACAAATATAATATTTCTATCTATGTAATCTTCTGGGAGTTTTGGTTTTTTTGTGTGGGGTGAGTGTGTGTGTTTCTATGTGTGTGAGTGTTTTACATAGTTAGAAGCCTCTAGAATGGGAATGCTTCTCACTAAGTGATTTTTCTCTTCCTTTTTTGGCTAGGAATAGTATAATTAGCCAAACTTTACATTGGAGACTAGAAAGGCCAAGAAAGGGGGTGAACGGCTTAGACCTTCAGGAATTTGGGGGAGGGGGAGAGTGAGGATAAAAATCCTCTTTCCGGTCAAAGTGGAGTCTAACCAACATTAAAACATCCTAATCAAGTATATATACTTTTATACTTTTTTTTCTTCTTTCCTTAATTTTGTGTGTTTGTTTTAATTTTCCCTTGCAGACAGTTGAGTAGCGACAGGCCTGGAACTCTGATTCTCCTGGTGCCACTTCTCTGGGATTACAGATGTGCACCACCATACCTGATTTATGCAATGCTGGAGACCGAACTCAAAGCTTCATTCATGCTAAGCAAACTACCTTCCCCCGGCCCTTCAAGTAGATCTTTTCTAACCACAAGACAGATCTTATTTCATCACAGGTCTGGTCAATATGACCCTCATTCCTCTTGAGGGAGGGCATTTGGTCCTTTGTTCCCTGCTGTAAGTCTGTGCCCACAGCTCAACCGGGTACATTTTAGGTGCTTGGCTGGTTTCTGAACACCCAAGGAGTAACGAAGGAACACACAGAACACTCAGGTGCAAACTAGAGTTGGCAGGAAGATGACAGGCATCACCTCAGGCAGCTGTGTTGAGCCCTCACTGACAACCTCCTGTGGCTCAGCAGCTCCTACCCTGTCTAAAAAAACCCTGTCTACCTGGGGGACCTGAAGTTCCACAGCTTCCCAGTCTCTCTCTGCAGCTCTACGGACTTGTCCGTTATGTTCTCCATGCTGAGTGTGGAGACCTGGCTTGGTTCCTGTTCAGGCTTTCCCAGTGCCAACAACAGACTGGGAAATGACTTACCTAAAGTGCCCTTTCACCCTGTGACAGTTTAGCTTGCAGAGTGATGGTCATAGGCAAATGTAGCCATATATAGACTGAAGATCACACAAGGTCAGGGATGGGTGGGGACCTAGTCACACGCAAAGCCAACCTGTAGCTGCAGATAACATAAGACAGCTTGTGTGACTCTAGGGTGTGCCAGATCCAAGCCCAGCTGGCCATGTGACCTTGGGAAGTTGTTTGAAAAGAAAGCATTGCTTTTTCCAGGTGTAAAATGAAAATAAAGTTCTCGCTTTAATCTTTTAAGTGCCCCCCCTGTTCTAAAGTCTATTACTTTTTCTTTCTTTCTTTTTTTTGGGGGATCAAAGTCAAACTCACACCCCTTCAAATCTGTCTAACAACCTGCCTAGTGTGTCAGCTCCAGATATCCACTCCCTCCTCACACTTGAGTGTCTAGGGCACCTGTCCTCTTTCCTCTGCTGGAGCTTACAAGAGCCCAGGGCACGTCTTACAAAGCCTCCTCTGCCTGGGCTCCTTCGGGTGTTTGTTTGTATGTTTTGGGGAGGGTTTTTTTTAAAATTTTATTGACACAGGGTCTCATCTATCTCAGGCTAGTTCCAAAGTCAATATGTAGCTACAGATGACCTTAAAATCCTGAATTTTCTGCCTCCACCTCCCCAGTGCTGGGATTAGAGTGAGCACCACCACACTGGGTTTTACTCAGTGTTAGGGATGGAAGCCACAGTCTCATGCAACCTAGGTGAGCAGAAGAGTAAAAGACTCTAGGGACAACGTCCTTCCTCCCAGACATCTAAAATGCCAGGTATGGGTGGCTATAGCTTGGTGCAGAGCACATTCTTAACATGCACACGAGGTTCTGGGTTTAGTTTCCAGTTCTGAAAAAAATAAAAATACTGGGCTGGTGAGATGATGCAGAGGGTAAAAGTGCTTGCTGCCAGCATAAATTCAATCCTAGGAACCCATATGGTAGAAAGAGAGAATGGGATCCTATAAGTTGTCCTCAGACCTGGACATGTGCGCGCACTCACAAATAAATAAGCAAACAAATAAATGTGTAATAGTTTTTTTTTAAAATAAAAATACTGACTCACTTAAAATCACAAGTTAGAATTTCTTTAGGAGTGACCCCAAACCAGGAAATGGTGACTCACACTTTTAATCCCAGCACTGAGGAGGCAGAGGCAGGTGGATCTCTGAGTTCAAGGCCAGCCTGGTCTACAGAGCAAGTTCCACAGCAATCAGAGTTACAACAGAGAAACCCTGTCTCGGAGGAAAAAAAAGTAACCCCCAATACTACTGCTATTTTCCGAGCAAAGGAAGAGAAATGTCTAGAAATTAAATTGGAGACAAACTTAAGCCACACCCCTTTCTGCATGTTTGGTTTGTGTTGGGGGGAAATTCATTCTTATTTCCGACCCAGTCGGGACCAGTGGAGGAGCTCCCTCAAAAGAGCGAGCATAGAGAAATCACAGGCAGTGGTCTCACTTAAGGGCTTCAGGAAGGAAAACAGTTCAACCGAAAACTGGCGACTGGTGACTTAAAAACAACCCAGCCGGAAATGCTGCAGCACTGTCTGCCATCCAGGGCTGTTTCTGCCTTCACCACAGCGCTTGCTTGCACCTGTGTTTTACTCAAAAGCAGCGCACAGCCCCACGGCTTTCTAAGGCCAAGGGCGGAGAGAAGTTGAACACAGGCACTGGAGGTGGCAGGGAGAATCCCAGTCACCCGTGCAGCAGGCAGCAGCTATGGCTTAGGGACACTGTCCAGACCCCGGGGAAGCTGCCTCCCCAGCTTCTCCTGCTGCCCCTCTCCTTCCTCTGGTCCACGCCAGTACACCTGGAAAAAGTCCTTGGGTGAAGTGCCATTCAGGGCTGCTCATTCTGTCCAGGACAGCCTCAAAACCCGTCCTTTCATTTCTATGTTTTTATTTATTTATTACATTTGTTTGTGTAGGATTTTTTCTTTTAAAGGAAAATGAGGAAACACTCCCCAAATCACAAGTTCATGGTTGGAATGTCTATTGTCCCAGTCTGCCAGCATGAAACGTGTCTTGGAGGTTACTGGTCTAGAGCAGTCAGCCAGGCATGTTTGGGAAGACTCGTATGAGACACTTAGCTTTCGACAACCAGAGCGTAACCAACCTAACACCCATCCAGACATCCTCGAGCACTTAAGAGACTGCTCACGAAGTCACTGACAGGACAGCAGCCGAGGTCCGGCGGGAGGCTGGTTCGCTTTTACATCAGTTCCTAAAATGCAGCGGTGACCGTCATATGCCCCGGGGAGCTCAGTGCTCGCTGGCGCGTGTCCCCCAGACACACACCTGGGTACAGAGGAAGTCTTTTCAAGGTTTAAGATAAAACTTTTCCAGTTTGTGGAATTTTAAGTCCTTCAAATAAGTTACAGTAAAGTAATGGTGCAACCAGTTAAAAAGAAAGTTTTGTTCTGTGTGTGTTGGGGATGGGAAGAATACGTCTTACCACCTAGCCACACCATCGCCCCCCAAGCAGTAACCTACATGTGTATTTGCGGTGCTGGGGATGGAACATGGGACTTGAACACCGGAGGCGGGCACTCTGGCACTTGTGCCACAACCCCAGCCCGTAACCGGTACGATTTGAATCATGCATGTCAGGCAAATTTGGCCAATGTGTTCCAACAGTCCGGGTTAAACGAAATAGGACAGAATAGGTGTAAAATGGACTGGAAGTTTGGAGTTGGGTATTATCTGGAGATTGTCTTTTTGTTTCTCGATAATTTCATTTTTTTTTTCAGGTCAATCTGAGGACAAATGTGGTTCATCTATCTACTGGAGGCCACGCTCAGTTCCTGACAGAAGGCAAGAAGACAGGGGCCTTTCTAGGGACACCCTAACTTACTTCATGAGTCACAGTTCTCTGGGTTTTGTATTTGTTGCTATTGTTTTTCTTTTCTTTTTTTCTTCTGAGGTGTGGGGATGGAACGCAGAGTCTTGGGTATGGTGGGTAAGTTCTCCCCCACTGAATGACACCCCCAGCCCTGGCCTCTCTATTTCTAACTAAAGAATGGCATCACTTACCTCTCCAGAGGTGTGCATAAGATGTCAGCACTGTAGCTCTCTGAGAGCTTGAGCAGACAGGCAGTATTATTATCATTCGTTGTTTCGTGGTGCTGGGATGGGTGGGACCCAGGGCCTTGCGCATGCCAGACAAGTGCTCCACCACTGAGCCACACCTTCAGCCTTAATATTAGTTCCTTAAAAAATTACATTTTAAATGATATTTTATTGTTTGAGCCTGTCTGTGCATGCTTGCAAGGATGGTGACGCACAGGTGGAGGTCAGAGGACAACGTGTGGGAGTTGGTTCTCTCTTTCCACCATTGGGGTCCTGGGGGTTGAACTCAGGTCCTTAGGCTTGGCAGCAACACCTTTACCTGCTGAACTATTTCACTATCTCTCCCCTCCCCCTTCTAGTATTACTTCATTCACCAGGATATTGACTGTGTTTGAGAATAAACCCATTGCCGCAGGTAAACAGAACAAAAACACCAAACAAACAAATGAAAACAATTTAAGAGAGAGAAAAGAAAGAAACTAGATCTTAAACAAAATAGATCAGCTAAAAAATTGTTTTGGAGACAGAGTCTCACTCTTTAGCCCAGGCTGGCCTGGAACTCACTGTGTAGATCAGGCTGGCCTCAAATTCAAGAGATCAGCCTGCAGCGTTAGAACAAGGTGTGAGTTACTATACCCAGGTCCAAATTTAAATATTTGTAAAATTAGTAAGTTTAGTCAAAAGCAAAGGCAAATTTGATTTACAAAATACCTCCTTCTTCCGGCCACAATAAACTATCACTCTAGCATGGTGATTGGTAAGATTAGGATCTAACATCCCAGGGAGCGTCTGAAATGCCTCATATGAACTCCAAAGGCAGCATGGAGCAAAGCTGACAAAGGTCGAGGGTCAGCGACAGGGACCACCAAGCTTCCTGCAAATGTCTCAGTATCCTTCTCAGTGGGGGCTTACAGGGCTACAGCTAAGGGAGAGTCATCACCAAACTCAGCAGGTGAAATTCAGGGAGGGTCTCAGCAGACAGATGCCTTCGGCATGAAAAGGTGAAAGGCACTCTTATCACCGATACAACATTTAGAATTATTTTCCAATAGAAATACTAACAAAATAAGATAAAAAGTAGACCATAAACCAACCCCATTCAACTAGAATTTTCCCCTAAAGGTTTATTTCTACTTATGTGCACTCTTGTGTGCACATGTGTGCAGGTGCTGGGCCAAGATAGGTCCCCAGTGAACCCTGAACCACTACAGTGTGGCTGAAGGAGGGACTAAAGAGGCCTGCACCAAACACCTCACACTTCTTGCAACTTACCACACACTTGCTGAGCTTCTGGGGTGCATTTCCCTTTCCTAGCGAGCAAAGGTGCTAAAGGCTCCCCTTGTCCCTCATTCCCACTACATTATAATGATAACTGGTTTCACAGATTAGAGTTGTATTATTATTATTATTATTATTATTATTATTATTATTATTATTAATACCAACAAACAATCTCAACAATGAACACATGTGGTTCACATCAATGCCTAAAATCTAATGCAGGACCCTGCTCAAGCTCATACTCACTCATGGCTGGCTTTCAAGCATGTCTCCAGGGAGGAGGGAGTCCATTTTCTTCGTGGCTGTCCAATCTGCTGGCATCACTAGGAGACCCAGGGCATGCTGCCATCTGCAGGTCAAACAGAAAAACACTTACGGGAGGACCCAGAGCACCCAGCTGAATCCATCCGCTCCCAAAGCAAGTCCTTCTTTCCCTTCCCTGCTTAGTTTATTATTATTGTTTGCTTTTATTTATTATTTTTTGAGATGGGACAACTCTGGTTGGCTTGGAACTTACTTTGTAGACCAGGCTGTCCTTGAACTGGGTCTGCCTCCTGGGATTAAAGGCTTGTGCCACCACACCCAGCTGCTGTTTTATTTTTGAGACCTTGCTATGCAGTTAAAGCTTGTCTGGAACCTGTGATCTCCCTGGCTCAGCCTACTCAGTGCAGGGACTGGAGACACGTGCTACCACACTTGACAGACTAAACATTAAAAAAATTACATCTATTTATTCATTGATTTAATTGAGTGTGTGGACAACTTTCAGGAATCTGTTCTTTCCTTCTATTACGTGGGTCTTGGGGATCGAACTCAGATTGTCAGGCTAGAGGACAAGTGCGTTTACCCACTGAGCAAGCTTGCTGGTCCCATTCTAATATTCTTCCCTTTCCCTTTCCCTTTCCCTCTCCCTTTCCCTCTCCCTTCCTGCCTTCTGAGATAGAGTCTCTGGCTATCACAGAACTCACTCACTCTGTAGACCGGGCTGGCTTCTAACCCAGAGGGATCCGCCTGCCTTTAACTCCCATGAGCTGGAATTAACACATGAGTCACTATGACCAGCCCCCAAACATTTCTTAACAGCAGCAGCTAACTCTCACACAGGGCTTATTCCATACACTCGGTTTTTATTCATTTATCAAATCCTCATAGCAACAGGTGAATGTTTTTTAAAAGGTCCCCGCCAATCAGCCTGGTAGAAGAATTAGGCTGGGTGATTTTAATGAAGAACTGGCTATCACCTGATTTCTAAGAGGCTGGTGAAGAATGAAAACCTGGAGATGCTGAGCATCCTGGAGGTCACTGCCAAATCTGCACGGATATAGCCCTGTCCTGGGGTTTGGGGAGGGAATTGCATACACACAAGACCAATTCCTGCTCTCAGGGCTTCTCTTCTGCTGGAAGTGACACAGGTAAGAGGATAAATGCTAAGGAGGAGCTGCAGAAAGGCTCGGGGGGAAGTGCTTGTACACAAGCAAACATCAAGACCTGAGTTGGAGTCCCAGAACTCATGTAAAGCTAAGTGCACTACCTATAATCCAAACACTCCTGTGAGGAAGTCAGAGGTGGAGACAGGAGAATCACCAGATGTTCACCGGCCATCGAGTGAGCTGAGAGTGCACCATATAGACAACAACACAGACCTTGCCTCCAGCAAAGTGGAAGGCGAGGACCAACAACCGAGAGTGTCTTCTGAATCTACACATTCACCATGCCCTGGGTATACACATGTGCGCGCGTGTGTACACACCTGCCCCCCAAAACAAACATACTGGGAAGAAGCAAAGTACAGAAGGTAGAAAAAGACAACAAACAATATCTTCTTGTGTATTCCTTTATCTCCAAGAGCTCACTGACCATGTCATTTCTTGCTCACAACGGTAGCAGTACGATACAATCTTTTACCCTCAATTTAGGGAAGAGAAAAGAAAGATAGAAATCTTCACCTCTTTACAAGTGGCCTTAACCCAGAAAGAAAGGTTGAACTCTTCACAGCCTCTTTTTAGGCTGCCCTAAACTCGGATCTCTCCAACGTTCTTTTCTTTTAGGAATTATCACACTAACTTAACGACAGCAATCCAACCAACGAACCACTAACTGACGCCCACCCCGAGACTCTCAGGGCTTTAGACTTTTTATGCCCTAAGCCAAAAGTACCCATAAACCCATGAGGAACGCAATCCCAAAGACAAGCTACAGGTGCCAGAATGACTGCACTGACCAAATTATAGTCACCTGCATCAAGCATTCCAAATCCGACTCAGAAACCTCTAGCACACTTGGGATGGGAATGCAAGCCTAATCCAATCACCATTTTGCGTTTTTAAAGAAACCAAAATAACAAAAACTTCTTCCAAGTGTTCCTCTACAACAACCTGCATGCCAGGCATCTTGCTAGGGACACATCATGGGCAAGTGTCGGTGTTAAGTATCACGAACACAATCAAATGAAGAGAGCAGCCTCAGAATCAAAGCTTCTGAAAAACTGAGCAGGGAGGTGCAGTCTTCTTGAGTGAGACTGACCACACACTGCTTTTTTCAAAGTATATATTTATTGATAGTTACACAGAATCCAACTCAGGGCAGGGCATAGTTCCACATACCAAAGCTTTGATCTAATTGCTGTTTCAAGGAACAATACAACCTACACAAAATCCAGTCCCTCTATTGGCCATTGTTTCCAATGGCTAATAGAGCAAGACGTCAAGGCTTGCCAGGAGTATCTTGTGACCGGGTTGGGTGGGGGCTGTAAGCCCCTCAAAAATAGCTCCATCAATCACAGAAAACAAGTACTGATCAATCATGAATTTCTTCAAAGCCCAAGCATGTCTAAAAAACAATTTCTTCACATCTAATGATCAGGCCAAGTACACACAGGCTTATTAATTTTTCCATTACAGGCAAGAATTAGACATGGTTCTAGCCCCTGTGGAGTCTTTACATCAGAGAACATTTAATTAACCAAGTAATTGTGCTCCCTGCCTCACAGGAACGTTTACCATTAACCCAGTTATCATCTAAATAAATGCAAACATCCCAGGAAGGGGGACCCCTACAGTAAGAAGCAGCCTCCCTTAGGAAGCATGCTATGTGTGCAGGCTGGGTCACAGACAGGGAGCAGTGTGGAGGCAGGGTGAAGCTGAGAGGGGGTGTGGCCAGCCTTTCAGGGCCCTTGGCAGTAGCGGCCTTATCCTCTATGAACCACAGCCCCTCTTGGGGTCCTGGGTGGAGGAGCACACTATGCTCAGATGTGTGTTTTCAAAAGATTATGCTAGGTGGTGAGCTGAGAGGCAGTCTCTTCAGAAATGTGGATTTCTATCCCTAAGGCTATGCATAGGGTCCCTCACACAGCTAAGGAGGTGTTGCAGATATGATTAAGTGAGGGTCTTGAGAAAGGGAGAGCATCCAAGTGAGCATAATAATCACAGTACTTCTCCAGAGCTTCCCGAAGGAAAGTGGCACCACCAAACTCTCCATTTCTGGACTTCTGACTTACAGAACCGTTAACTAATAATAAATGTGTGTTGTTTTAAGCCACTGAGTTGTGGAATTTGTGTGGGGTGTGTGTGTGTGTGTGTGTGTGTGTGTGTGTGTGTGTGTTTGCATGAGCAGAGGACAGAGTTGTTTCTCTCTTTCTACTCCGTGGCATCAATCTCAGGTCCTCGGGCTTGGATGATGGCAGTAGGATGTTATGAGGATATGTGTTAAGCTTTAGCTTCTATGAAAAGCCAGGCCTCGTATCCTGAGCAGACTGGGAGATGATGAGGAAGACTGCTTCCCTGCAGCGTCCTCCCCAGTCCCCTGCTTCATGCAGAGGTCATGGGAGCCTAACTGGATTCTGAGAGCATAAAGAGACTTAGGTGTGCCTGCAGATGGCAAATAGCTGGCAGACTGCTACGGCTGCGGAAAGTTAATGATGCTGTGTGTGTGTGTGTGTGTTAATGTTTATAAGTGTTTTGATTATATGTATGTATATGCCTGATGTAAATGGAAACCAGAGAAAAACACCAGAAACCCTGAAACTGGAGTTACAGAGAGTTGTGAGCCACCACGTGGGTGTTGGGAACTGAACCTGGGTCCTCTGAAGAGCAGCCAGTGCTCTTAAACACTGAATCATCCCTCAAGCCCCAGGTTTATTTATTTATTAAATTTATTTTTTTGGTTTTTAAGACAGGGTTTCTCTGATGTAACTCTGGCTGTCCTGAAACTCACTCTGTAGACCAGGCGGGCCTCAAATTCACAGCAATCCACCTCCTCTGCCTCTGCCTCTGCCTCTGCCTCTGCCTCTGCCTCTGCCTCAAGTGCTGGGTTCAAAGGCATGTGCCACCACTACCCCACATCCAATCTATTTTTCACACAAGGTCTCCTGTATCTCAGGCTGGCCTCAAACTCACTAAAGAGCTAAGGGACACCTTGAATTTCTGATCTTCCTGTTTCTACTTTCCAAGCCTGGGGATGATAGGAGTTTGCCACCACACACACACACACACACCCCTTTTAAAGCTTTGTCTCTCTGTGTGTGTATGCACACATGATTGGCAGGCAGAGGCCAGAAGAGGGCATCGGGGTCTTCCTTTATCACTCTCTGTCTATTCCTTTGAAGCAGTCTCTGCCTGAACCTGGGGCTGGCACTTTTCTCAGTTAGGCTAGAAGGCAGCAAAGCCCCAGTGACCCTCTGTCTCTACTCTCCCCAAAGCTAAGTTTATAAGTAAGTATGGGACACCTAGCTTGTGTGGGTGCTGGGATCAAAGCTCCAGCACTCATAATTGCACATCATGTGCTCCTAACAGCCAAACCGTCTCTCCAGCACCCCTCCCCCACCCCCTGGGTGTTATGCAATATTTGGGATGGAACACCAGGGTCTTGAGCATGCTGGGTAAGCACTCTGCCATCTGAGCTACATTACTAGTCCTCGGCAGCTCAATTTCAAATGTCACGTTCTGCCAGTCTCGGACTCTAGGGCAGGGTTATTATAGGAACCTTCCTTTACTAGGAAGTTTACACAAACTGATAGAGCATTTGGTTTAATTGAGCTAAAGTAAACTCTGCAAAACATGAGGAAGTGACTTCAGCATTTGCAAATATTCCAGAACATCTTTGTGCCAGGAAAGGTCAGCTGAGGACCAGAATAGCAGGGATTCCAAAGTATACTTAGGAGAAATATGAACCTCTGGGAAGCATTACTCGGCAGATACACTTTGCCATGCATTTTCAGAAAGCCAAGAAAAACTCTGAAACACATTTGAACCTTCCCATTCCACTTCAGTATACAATTGCATGAATAGGTTCTTGATGACTGCAATGGTTAGGAAAGTAGAAAAATAAATGTGGGTTTTGAAACAAAACAAGAAGAATTTAATGACATAGGAAGGCATCCAGATTATTCCAGAGTATTTTGGGCACATTCTGTCTATAGGAATGTCAGAGAAAGTTGGGAAAGAATAGTAAAGATATGCTGAGAAGGAATCAGGGGACCAGTGAGACAACTCACTTGAGTAAAGGCCCCTTCCACCAAACCTGATGACTTGGGTTCAATTCCTGGGACCCACACATTGGAAAGAGAGACTGGCTTCCACGCGTCAGCCTCTGATCTCTACACACATACATGCACACACATACATGTACGCACAAATAAATATAACAGAAATTAAAAATATGTTAAAAGGGTTCATGTTTAAAAGGAAGTAATAAATTCTTATTAAGCTTTTGCCACTGATAGGAAAATACATTTAAGAACTGAATGACAGGGACTGGAAAGACGGCTCAGTGGTTAAGAGTGCTACTGACCAACGCTTTCAACATAATTTTCATGGTTAGAAATAAATTGTTCAAGGCCAGCCTGGTCTACAGAGTGAGTTCCAGGACAGCCAGAGTCACAACAGAGAAACCCTGTCTTGAAAATAAATAAATAAATAAATACATACATACATACATACAATAAGCTGGATAAATCATGGCATTCTGTTTAAATACAGATGTGTGCATGTATGTGCAATAAAAACAGAGGCCCATAACTTACATAATTTGGAAAGTTGTAGAAACATGTTTGTAAGAGATAGGAAAGGGTCCAGAAAAATGTGCCAACTCCATATCCTTGTTTGCCTACAGACAGCGGTTCACAGGAGGCAGCAGTGAACTCTCCTGTGTCACAAACATGTACACTGTTTGGATCAATTATGACAATGCATGTAACCATCAAGATATAGAGAGATGTATATTACATGTAAACACTGACTCGGTGTGATAGAAGCTATGGGGGACAAAGCTTTAGAAGACTGGTGGAGAAGAACTAACAGAAGAATTTCTCAAAGAGGCTTAGTGGCCAGGTGTGGCGATGCAAATCTTTAATCTGAGCACTTAAGAGGCATGGGCAGACAGATTTCTGTGAGTTTGAGGCCAGCCTGATGTATACAGTGAGTTCTAGGACAGCCAGAGCTACATAGTGAGATCCTGCTTCAGAGAAAAGAAAAGAAAAGAAAAGAAAAGAAAAAAGAAAAAGAAAGGAAAGGAAAGCCATAAATAAATAAAAGAAGCTTAGCAGGACAGTGATTCCAAAAGTTCATCAGGCAGGAGTGCTTGCCATCAAGCTGAGGACATGAGTTCAATCCCAGGGGACCACACGATAGAAGGAGAGACTCAACTGTTTGTCTTCTGACCTTCCCATGTGTGCCAAGTCACGCACCTGCATCCTACACCCAAAAACACATACAAAAAGAGTCTATACAGAAAAGGACATGAAAAATACAAGTGGCATTTTAGAAGTTAAAACACTGTCATATAAATGACTGATTGGCTCATCAATTAAAAGCACTTGCTACTTGTGATGGCCACTCTTGGTTGTCAACTTGACTACGTCTGAAATGAACAAAAACCCAAGCAAGTGGGCACACCTGGGAGGGCTTTTCTTGACTGTGTTACTTGAGGTGGGAAGACCCACACTGAATCTGGGCCACACCTTCTGGTGGAACCCCATATAAGAGGACATGGGAGAGGGAAGTTTTTGCTTTTTGCCTGCTTGCCATCACTCTCCCTGGATAGTTCATCAGTCTTGTTACCGAGGCGTTCCTTCCCTGGTGTTAGAACCTACTTCTTCAGATTCCAACACAGACTCAAGACACTCTAGGAACCCCTAGGATTTCGTACTAGACTGGGACAGCAGAAACATCCAGTTTTGTGAACTGAACCACTACTGGATACTTGGCCTTTCATTCAGGGGACAGCCATTGTTGGGACTACCCTGGCTACAAGTGAAAAGCCATTCCAACAAATCCCCCTTTAAAACAGACATTAAGTTATAGAATTTAAAAATCTCCCATATTTTCAGGCCTAGAAGGTTTTATGAAGAGTGTTCTACCAGCTTCCAACGAGCAGATCTCTATCCTAAATGAGCTGTGCCTGAATAAAGAAAATAGAAAACACTGCCCGTTGCTATAAATTGGCAGGAAGAGGTGATCACATGATCACCTTACCAAATACAGAATAAGCATTTGAGAAAGCCACCCACAATCAAAAAGCAAAACCGAAAGCGTTTAGAGACAGAATTAGGACAAGCCTCTGTGCCCCTCTACCTCCTATCTTCTCAGTGGCCCAAGTCCAGATGATGTAGCCACTGTGTTTGAGGCACTTTGTGAAATTTTTATTAGAAAGCAATATTGGAGATTTTATTTATTTTCCATGATTGCCACCTTCAGTTCTGCTCATAGAGAGAGAAAGGAGTCCTGGAGAAAAGGAATAGCTCGTGAAAGCAAGCCAGAAAATGAGTGGTGAAAAATCTTACTTTTCTGACTTGTAAAACAGAATGTGCTAAAACCAAAGCGTGCTCACACTACCCTAGGGGGGTGAGACCCATGTTTATAAAATTAGGATGTTTGCTCATCTTTCTCAAATTCAGACCCCCTTTTTTTTGAAGAGGTTATATCAAGTTTTGTTTCAGTAGACCTTGGATCAGATCCTCATGATTAGGTGGAATTAACTTTTATGGAGAGAAAAGCTAAGTACAAGGGAGAGGGTGTTCTTGCTAACCTCACACAGACCAGGCAAAAATGTGCCACTCAAAATGTAAGCAAGTATCTGAAAAGTTGGTCACTTTACTTTCAGCTCTTGGCACTTGCAACATCTATTTTGTCTCTACTGGACTCACTGAAGGTCTCACTATGGAGCCCTGGCTGAGACCTGGAACTTGCTAAGTAGACCAGGCTGACTTGGAACTCAGAGATTCCTCTGTCTCTGTCTGCCCAGTGCCTGGGGTTGAAGATGTTCTCTACTGCAGTGTATCTGAACAATTTTGCTTCCCAGTGATGGTGGATGCCCTTGAGATTGTCTCCAGAGCTTGGGATGGAGTCCAGTTCTCATACCTAAGTGTGTATACCTCACCAAAGGCAAGACAAGGCAGCCCCTCCCCACTTTTCACCTTTCTGCTGGGAGGCAGGAGATTGATTCCTGGTCTGGGAAGGGCTCTCTTCCATCTGAGTGTACCCATCCCTGGCCATCTTTGCTGACATGGGCTTTTGGCCCCTTCAAAACGAACCTGGGACTTCACATAGGGAAGGACACTGGAAGAGGGCTCGTCCTAATGCCTATGATCAAGAAAGTTGAGCTGCCAGCTCTGGGTCTGGTAACACTCAGGAGGCAGACAGGTGCCCAAACCTTGGTAACTGAGAAGTGGCTGAGGCTGACAGGTGAGGGTGGAGGGTAGGTTATGAGTTCCTTGAGAGCTCAAGTTGAGTAATGAGTTCTGCATTCAGATGCATATCACCCCAAGAGCGCGTTTTACAGAAATGGAGAGGGTATGTATGTTATTGGGGGGAAGTCTGCAAAACAAAACAAAATACCAAAATACCTGGGCTCGGATGGCCGCAGCACCGCAGGGACCCCGGGCTGCTATAGCCCTGGCACGCTGGTCCGCGGCTTCCCAGATCCTGCAACCTGGTCTGGTGTTCTGAGTCACCCGGACCCCAGCCGTGTCACGCTCGGAGCCCTCCCCGCTCCGCGCCAGGCGTCCCTGTGACCCGCGTGGACCCGGAGCTTGGCGCCTGCTCCGCAAGGAGGAGCCCGCGAGCGGCCGGGGCTGCGCTTACCTCGCCTGCGGGACCCGGGGACCCGGCCGCCGCGCTCCGCTCCCCTCACGGCTCCGCTCCCCTCGCCGAGGGCGCATCTCCCGTCGTCGCGGCGGCTTTGTTTCGCCGCAGAGAACCTCAAAGCGAAAGCGAAAACAAGGGGAGGCGGGCCCGGCCCGAGCGCGCCCCGAGCGAACGCGGCCCCAGGCGGGCTCCGCGGGCTGGAGGGACAGCGCGCGCGCCAGAGCCCGCGTTCACAGCGCGCGCGGCCTGCGGGGCCGCGGAGACCTCTCAGACGCGCGGCCGCCGAGCTCCGGGAACACCTGCCCACGCGCGAGCCGGACTCACGGTTCCCGTGCCTGGGCCCTCGGCTGGACTTGGCCGCTGGCCGCGCTTTGGTCTAGTCTGGGGCAGCCAGTGCTGGCCTGGGTGACTGGAACTGTACCAAATCAGTGAGCACTTGACGAGATGACTTGGTCGGTGAAGTGCGTGCTTGCCTTGCGAGCAAACCCGAGCTCGGTCTCCAACGCCCCACAAGACGCTTGACAAGCAGTGCGCCTGTATTCCCAGCATCAGGGAGGCCAAGGCAAGAGAATTTCTGGGAGAATAGCTGGCTAGCCAAGCTTCCTGAATCTGTGGAGTCCAAGTTCAATGAAAGACCTTCCCTCTAAAAAGTAGGGGGGCTGACAATATGATTCAGTAGGGTAAGGCACCTGCCACCAAGCCTTAGGATCTGATTTAATCCCCAGGACCCACATGGTAGAAGAGAACCAGCTGGCACAAGTTGACATCTGACACGTAGCACATGCTTGCTTGCCCCAACACACACACACACACACACACACACAGACTTGGGTGAGAGATGTTTCATGTGAATAGAAAAACTGGAAAATGGCAAGTCTGAGGTTTGGACTTCTTGGTCTAAGTGGAGTCCACCTCACTGCTTGGGGTTAGGCCCTGGCCTTATCAATAGCAAGGGGGAAAAGAGGACCTTTTATGTGATTAAAAAACTAAAAACACCACCTTAGGGTTCAGACTCCTTGGTCCAAATGCTATCCATCAAGACCTAGTGGCCAGGCCCTAATCTTGTCTTGGATTGACTGTGATTTGGGGCACTGTATTTAACTAGCCTTAGATTCTTTTCGTATAGGATCAGGAAAACAGTCACACCTACTTCTAGGCTTTAGGCAGGAAATGCTACCATCAATGAAGAAAATACTTGGGAGACTATTTTCTGTGAGCTTCTAGGCTGGTATTTTGAGAGCAATGGCTAAGTCATGGATAGATGATAGTTGGTAAGATTGGAGGTGTCTGCATGATAACAGGATAGTTTTAAAAGTCTGAACTTTGTCACCTGCACACAGAACATTGAAGATGCACTGCAGTCTATGGGGAAGGCTTCTAACACCAAGTGTCACAATTAGCTGCTGTAATTAGCCCACTGGAATGGCAAGGCAGAAACTGCCACAAAGTTTGCCCAAATGCTTTAAGCTTTGTCCAGCACTGGCCCCAGGCGCCTGCAAGCATGTCTGCAACTTGCTGCTGAGAAATGTTGTCATGACATGGTGTGGGATATTTTAGTTATGGGATCATACTCCTGTGTGTGTTGCTGTTGGGGGAAGGTTGCTTCCTGAAGCCTTGAGCTTCCTGAAGGCCTTGCTTCCTACCTATTTACACCTCTGTGCAAGCCACTCAGATCTCCACATGAAGAGGCCATTTGTTTGCAGTTGAGGTCTGCAGCCCGGTGATCAGAGAAGACTCTGAATCACCCCCAGCTAGGTCTGCTGGCAGACCTTGAGAAGTGTTAGGTACCATTGTTTTGTAATGAAGGCCTATGTTGGGGGAGGGAGCTTGGGGGAGCGAATAAAGGGCCTGGGAGGAGTCTGATGGGGGGGGAGAAGGTGTGAGGAGGCTATGGAGTGAGCTCTGCCTAAGCTTAGGGAATGGGACCCCTGAGCTTTGTCTTGGCTAGTGATTAATATACCAATAATGATTTAATAAATAATTTTGAAAAATCAACTATGGACTTTTATTAACAATGACAAATATAGTTAGTTTTCTCTCTTTCCGTGATTGTGTGTGTGTGTAGTGTGTGGCAAATATAAAACAACTTTTGTTACAGAGCCCAGAGAGAACAGTCCGAAATCTGGAGTGAAAGTCCAAGTGTGAAGTGTATAAGCTCTCTGAGTCACTTGCACAAGCCCTGAAGGATGGAGGCCTGGTCTGTACCCAGTGTAAGAGATTCCAGTGTTTCCTGCAGGAGCAGGAGGAAAGTGAGACAGCCAAACGATGGCACATGTCTCTCCTTCAGAGTGTCTTTTGTCTGTAGCATGAAGGAAATGGAAAACATCCCAAATCCAAGACAAGGCTTGCAGCAAGCCTCTTCCTCACTGTAGGGCCATTCTGACTCAGGGGCAGAGTGGACTCTGGCTGCATTTGCATAACAAAGTCTGGGAAGGTCTAGTCAGGGTGCTGTTTAGTTTTTGTCAACTAAACAGAAACTAGTGTCACCTGGGAAGAGGAACCCTCAAATGAAGAATTGACCCCATCAGATTAGCCTGTAGACATGTTTGGGAAGGCATTTTCTTGCTGGAAGTGGGAGGGACCAGCTCAGTGGGGGAGGTGACAGCCCTGGCCAGGTGGTCCTGAGTTGTATAAAAAAGCAAACTGAGCCAGCAGCAGCACAGACTTTTAATCCCAGTACTCTGTGAGTTCAAGGCCAGCCTGGTCTACAGAGTGAATTCCATGGACAACCAGGGCTACATAGGAAAAACCAAAAGCTGAGCAAGCCTTGGATTAGCAAGCCAATAAGCAGCATTCCTCCATAGCTTCTGGGTCAGTTCCGGACTCCAGGTTCCTCCCTGACTTCCCTCAGTGATGGGAAGCTGTAAGCTTACAGCTGCAAGGTGTAAGATGAAATAAACTCTTTCTTCCCTACTTGATTTTGATCACAGCAACAGAAACTAGACTAGAAAGAACAGTCACGAAGAGAGAAGGAATCCCCAAAGGTAAAGCCAAGTCTTGGTTTTGTGCATGTGTATGCATTTGAGTGGAGGCCAGAGATCATGTATCTTACTTTTTGAGGCAGGGTCCCTCCATGAACCTGTAGCTTGCAGATGCAGCTAGACTGGCTCACCAGAAAGCCCCAGGGACCCTCCCATCTCTGCCTCCTCAGTGTTGGCTTTTACATGGGTGCTGGGGATGGAAGTCGTCCTCACACTCATGTGGTAAACACATGGTATTAGGGCCATATCCCCAGGCCCCTGGTTTATTTTAATAGAGAGTACACTTGACTGGGAAGCAAAAGCTAGCTGGACTCTTGACAATTTCTTAAGGTCCATGTTTGGTCCTTGATTTGTGGGATCAAAAAATTTACCAGATTTTCAGTGTTTTAGCATTGATTGGCACTATTATACAAAATAAGAATGCCAAGTTTACATCTTTCATACACTGCTGGAGCCTAATACCCTGGCGATGAGGTTGAAGTCTGTTGACAAAGTTCCAGGCTTACCAGCTATTCTGCTCCTTCCTCCACTTTGCTGTAATGGCGACAAAAGTCTTTCATTATGTCTGCATGGCCTAGTGATACCTTAGCTGGCCGGTGTTAGCTGAGAAGGAGAAGCAGCCATTTTTTACTCAAAAGTAATTGTCTTTGTAAAATATCTTGCAGGCTTCTAAGTCCTGGCATGTGTAAAGCTACCCATTCATATTGATAGTAACAGATAGAAGCAAAAGGGGCCTAGATAGAGAAAAAATAAATACGCACCAAACAGCTAAAAACTGTAAAATAAAAACCTTCTTTGCCTACATGGCACTCTGCTCTGTTTGGGGCAGATGGAGATATTACACAGCTAACTGTATTAAGTCAAATGTTCTTTCTTAGCAAAACAAGATAACCTCAAAGTTTGTAAGTCTGCAGGAGGAAGGACACCCGGCTCCTCCCCCCTGGGTGTGACTACATCTACATATGAAACCAGTTCTTCTGAAGGCCTGAGAAACATCTGCATACCAAAAAACTGTATTTGGCTTTTTAAACCTCTGGCCAGAGCAATTTTCTCTCTTTCTGGTGTGGTCCCTTTCCCTGGTAATGTATGTTGTATAAGTCTCTCCTCCTTCTCTTCTTGGTGTGGTTTTTCCACTGACAAGATGCACTGCATTGTCAGTCTCTCTCTCTTGCCCCTCTCTTTCTTTAATATGTATACTGTTAATTCCCCTATTAAAAACGCACCTGCATTTTACTTCTAAAGCGTGTTTGTTCCACGTGTCATTTTAAAGCGCCATCAGGCGTGTCATTTCCTCGGGTCCCATAAAAGAGTGAACTACCCTGTTCGTTTGTCATTCCTCATTTTTCCTACGCTCGTACTCCCTCCTGCGTAGTTTCCGTGAACCCATTTGTGGGAAAGGCTGTATCCCTCCACAATACACCTCATTCAATAAGTAGTATAGGTCACAGGCTAGTGGGATGGCATGGCAGTTCTGTCTCTGAGGACAGCATGACTCCTGAAAGTCATCTTCTGACCTCCACGTGTGTGTTTTGGTGTGCTTCCCAATAAGTAAATGTAATAATTAAAAACAAACAAAAAACTCTAAACATTAGGTAGCAATCACAAAGTATTGAAGGCATCTTGCTAACGCTGGTGATTGAGTAACAAGCAGAAATAAATGTGGTCCTTGCCTTCAGGAAACATACTTTAGTGAGAAAATAAGATCCATCAGTCAAATCTAGAATCACCATCCTAAATGTTCAAGGGCCAGTGAGATGGCTCAGCAGGTAAGGGCCCTTGCTGCCAAGCCGGAAGACAGGAGTCTGATCCCTGGGACTCACATTGTTAAATGAAGAGAACTGACTTGCGCCTTCTGGTTTGCACATACAGGCCCTAGCACATGTACACACACACACACACATACACACACGTTGTAGGTAATTAATCTGCCAAGGGTTTAATAAAAGCAAGGAGACATTTTCATAGACATAAACCTGCAGACCTCAGCAGAGAGAACTGATCATGGCGACAGCCACATTTGACCGCTGACCCCTCCCTCGTCCTCTGGAGTTTTATCATAATCAAAGCTCCTCCTTCCTGATCCAACGTCTATTTACATGGCGAAATTTCATAGCTTAACTTGTCCCACAATCCTTCCGCAGCCTACCTATGTCACCTTTAAGGTGAGGAAGCTCAAAGCCCAAGGGGAGCCGTTCACTCCCATTGTTGCCTGAGGCTGGGATGAGTGCCCCGAGACTCCCTCAACAATAACTTTAGAGTGCAGCTTCAATTAATTACTCTGCTCACAACCTTTGGACAGGTATTGGAAGCAGTCCTTTGACAGAAAACAGCAACCATTTACATCTATAAAGCAGGCCTTTTCAGCTATAGAAATCACACATCCTGCCGGGCTGCTGGCACAATGATTATCTTTAAAGGTACTGCAGTACACACTCAGCAATCAGTAAATACAATATCTGGAGATATGTTCAAATATTCCCCAACACACACACACACACACACACACACACACACACACACGAATAAAATGATCCAAATGCTTTAGGAGCAACTAGCAGATGGAACTTGATAAATCAGCAAATCTGAGTTCTCAGGCTTCCTGTTAGCTAGCCCAAGCTTCTGCCCTCCTGCCTGTGGCTCTCCCTACTTCAGCTTCCTTCCTTCCCACTATCCTTTCTCAGCATTAGACCTGTATCCAGACCTCAGTCTTTCCCTGGGGTAGGTTTCTTTTTGTTCCTCTTTATGCTTCCTACTCTCACCAGTGAATACCTGCACATGTCACTCTATTTCCTTGCTGGTTGTGGGGGGATCCCCACAGACACAATGGTCACCTGACACTGAACCTTGGAAGGATTTTGGAGACCTTCAACTCAGTATAACGTGAGTGAGGTGTTGCAGGGAACACCATGTCTTGACTTCCTTACTTTTATGATGCATTTGTGCTCAAAACCAAGCTACCAGACATGTCTGTCTTCCTTGTGGGGGTCTGGTCTTGTCTATAAAGCCTTGTTCCGTGGATGACCCCCCCATCCACTGAGTGAAGTTCAGTGTAGTAGTTCTTACCCTCTATAGAAAAACAACCCTCCCTTAAAGATACGAGGAAACCAAAAGTAGAATCATCATAAAGATAGGAGTAATTTGTTCCTTAAGCATCAAGGGTGAATAATGTCACTCTTATAGTGTATCCTGGTGAAAATTTTGCCTTTGCTTCAGCCTCAAAGATGGGAATCATTGTCATTTTTGTAGTGAAGAGTACCTAGCACACCAAAGGCCTTCCTACACCAAGTTCAACCTCTCTGAGGCAAGGTGTCCTTGGAGAGCTGGAGGGCGGTCCTGTCACTGAGTTCTACCACCAGCAGCTTGACTGGTCATTCCATCAGTCGGTCTTCTGTAGGAAGAGCAGGCTTGGGTACTTATGAGGCTAGACTACCTGAGCTGGAACACTGAACTCTCTAGAGTGTTCAGGGACTCTAGGTCCCATGATGAAACTTGGACTGAAAGGTAAAAAGATTTGGGCTTCATGAAATTATATAAATATAAATATATACACACACACACACATATATATATGTATATATGTTGTTGTACATTGGTGTTTTGCCTGCATGCATGTCTATGTGAGGGTTTTGGATCCCCTGGAACACGAGTTATAGACAGTTGTGAGCTGCCATGTGGGGACTGGGAAATCGAACAAGGTGCTCTGGGATAGCAGCCAGTGCTCTCGACCAATGAACCATCTCTCTAGCCCCAATAATTTATCTTTTAAATGTTCTGTTGTTCAATTTTATTTTTCGGTTGGGTATGGTGGTTCATACCTTTAATTCTAGCACTAGGGAGGCAGAAACAGGCAGATCTTTGAGTTCAAGGCCAGCCTGGTTTACATAGTGAATTCCAGGACAGCTACAATTACATAGAGACCCTGACTCAAAAACAAAATAAAAAAATTTGATACATAGAATTGTCTGCATGTATGGTACATGCACCACATACATTTCTGTTGCCTGTGGAGGCCAGAAGTAGATATCAGATTGAACCTATGATTCTGTTTCAACATCCTAAATTCTGGAATAGCAGATGTGAACCACCATACTGGGTTCCTTCTTCACCTTGATCTGTGGTGAGATTTTGGTTTTTAAGATTTCTTTCTCCATCTTCTCTCATTCCTCATGTCTACGTATATCCAGGCAGCACTCACATGCCTCTCTCCTGAAGACAGTCCTACTGAAGTCATGGCTCTGATGACAAGTCCAGCAGAGGGTGTGAAGAGGGTGAGGGTTTTCAGAAGAGATTTGTTTCCCTACCATCAGCCCCATAGAGAGAGCTCAAGGCATTTGGCAGTACAGAGTTTGCAACAGGAGGCCATGAATGACTGGAACCAGACACCAGGAATAAAAGCCAGTGAAGGAACTGTTTACTCCCAGCAGGGGAAATGGTGGGCAAAGCTGCAGTTCACAACCTGGATCTCCTGAGAAGGCAGGTCAGCAGGAACTCAGCTCAGGAACTGGTCTGAGGGAGACTGGAAACTGACTGAATTTACAGAGGGACTCCTCTGTCTGCCTCCTGAGCCAGAGGCCCCAGCTTGTCATGTGACGTGCCCTTTAGTTGTCCAATCAACAGCTGAGCTTTGGACGAGGTCCATTGGTACCATCGGGCACAGATCACTCTGTGACAAACTGTGCATCAGCACCCTATGTTTTGTACACCCCTCAGCAGAATGATCTTTGCCCTACCACTTATTCAGTAGCTTCAAGGACCGGTTCAAGCAGGCTCTGGCCAGACTGGCTGACGTGCAGCCTGAAGGGCCTCACTAGGGTCTGCAGTGTAGCTTCCTGCTTTCTATCCAGGAACAGGATCTGTGTGCCTCATGCCCGTGTAAACTGGGAGTGCAGAGAAGACGCCCCCAAGATTGTCCTTTTGAACGGGTGATGATAGGCAAGTGCACTCCTCCCCATGGTGCAGATGGTTTGAGATGCATTTCCCAGGCTTCCTCAGAGATTTAGGCCACTGTAGCACTCTTTCCTTGGTGATGCCCCACCCAAGAAGGATCCTAGTACTGGGCCTCTCTCCTTCCCTGTTCTGTATTCCTGATCCTCAGAGTCTTATTCCCAGGTAAAGTATTTAACTGTACAGAAGCTCTGGGCCCAGGCTTTGTTTCCAGGGAGACCCTGGCTAAATGCACCAGACTGGTGCAATTCACGGTCAATATTGGGTAGGTACCTACTACAGAGTCCTGGTGAAATCTTAACTCAGAATCTCACCTCAAACCAAATCTCTACAGTTAGTCTATAGAAGAGTTGCATGTGGTGTAGTAAAGGCTCATCAAATTCTAGGAATAAAGATTATAGTCAGTTGCTATTATTTAAAAAATCATTGTTTATTAAAACCATCTTACTGCCCAAGGCGCTTCAGTAGCTTCCACAAAATACATTAAAAAAAAAAAAAAAAAAAAAAAAAAAACTAGTGAAGCATGTGCTTTCGGAGAACCACGGCAACATAATCAAAGGAGAAGACAATCACACAACACACCTGCTGATGTTACGTGACTGCCGCCAGCAACTCCGAGACTGTGAACACAGTTTACAATTCTTTCTTGTAATTTTCCCCATGATTATACCTCGTAAAAGGAACAGGCACAGTGTTACTGTTGTTGACACTCAGAGCAGCGCTAGTCTAAGGCTGGGAAGGCCTTGTCAGTGGCAACTGCAAACCAGCCAGGAGAAACAGACTGTTCCTCAGTCTCTGCTCATGGGTGAATAACTTGAGACTCAACAGCAGATGACAGTGCTGGGAGAAGGAGAGGACACTTGTCACCCATGCATCCCTTGGAGACACAGGTAAGTGTCTGTGGTAGCCAGGAATTCTGATTTACACAGCAGTGGAAGACAAGCCTCAGCCTCAACAGTGGGTTTCTCACGGCCTGGACAAGCCAGGACTCTGATCTGACATAAACAAAACACCTGGCCTGAGACTGAGCATTCACAGTCCAAACATTGCCCACCTTGTGTACCTGCTTCCACCTTAATGTCCTTTAGGGCTCTCTAGATCTTGTGCTCTTCTGTTGTGAGTTGAAACATGCACAATTAAAACTTTGTAACTGAGAAAAGATGAGACATCAAACTCCCCATGGAATCATGTATTTTCTGAGGTTTTGCTTCTTTCTAATGCATAGGATTGATCTCAGGCCCTGTGCAACCTAGGCAAGCACTTTACTACCACTGAGCTACATCTATTCCTTTTTCTGTAAGCTCATTAATTAGAGAAAGGAGAGAAAAATAGATCTCCAGTTCTATCTGTGACCTTTTTAGGTCTTCTAATATAACAAAACATGACTTGCAGATGTTTCTCATAGTCTTCCAAGTCCCACTGGTTCAAGAGATTCATTAGCTTCTTTGGAAGGGCCAAGTGCACCACTGAAATGGGATGTGCAAGCTGTCTGTGGTTAGCCTTGGTGTCCCCGGAGGAAGGTGGCTCTCCATGACAGATGTACCCTCCAGGAGCACATTAGACAGAAGGTCAATAGAAAGAAAAGCCCTCGGTCATCGACAGCATTTCTGACAAGCAGATTTCCTTTTAGTTTTTCACCTTCTGGAGGTGGTGTTATAAGGCTGTGCTTTTTAGGATTCTTGGGCTTTCTTCATCATCTTTTAGCATCCTGGGCTGGCTTTGAGTATGCCATTGTTTTATTCTATTAAAACAAGCAAAACAAAAGTTGGTAACAAAATTTAAAATGATACCTATCAGTATCAAAACAGGGAAACCAAGTTGGAGAAAAAAACAAAAAACAGCATGGTAGATTTTGAAGTTTATCTTGGTCTCTGCACTAAACCTGAGCTGCTGTTCCCACTGGCATGCATATGGACACCTGTTTAAATAGATTCAGGCAATTGCTTTCTTGTGGTTGAATAGTCTGGCTATTTGTGAAACTTTAAGGAGTGGGTCCCTAAGACCTGGCCAAGCCCACCACCCACTGTATCCACAGTATTAGGAGAGAAGCCTCTTACCCTTTGACCCGTAACATCTGGTCGATGGTGTCTGGGAGAGGGACACCAAAGCTCTCTGGGAAGAACAAGGTGAGGATGGCTGTCAGGATGGTCAGACTTCCCATGAGGATATAAGGCAGGAAGCGGTCATAGGCACCTGTAGTCAAGCAGAAGCCCCAGGTTACAGAGAGACTTGATTTCCTTCTGGCCCTTTCTTCTCAGGACTCTATACAGAACTGGCCTTACTGTTAGTCTCAGTGCTTCCAAAAGTCTGGGCTGCCAGAGTGAAGTCTGGCATCTAGAAAGTCTCAGAACCCAGACCTGGCACAGATGTGCCCTGGTGCCCAGCTGTGTCCACACTGGGCAAGGATGAGGTATAGGGGAGCAGAGACACCAAGCTGCAGGGTTTCCAAGGAACACAAGGCAGTTGTCTAGGGCTGGAGGACTTTCCACCTCTGCAGATGTGTCACAGTCTGATTTGCACTCAGGTTAGACAAGGTGCTGCCACCCATTAGAACCATGCAGCATGCTTGCAGAGTACTTGCTACTTTCAGGGCACTAGCAAGTCTTCTTCAGAGCTAGGGATGTGCGGAGGAGGAGCAGCTGCCAGGAGGGAGTACTTCTGAGCCAGAGAAACTGATGTCCTGCTATATAAAATGTCAAAAGGCAGATCTTTACAGGGCATAAGACTACCCTGTCAACTGCACCACTGAAGACCTGTATGCCACCTACAGCAGGAGGCTGAGGCAAGAGGAGCTCAAGTTCAAGAACAGAGAAGTTCAAGCCCAGCACATACAACTTAGTGAGCCACTGTCTTGAAAAGTAGAATGGGGTCAGGGAGATGGCTCAGCTGGCAAAAGTATATGCAGCTAAGTCTGGTGACCTGAGTTTGTTCCCCAGGTTATAGATGCTGCAAAGAAGGAACTGACTCCACTAAATTGTCCTCTAACCTCCACATATACACTGAATAAATGAAGTGCTCTAAGTTATGGAAACTGTCAGTCCATTTCTCTTCATGTTCCTTACTCCAAGAAGAAATTCCTCTAGTTAATTACCCTGGCTTCCTAAAGCATTTCTTAGAATAAAGACTGTACTTTGTGATGGGGGGTCTGGGGGACTGAAACAGAAACCCCACACTTTCTCATCCCCATCTAGCCGGTCTAGGAAGTGGTTTAAATTTGCAAATGGGTGCCTTCTCCACATAACACTTGGATAGGAACCTTCTCCAGCCAGGGATCCAGTAACTGATGCATCCTACTAGCTATAGGCGCTTGTTCTCCAGCTCACAGAAAAGCTACTTAGAGCTTCTGTCCCATCTCTCCAGTGCACTCTGGTACTTACCAAGGTAAACAAAGTAGGGAGACAGGATGCTGCCAAGGCGGGATGCTGTGGAGCTGACCCCCACACCCATGTTTCTGACCACAGTGGGGTACAGTTCAGCCGTGTATACGTAGACCATGGAGTAGGCAGAGGTGATTCCAAATTTGCCCACCATCACCAGGGCAGTAGACAAATAAAACAAATCTGGAGAGACAAAGGAAAGATAGCAAAGACAAGAGAGACAAGAGGAAGGGTTGCCCCTGAGGAGTTCTCTTTCCTTTTAGTGTAAAAGGAACTCAATTACACCCTGATTAGGGATGGAGATTTTAGTCAGTTTCAGTTAGTATCAGCATGACTAAGATTTAACTCTAAGGCGATTACTAAAAGGAGACTGGGCACTTCAACTAAGTGAGGATAAACATGTTCCTTAACCTAGAGGCCCAAATGGTAGCCAACCCATCAGCCCAGATCACCTGCCTTCTAGAAGTCATCCTGTGTTGAGGATGAGCTGCCTCTTCTGAACCTCATACTGCAGGCACTGTGTAATTAACTAAGGACTTGTATATGAATAGGGGAGTTCAGTTCTGAGTTCATGCTTGCAGTCTACTCAAGAAGTTCATAGATCTCAATCAACCCTGAAAACTTGAGTTTCTTCCCCAGGACACACACAGTGGATGGAGAGAACCAACTGACTCTTTCCACCTCCTGTATGTTATCATTTAACCTTCACGCTAAGAAACATGTCCCCTTGCTCTAAATAAATAAATGTGATAAAAATCATTGAAAAAAACCTATAACAATCTGAGCTTGGAGATGATTCTCAATTAACTTCACTGCCTAAAGGAGTATAACTAAGTGACCCACTGGCCACTCTGAACTCAAGTGAGAGCCATTACAGTCACTCCCAGGTTCCTTCTGCCTGTGCAGAGGGATCCCAGCCTCCAAGTAATACCCAGAGGTCCCAAAAGCCACAGCACCACGAATGACTCTGGCAGACAGATGGACAAATAAGGCCTGTTATCTGTGTTAGAAGTTGTCAGAACGGGATCATCCTGCCCATCAGTGGGATATCAAGGCCGTTCCAGCAGCACAGTCCTGCCCACAGCCTCTGAGACTTCTCTTTCTTTTCTCTTCTTATCACTTACTATTCCGTTTGTTACTCAAGTACACTGAGCTGGATCCCTGTCAGAGCTCTGCTTTTATTTATGTATTTTTTAATAGGGTCTCATGTAACCTAGGTTGGCCTCCGACACTCCAGATAGCCAAGGAGGAGCTTGACCTTCTGATTCACCCAAGCCCATCTTCAAGTGCTGGGAATACAGGTGTGACCCACGTGCCTAGCTTTGACTTTCTGTCTCATCTTCCTCTGATGTTCTCCCTGACTTTCTCGTGGTGCTCTATTACTTCAATTAAATTCTACTGAATGCTTCTTGTTCAGGATGCTACCCATGACTGCTCTTTAGATGAGCTCTAATTTCCTTTATTCCTGTTCATAGAAGGTAACAACATCTGAAGAGTAACAAGTGTTTATGCATTGGTTTGTCGATTTCTCTACTAGAAACGGACCCTTCAAGGCCTCTCCAGCTATTGCCTGAATAAATAAATAAGACAGAACTAGTGGGATGGCTCTCCTTCCTCTTTATTCTTGAGAGGAAAATGATATGAACACACTAATTTGGTTCTGGGGCATAACTAACCAACAGCCCAATGCTTTCTTCCCACTGCACAAAGCCCAGGTCATGAAGAATTTTCAGGTTTTGTGAGATGCCATCTCTTGATGCTTAAGAGAGCAATGCATACATGTGGCACAGATGAGAAGGACTTGATTATGTTCTCTTTGTAAACAGCCTTGTTCTAGGAAAGAAAACACAGAAGACCCAGGTCTACAGATAAACATGGTCCGTACCTGAGGGTACCAGCTGCATGAAGAGAAGTACACTGCCACCCAGAAAGAGGGCAGAGGAGATGGAATATCGCCGGGGCAAGTATTGCAGCAACAGCCAGGCCAACACATAGGCCGGGACTTCGACAGCCGCCGATAGGAAAGAGTTCACATAGATGTCCCCATGCAAGTTAGGAGTGTCAAGGGAAAGTCCAAAATAGCCCACTGATATGGTCAGCCTGCAATAGGGTACAGAAGAGAGCTGCAGAAGCGGTATCCATCTCTGTAGACCCACACACCTTGAAAAACATTCATCTCAAGAAGTTCCTAACTGCTCTTGATGCAGGGAATGGGAGGGCAGTAGTTCATTTCACCCTGTGCCTTACTTCGTAGTGCAAAAGTTAACTCTCCCTGGGTAAATCATTTGCTGTGCACCTTCAGAACAGTCCATAAAGAAAGTGTCTCAGCAAATGCCTTATAGAATTCACATTGACTTAATCACTAGGGAGAAAGTCCCAACCTCCATTTCAACATTAAAACCCTACTCTGAAGCACTTACAAAACCCGATTCCCTGTTCTATGTGCTTCTGTAAACACAGCAAGTGTAAGAGGAGCTAGAGGATGAGTGATGGACTAGGTAAGGTGTGAGCGAAGTGGAGGATTAAGGCAAATACAGCACAAACATTTGGAGAAGGACCCTCAGTAGATTATCTGCAGTCATCAGCCAGGAAGAGGCAGACAGCAACCCTACTGTGCTCTGGGGAGAGGGGGCTCCCAATGGTGAGGCCTCACTGCCTCTCATTTAAACCACCTCCAAGCCTGGCTCTGATTCTAGTAGGTTGTCTCTGCTGACCTGTACTCTTCTGCAAACCAGACTGTCTGTGACTCATGTACAGGTTGAAAACACAGCTGGCACAGTGAAGGAACTCACACGCCCCTGGAAACTCCAGAGAGGAGAAGAGTGTGGGTGATTCAGAGTAGGTGATATGTCTCAGGCTGGAAGTCTGAAGTATATTCTCCATTCTGGTGCTGTCTTGAGGCAGATTCAGGAGTGCCCTACTGCCTTTGAGGCATCCTGGACAATTCCTTACATACGGGTGACTTACAGGCTAACCCCCACCTAGGAAGCAAGCTAGCTTACTGCTCCAAAGCTGGCTGTGTCCATCTGTAAGGACTTTGAGGTGAAGTCTACCCTCTCCATGATCTCATCCAGCAGACTCAAGGATTCCCACTATCCCCAGGGTCTGAAGCTATGCAGGCACTCAGCCTTCTTCCTTCTCCCTGGTAACTCAGAGATTCCTTCCTGATAACTATGCAACACCTTGTCAGGAGAAACCTAGAGAGGACATCCAGGCCATGCCCTTGACTTCAGCACAGTGTATGAACATCCCAGAAGGGCCATACTCCACTTTTTAGCTTCCAGAAAGCTCTTAGCAGCCTCTGGAACCTAAAGGATCCTTCTTCAAAACCCCAGCTGTCCCAGCCAGAGAGAGTGTGGTCATCACCTGGGAACACCTTTAAGAAGCAGCAGGCAGGCATGGGGTGTGTGTATGCAGGTGGGTGTACAGATGATAAGACAATGTAGCTTCACTGTAGGGAAGTTCCCTGTCTCCAGAGCACAGCATGGTTGCTGTCAGCCTCTTCCTGGCTGGCTACC
>JAMJFZ010002257.1:50000-79612 GCA_026225945.1 Cricetomys ansorgei
TGTGCACATGTATGCTTGTGTGGTTAGGGGATAAGTACATGTGTGAGCACAGGTGCTCATAGAGACCAGAAAGGCCATGAGATCCTGTTGAGCTTGAGCTATAGGCAGCTGGGGGCTGCTTAATGTGGGACTGGGACTGGTACTCAGATCCTCTGCAGGAGCAGAGAGCACTGAGTGTCTCTCCAGGCCTGGAAGTGGTTGCTCCTGATGCTGACGTGGGAGGGGAGCACACCAGAGGGGCTTCTGAGGCAACAAAGTTCTACTGCTTAACTTGCTGGTCTTGTCATGTCGCCTCCCAATTTGGCGGAACTGTGTCAACGACAGAATCAAAAGTTTTGGCTTCCAAAACTAAAGTAAACTTGTTGTTCTAGATTATTACCCTTTCCATTCTTACAGACTCTAGCTGGAGTAATGACCCATCAAGAGAGATGTTTCCCATCAGCTGCATCCTAGAACTCATCACTCCCTGATTACCTCTGGCCACAGGCAACCATGGACTAAAAAGGAAACTGTTCAATCTCCTCCCAGACCCCTTGCTATGAAGAGTGTAGAAGGGACCTGCACTGTGATTGGGGGCCTGAATCCTTCTCTGAACTCCTGCCATGCTGCTGTCTGCCTGTCTATGAAGCTAATAATTACTTTAATACATCTCTTCTGCCCAAAGAACAATTTACTTCAACCCCTCCTCCTCCACCTTTGAACTCCAAATGCAAAACCTTTCAGCTCATTCCTGGAATAATTGATTAAACCACACATTCTAGGCGACGTTCACTTTTAAAAAACAAACTTGTTTGTTGGTCTGTTGTGGTTTTTTGTCCTTTTGTTTTAAAGTGGCTGCCACAAAAGGAAGGACCAATCAGTGTGAGGGAAAGCAGCAGATTCTGCTTGAGACCTGTCTGAGCTGGCTCACACATGTGCGTTCACTCAATGCTTACTCTCTTGTATTAGGCACTGGGAATTTTTCTGCTTTAAAAAAACAAATGTCACTTCTGCCCTCAAGAAGCTACTGTTTGGTCAGTGAGACAATACTAATAGCATTTTAATGAACCATGCTACCGGACACACCATTAAACACTGAGACAAGCGGAGAGAAGAAATGGTCCCAGGTCCACAGAGACACAAGGACCTCAGACTCTAAGAGTGGGGACTGCGTATCCTGGGATGATCTCCCTGACAATGGGGAACTGATGAGGTCCAAGAGAAAAGTAACTGCTGACAATGGGAAGCATTCAGTCTAAAAGGGGAGACCATCATTAATCGATGACACCACTTTCCATTTCTCTTTGGTGCTATAAAGTCCAGGAATTGAGGTAATGGACACTGCCACCATGAATCATGTGTGGCCAAGAAATGGCACTAAGTGGAGAAAGGAGTCAGATTGTGAGCACAAACACTGTGGCTCTGTGTGTGAGTGTGTGTGCATTGTATGTGCATGTGATGAACACAGGGCTTGAATGGCCGGCATTAGTTGTCCAACTGAAGACTTTCGAGGAAGGAAGGAGCCAGAAAGGAGCCAGAAAGGAGACAGTAGCTTTGTGGCTACGAAATAGTGAAAAAGAAGACTCCCTTTGCTTGCAGTCTTCTGTAAGGAGGGGATGCTACAGGCACAGGGAGACTGGTATGAGCTCACAGCCCCCTTCCCTACCCAAAGGCTCCTCAGGATGACAATGATCTAGGGAAACCTTTCATATTACTACTCTTGGGCAGCTGGAAGTTTGGGAGAAAAAAACACGATATTTGTTTTTTGTTTGTTTTTGTTTTTAAACAGTGTCTCACCATATAGCTCAGGCCCAAAGACTATTCTCCTGCTTAGCCTCTACTGCCTGAATTATAGGCATGCACAACCATGCTTAAACCAGAAAAGCTCATTTTGAACTTTATTTTTTATTTTATTATTTTTTTGGTGGGGAGTGGAAGGGTGGGGTGCATGGGGACTACAAGAGTGTATGAGGTGGGCAGGGGACAACTTGTTGGAGTTGGCTCTCCTTCTATTATGTGGGTCTCCGGACAGAACTCAGTTAGTTGAACTTGGTGGTAAGTACCTTCACTTAGAGCCATCTCTCCTACTGCTAAAACCTCACTTTTAAAGACAGTCAACAAAATGACAAACGTGCATATTCATAAAGTCAGAAACCATCAATCTTCTTCTTGTTGAGACTCTCATAATACAAAAAGTTAGCCTGATAATGTCATGTAAAAGGCTATGGCAATCTAGGATTACTTTAATTGAAATTAAACTTTAGATTTAGTAATATGCCAGGAAGAAAGCTCACTTTTGTTTCATATAAAAAGTTACTGTTGATACTCTACAAGAGTATCTTTTGATCTTTGAGAGCATACATTTCTCTGGTTAGGTTTTAAACTGGGCACTCAGAAACAGTGAGATGCAGAGCTGTTCCCACACAAGCCCTAGCACTTCTCTGGGTGTGCAGACAGGCTTGAGGGTAGCGCGGGGAGCGGAAGGCAAGGACTGCAGTCAGGGCACAGCACTTTCAGCGTTCACTTACAGGCCAAGTAAGCTTACTTAAAAGAAATCTCAGGTGCAAAAGCCAACACACACACTCACACACACTCACACACACACACACCCAGGGACCCACACCCACACACGCACACTTGCGCACACACTCACTAACTCACTCACTCACTCAGAGACACACAGAGAAGGACACACACACAGCCTGTGTCAGTCATGTTTTCCAGGCTGGCCCTCAGTTACTATGTAACTGAGCATGACCTTAAACTCCTGATGCTCCTGCCTCCATCTTCTAAGTGCTGGATTACAGGTGAGCACCACCAAAACCTGGTTTATGCAGTGTGTAGATCAAACCCAGGGTTTCATGCATGTTAGTCAAACACTTCACCAACTGAGCTACATCCCTAGCTCCCTGCATCAAGATTTTCAGAACGTCTTTCAACACACCCTATCACCCTTCTGTAGAGAAAGTGATCCCTTGCATGCTCATGAATTTCTCCATTGTTTCTTTGGGAGTAAACCCTTTAGTGTGGAACTTACACACTTTCCTCAGACGATCATGGAGTTCCACACATGGTAAACAGGTTCTCAAACTGGCTCATAAAGATCTATTTAACCTAGGACATAACTGGCCTAGTTTCCATACTCAACTTGAGACCTCCTCTTGCTTTGACATCAACTTCATTTTTTTGAGATTCAGTGGCCACTCCATCCTTGAATCCTCACTCTACCGGGAGGACCTCTTAGCCTGGTCCTGCTCCTCCCCCATCATTGCACCTACTGGAATCTCTCACGGGGTATCCATATATCCAAAAACACACTGAATTCTACATTTGGGCATCCATAATCACTCCAATTCAATACCTTCCAGTTGCATTCAATGTCTCCTCTGCAAATGTGGTTCTCTCTTCCCACATTCAACCAGCCAGCAAGTCCTGACTCACCACCTCACCTCTCCATCTCTAGCAGCCTTGGTCTTGTGATCAGTCCCTATACCATCTTTCCCATGAAACACTGAAAATCTCTTGGTTGGTCCCTTTAAGATTCCCCTCCTTTTCCCTCTGTCTTTACAAGCCTATTAAATTCTTTTCCAAAATGCACATCTGATAGTCACACTCAGGTTTAAAACAAAACTCTCAAGGCTTCTCACTGTTCTGTGCCTCAACCCAAACACCTCACTGTGGTCTGAGCTAAGTCCAGTTTGCTCATCTGCTCAGGCCTCTGCCTGCCTCATGGCCCTTGTCTCCACTCCCCTCTGGACCTCAACCACAGAGAACTTTCTTCTGTTCCCAAGCCTCTGCTGAACACATGGCTGTTCTTCCTGCTCTTCCTCTTTCCACCTCTTTTGACAGCCAATTTCTACTCATCCTTCAACTCTCAGCTCATGCTTTGCTTCTCAGGAAAGCCTGCCCTGGGCCCTGACAGACACGCCCACAGCACCCTGTCCTTCTCTGGGGTCATTTCCCATGGCCAAGGACAACAACCACTTCCTCAACAAGTTGAATGTACCTATCTGCCTTGCCAAAAGGCAAGTCCTAGGTGAGCAGAGGTCCACAGCAGCAGTCCAGAGAACCAGAGGAGCCAAGATCTCTGGGCCTCAATATAAGCTGCCAGCTGCCCAGCTACGTAACCCCGAGCACATAAACTTAGCCATCGTGTTTTACATTCCCCACTTATAAAATGGGAATAACAGTTCCTGCTTCAGATGGTTGTGAGGACACGGTTACCTATTTGGGTTTTAAGGCACGCAGTACTTAGAACAGTGTTTCGCACATATTACACATTACGTATTTGCTAAACCAACAAAAGCAGCTGATGTTTGTTACTAGATTACGAGATGCATCATTCCCCAACAGGCAGGTACCTCAGGCTCAGCCAGAGTTGGCAGTCTACAGTCACAGACTACTGACCTACTGTAAATTTTTTGTTTTGTTTTGTTTTTGTTTTTGTTTTTTTGAAGCAGGCTTTCTCTGTGTAATGGCTGTCCTGGAACTCACTGTGGCAGTTGAACATTTTTGGTTTTTATCACTACGTGACTCCTGAAAAGTAAATCTAACGAGCTATACACACGTGTAAGTTTTCATTAGCTGAGACTGCTGGCACATCCTTTTAATTCTGCATCAGGAAAGGGAGGCAGAAGGACTGCCACAAGTTTAATGTCAGCCTGGCTTATCTAGCAAGTACCAGGTCTGCCAGGGAAAGAAAGACTTGTCTCAAAAAAGCAGCAAAACAAAGCACACATACACACAAACAAACATACCACCCACAAATGACAAGGGCCAGCAGGATGGCTCAGCAGGTAAAGTGCTTGCTGCCAAGCCTCATGAATTCAGTTGGATCCTGAGTCTAACTTCAAAGGTGGGCCCGCACAGTTTTCTCCTGACCTCCAAATGCATGTTTTGGTATACACACCTCTCCCGCATTCTACATACACAATAATAAATAAAATTTATAAACAAGAAACAAAAAACAGTTTTGAGTAGCGATGTGACAGTGATCCAAAGGTGTGAACATGCAGTCCTAACACCCCGAGTCTATGTGACAGAGCAGTGCAGCTTTTCTCCCTACAGGATGCCCTTCTGTCCCAGCCTGGACTTTTCTAGGAGCCTCCTAGCTAGCTGGGAGGATGCTGCAGCCCCCTCTATAGGATCTTAGAAGTATCCTGTCAGTGTCACCATGGCCAAGGATCTGCTGAAGGCCTGTCTTCTGACCTCATGTATCTGTGTTAGATCCTGAAGCTCCAAGTAAAGGGACATAGCAAAATGGACCTGTCTGTGAACGTCACAAAAGCTACTGACCTTGATCAAACAGCAACAATAACAACAACAGACAACAAATCCTCATATGTAACCTCTAACCTTTTGCATATAATTTATAAGTTGTTACTTTTGGTTTCTGAGGCAAGTTCTCACTGAGTAGCCCAAGATGAACTTGGACTCTCAGTCCTCTGGTCTCAGCCTCCTGAATGCGGGGATTAGAAGTGCACACCATCACCTACTGCTTTAATTTCAAGGGTTTTTTGATTCTCTGAGACATTAATGGACCTTAGATAAATGCCTTAAAATTATACAAATACCATGTTTGTAAAAAGTAACATTCTCCTGGTTATACAGTGAAGTGCCAAAACTAAGGCCACTTACCTAAGGGACACCAGAGTCCTGCTCCTCATACCACTACTGACTAGTGAGATCTTGATCTTTTCTCACCTTGCTCAGAGAAGAACTGGTCTTCTTAAGAATACAGTTGTGGCCACCATGATATTGCCTAACGACTTATAATACACTGCAACCACATATGTGTAATGCCAACCTCTCCCTCTCTCAGGGTTAGAAGAGTGCTATATTCTCCCAGGAAAAGTGACCTAGACTTACACCAAGTGAATATGGCAAAGTAACTGGCTGTTGGGCCATAGGTACACACAGCTTAGCTAGCTCAGGTTTTTCTGCTCAGTAAAAATTACGAAATTATATGAGAGGTTGTTGGCCCATTTTGATATGGAAAGTCTATGCTAGACATAGTTGCTGCTGCTTCTGAAATGGCTGGCCCTGGGCTAAAAGAACACCATCAACTGAAATCAAGTCCAGGTATATATGCCTTGACCAGTGCTGGATGCCCCGTAACTTGCAGAGTAGACACCTTACCTGTCTGAGAGCTGTCCCGAAATGAAGGAGCCCATCAGCACACCCACGAAAAACAAGGAGATGGTGAACGGGCCCTTCCAGTCATCCTTACACACCAGGTCCCACTGTAGGAGGAGCAAAGGGATGCGTCACTCACTCCTTTTCTGAAACTTAAGGCTTCTTAGAAAACGAATTAGCATACCCCACATCTCCGAATGTTCTGAGTATAGAAGCTCACTAATGCAGGCAATGACTCACCTGGGCAACAATGCAGAGAAAGCAGGTGGCCTCTCCCTCTCCATCTTGTCTTTCATAGTGTGGACTCCCATGTCTTGCTTCATTTTGAGGAGGGGAGAGGGGTAGGCAGCAGCACTCTACACAGACACTGACCTCTGGTCAGCAAGGCCTGTTGTGCTTACTTCTAAGAACCCGGACAGAGCCGAGGGCTGTGGAAGAGGCAAGGTACCCTTGCTCAGTGCACTTCAGGTCACTGGAGCTGAGGGAGTCTAAGAGGCAAAGCATCTGGGAAAGGATTAAGGCCAAAGGGCCCAGAGTGCTCTGTCTAGATCTGCTTCTTCAGCTCTGCTTGAGGTCCCACCAAGGCCAATAGCCCCTCAATTCCTGTGATATTCTGAGGGAATGTCTGATGCCACACACCTCCAGGAGTAAGCCCAGTTATATCTTGGGGCTATGGACTGGAGTCAAGAAGCTAGGTTTTAACTGCTACTCTAGTGTTAACTGGTGTTCCAACCTCACATAAGGTTCTGCCCATTACACTGAACAGTGCCCTAATTTCCTTGTCTAGAAAGCAGAAATTGGGGTAGGAAACAGGCTTCTCTGCTTGAGTTTCCAGCACTCAAAGTGTGGTTCCACCATAAGCAGGAAACGGGGTATGTAGGGAGGAGTGGGGTACATGGCAAACAGTAATTCTCAACATTTAGCTGCCTCGGCCCAATATGGAGCTGGAAGGCTGGAAGAAGATCCAAACAGGGACTTTAGTGTTCCCAGAAACATATTGCTTGGTCAGAGACTGTGTACACTAGGAACGTTTGCAGGCCTCACATGACAGCCACCCTCATGGGAGTCTAGACCCACCTCTCCTGGCACCAGACTTTTGCCTGTCTTCCCTTGAGCCTGCTGTCCCAGTATCAGCAGAGAAAGGAGGATGTGCTGCTTTCACAAAGAATCTCTTTCAGGCTGGTGGTTGAGGAATAAACAGTCTGGCCTCTCTGCTGTCCTGGGCTCATACAGGCACCTATCCCTGAGGGTGGAGGGCAGCCCACTGCTGCCTCAGACATACCACTAGCTCTCCACTTCAGAGCAACATGTACTTGGATGGGCTAAGTGAGGCGGTGATCCTCAACCCAGGGAATAATTGGGGCTATGTGATCCCCAAGTCAAAGAGGAAGCAGAGACCGGCAGGAGTCCAGCATCAGGACTAGATGCTCTCACTCCTCCAGGTTCCACCTGCCTTGGTTGTGCCAGCACCCGGATACCTGGCAGGTGGACAAATGTTCCTGTCGTGGTCATCATCCACACATGGCTGCTAAAGTCAGCACTTGGAGTGGTTGGGGTCTAAAACTGAGGGGATCAATGATGGCAGGCAGCTTCTGGGCTGCTGTGAAACTGTAATCAGAATAAATGATGGCTACTGGCATTTTAAAGTATGATGGGATGTATTACTTTGGCTACAACAAAGATGAAATGAAGTGGCTGGAAGCTGTTTATCAGCATGTCCATTGTGATGTTTGGGGACTGCTACATCCACGCTAGACAAGAAATCCACTCAGTGGGCGGGGACGTTGTTGAGTTGGTAGAATGCTCGCCTAGCATACATGAAGCTCTGGCTTCAATCCTCAGTACTTCACAAAGCACGTATGGTGGCTCATGCATATCATCCCAGCTCTTGGGAAGAAAGATCAAAATGTCAATGATGTTCAAGGTTATCCTCAGATACATGTTAATATCAAGGGTAACCTGGGCTATACCAGACCCATGTCTTTAAAGCAGAAGGCAGAGGAGGTGGTGGAGAAGAAGGGGGAAAGGGAAAAAAGGAAATGTATATAGAATCCTTCAGCTGAGTTCTTGAGTAGTGGACCTTAGTAAGTTTCCCAAAAACATGCTTCTGGGAACCTGCACTTGCAAGGCTGGATACCATGTGAAAGCAGGTCAAACTGCTCTATAGACATGGCAGCATCTTCCAGGCTTTCACACTACCTGCTTGATTTTCCTGTCCTTAGCCTGGGTGTCAGTCTAACTCAGTGAAGTAACTACGCCATCACCCACCACTGACAGTCCCTGACACCTCTCAGGGCCTGGCTTACATTCATATTTGCCTCCTAGTGGCCACAGGAAGACTGTCAGTAGACTCAGGAACTGCCAGCATTCTCAAAAGCATGGGATCAGTCCCACCTATGCATTTACCTGTCTACCTTCATATCCAATACAGTAGGGATTTGGACTTGGCCTGAATTCTTTTAGAAGGGGTGGGGTGATAGACTCACAGTGTCAAGGCGAAGTACCCCTGCTTGATGAGCTTACACAGGAACCTAGTGGACTCATCTGGCTACTCAGCTATAACTAAAGCACTCGAAGACCAGATCATCAGTGCTTCTTCTTGGTAGATGGAAGGGCAGTTCTGGCCATGAGCCAAGCTTCATGGCTGGAGAGCTGTAAGAGGGAATCTAAACTTGGAGAATCTAGAACAGCTGTGACCAGGGGTTCACAATTCTTTCTAGTTAGAAATATGCCTCTCTAGTAGTAATGGGTTCAAGGGTACATTAACATAGGTGTCAAAGCTTTTCAAACTCTCCAATTATACTCTTTATCTCATTTATACCTCAATCAAATTGTTAAGCTTTTTTCATAGAGGAGCCTATGAACTCTTGTGGCCTCCACAGGCACTGCACGCATATGATATACTTTAAATACACGCATGCAAAATACTCATATACATCAAAATAAATCTTAAAAAACAACTGTTGAGGTTTTTTAAAAGAGGAAGAATTATATCTTTTATTTATTATTTAATGCATATATAGTATATATATATATGCACGTGTGTATATGCAGGTGTGCCTACTTACATGGAGACTAAAGGAGTATGTTGGGTGTTCTGCTTCATTCCTTTGAGACAAGGTCTTTTACAGAACAATGTAGCCATGCCTTGCTTTCCTCCCCCCGCTTTCTCTATCTTTTTTTTTTCCCTGAGACAGTGTTTTTCTGTTGTAACTTTGCTGTCTTGGAATTCATTCTGTAGACCAGGCTGTCCTTGAATTCACAGAGATCCGCCTGCCTCCACTTCCTGAGTGTAGGGAAGTGTTCCTATTTCTCTTTTTAAAAAAAGATTAAAAAAAGTTTTTTTCTGCTGGGTGGTGATGGCGTATGCCTTCAATCCCAGCACTCAGGAGGCAGAGGCAGGTGGATCTCTGTGATTTTGAGGCTAGCTTGGTCTACAGAGTGAGTTCCAGGACAGTCAGAGTTATAACAGAGAAACTCTGCCTTGAAAAAAAATGTTTTTGTGTGTATGAGTATGTGTCTATGTGAGGTATGCCACATGTACATGCTTGTCTGTGCAGACCAGAAGAAAGTGTGGTTATAAGTTGCTCGAGAGTGCTAGAAACTGAACTCTGATCCCCTGGATGAGCACAAAGTGCTCTTTATCACTTAGACATCTTTTTAGCCCCACCCATCTTTTCTACCTTCCTTCCTTCCATTTTTTAAATGTGGGGGTTCATATCCAAAGTCAGGTCTTTATTCTTGTGCAGCAAGCACTCTTAACTACTGAGTCATCTCTCCAGCCCCAAGAAGTACATCTCTTGAAATCACATGCAATGAATATTATTTTCCTATTATGGGAAGAAGAGGGTAGGACAAAAGAGAGAGAGAGAAAGAGAGACAGAGAGAAGGGGACATAGTCTCCTGGGACTAAATGTTCTTATACCTGTGAACTAGCTGGAAGGGAAAAGTAACTGGATCTGTGCCCAACAGGCAAAAGTCTTCCCTGAGATGTACCTACTGTGTCTGCATCAGTGATCAAGCATACTAGCAGGTTTCATTTGGTACTGAAGGCCATGTATTCCTAAAACATTTTGTTCTTCTTTCCGCTACAATTAATGGTGAATCCTAGCTGTGAGAGTTTATAGTCCCAACACTCAGGAATCTGAGGCAGGAAGGTCAGCCAAGGCAATGTAGCAAGACTCAATCTCACAAAATAAAATTGAAAAAAAAAATTTAATAGTGGATCATTGACTCAGGGCTCTCAGAGTATAAAGGCCTCTATCATGCCCACAGTGCCCTGAACAGAGGAAGGACCTGGGAACTATATGTTACATGGGTTAATAGGTCAATAGATACAAGGGCCACCATCCTTCAACATCATTTCCTTTAGGTTTAGGCATTGGGCATAGCTGCCCAAAGTCCAGATGAACCTCACACTTCAATCTTTAGATCAAATTCTTTTATTTGTTCTATGACTCCTGACTTTGTGTCACTATAAAAATTCTGATGCAAGCAATGTTTCTGAATAAGAAAGGGACTCAGTCTTACTGCTCCCTGCCAGCTGTGTCTACTGCAGCCATGCATGCACAAGGGGCCAGAGACCAGGAAGGGGCTACTTTGGTTTACCATGCATCTGCACAGGCAAAGATGAGGGTCTGTGATTCTCCAGAGATAGGGGAGCAGATGGGTAGAGCACAGACAGAGTAGGGAGGCCTTGCCTCCAGATGTCTCTGGGCTTTACAGTTCAGGCTCAGCCCAGCCCCACCTCCTAGGGTGCTGGGATTTTTCATCCAAGTGGGTTGTGGATAACAGTGGGAAGGAATGTTCCTATTTTCCAAGATGATCTAGGCAAGGGACAAGACTGATGGCAAAGCTAGTCCAGAACAGAGGGTGTTTTGGAATCCTATGAATGCCTAGGCAAGAGACTTACAGAAAGCAGAGACAGGGTTCAGAACAATGAAGAGGCTTGCCAGACTTGAGCTGAAGGAGCCCTAACTCATAGGCACCAGAAAGCTATAAAGAAAAGTTTCTGCCTGCACGCTTGGCTGAGTTTCCATGAAACCACAGGGTAGGTGGCCCAGCAACCTAAGAAATCAGCTAGGTCCTCACAGGAAGGGTAGTCCTGGATCTGAAGTACAGCATGTGTGGCCTGAGGGTTTCCAGCTGTCTCAAGGATGAGCAAGGAGCAATAAGATGGGCCAGCCTACAAGCATGTAGCTCACCAAGTTTTCCTGGAACATGAGCACACAAGGCTCTTTGACCTCATAAGAAGGGTCCCTTTCTTTTGGTCAACCCCATTTTTAAACACAGTGAACCAACCTGCAGTCAGTGGGGTGGAGACTCACATTTCCCTCTTTTGCAAAGTTTAGTACTTCACGTATGTAATTTATCTCAAAAAAGAAAAAAGAATCAGTCTTCTGCCAAAAGGAAAAAAAAATTAGAAGAAGAAAAAGAAGAAGAGGAATTAAATACTAGTCTACTTACAAGACCTCTATCTTTAATTTGGGGCAGAAGACAGGCTTAGAGACATGCAGCAGGAAGAGGACTGACTAGCTGCAGTGGTCAGCAGGCCAGGTCTGGGTTGAAAGAAAACAGGTTTTGGAAAAAGTCATGAAAATGTTAATGCAGCAGCTTTCAACAGTGGTTGTTCATCTGAGAAGACAAGCCTTGAACTTCAAGTCAGGCATTCTAGTATACCCAAACAGAAGTAAAGTATTAAACCTGCCTCCTGCAAAGACTGCTGACCTGTAAGTAGGTGAAAGGGCATACAGCTCTTATGAAACTGCTAAGACAGCTCAATAACATCCAGATCCATAAAAAAAAAAAAATACTGACATTGGCAGCAGTGGTAGGTCAAAAGGATCTGGTCTTTTCTTGCTTGGTCGGCCTCTGGGGAGCTCACCAGTCCTGCTCCCAACCCTAGATGGCTGCAGAATGACAGTGAAGCAGGGCACATGCCTTGAGAAACCCCAGCACCCTCAAGGTCAGGTAAAAATTCAAGAGAAGCCAGTAAGCTGCTTCAGATTTCAGCTACCCCTTCTTTGGCAGCCACAAGCAGATTTGAGGAACTGGTATGTCAACCCCAACAGCCTCTGCTGTCACCAGTTCCAGCTTGGGTGTTTGGCGCTCAGGATGTGGAACAACTGAAAATCTCCTTTCTTTGTGGACTCATGGGTCAAAAGCACTCAGCTACCTAACTCAGTACTTCCTTTGCTAGGTAGAGACGCCTGGCCCAGGCATGATGTCACTAGGTTAAATATCCTCAAAGGAGCTCAGGTTTCACTCTTACTATTAACTTATGTAGTAGGTAGGCACAGGTTTGGAGACATCAAACTTCAAGCATCCAAAGAAAACAGGCAGTGAGTCTTATGGTGCTGCTCTCAAACTCTACTCTGAAGCAACATACCTGGGGCTTATGGAGCCTCTGTAAGAAAAGAAGCTCAGTTCCTGCCTCCAGGAGGCTTAGATGCCACCAGGACTCCCAGTCTCTCTCTGTTGTTCCTTCCTATACATCCTTCTGTAACCATTTCTTGCTGTTGGAGCTGGACCTAATGGCTAGATCCACCAAGAAGCTATGTCCTCCAGGAAGCCCAACCGGCCAGTCAACCCCCATCCCTGACACTCAGTGAACTTGTTGCCCAATGGTATCACATAAGGCTCATTCTTTGTTCTGCATACTCAGTACTACTGAGACTCCAGGAAATTACTATCGGTGCATAAGCCCCCAAATGAATCCACACATACCATTAAACAGCATGTCACATCTCTAGCTGAGGGAATGCAAAGGGTCAAAGTCACCCAAGAAGAAAGTGCAAGGACTGAGGAATTGGGTCTCCATCACTCTACAAAGAAGGTTATATGCCTTAACCTCTCCAGTGATCTTGTCTCAGAATACTGTGGAAGACTACATATCAACAAGTCACCCTGAATAGATCTTTAGACACAGGAGTCCTTAAGAAATAACAATCCATCGAGGGGAAATGGAAAACAGTTTCTCACCCGGCATGGTGAGACTTCATTTTGGGGTGAGGATGGGTGAGGGAAGGAAGAGTAACTAACTAGAGTAAAGGAAGAGAGTTTGGGACACATGTTTCCTTAACTTAAAAAGTTTCTGAACAGCCCCTAAGATGGTGGCACTCTTCTGGACCAAGCCCTAACTTCGCTCCTCTGGATCACATCACTATCTAGAGAAAGTCCCACTTCTCAGGGCATGTCTTAGGGGCAGGACCTTCTGGACTCCATCGTCAATGTGGCTCTAAGGACAGATGGCCAGCCTGACACTTGTACTCTGGGGGACATATTATGGCTTGAAGTCATCTCATAAAATGTTCCTGGGCCACCTGACGGGAGGATGCCCATCACCAGGGAGCCTGTGTGTTGGACGAAGGACTACAACCGTCGCCCACGGTGTCACCAATCCCTGACGGGGCTGACACCTACCTCGGTCACGATGGTGGCCTGGAAGACGTCCTGGCTGTACTCCCAGCCATCCAGGCAGCCCTCCTGCTCCAGCTGCTCAAGGTCTATGTCCAGTCCAGGCTCCAGCCCCTGCGCAGAGAAGTTGGCGATGGCGGTCAGCCGGTAGCGGCGGCAGCTCTGAGGCACCTGTCGTCCCTCCTTCGTCTCCAACGGGATGCTGTGGTTGCGCCACGCGCTGCTCAGGTTCACCGAGTCCGGCACCAGGCAACGGTGCTCCGGGGTCCCCGCCAGGAACACAATTGACATACCATTGAAGCCATTGGGGATGATGCTGGCGCTGAGCAGGAAGAAGATGAGGCGCTGGAAGGGCCCCCACTCGCCCAGGAAGGCGGTCACCTCGTCGTAGTCCCGCATGGTGTCCTCAATCACCCACTGCGCCCGGCCGGGATCTGGGACACTACAGCACAGGAGGCGGGCGCTGAGGGCGACTGCGCGTGAGCAATGAACTGGCTCGTGAATTCCCACCGCCGCCTCAGACTCTGCCGCAGCCAACCTTACATAGGTCCAGGTGCCGGGGCGGGCTCTGGGCCTGGGCCTGGGCCGCAAGGCCCGCCCCGCCGTCCGGGCTCAGAGGCTCGGCGCGGCGGGGGCGGGGCAGGGACCTGAGTGACGCTCGACGAGCGCCGGCGGCGCGTGCGCCTGAGGCGGAGCAGAGCTAGGACTCAGAACGGGCTGGGCGATGTGGAAGGCGGGGCTGAGCCTGCCTTCTAAATTATTAAGGAGGGGAGGAAGGTGTGGCCTCATCTGGGCCCTCCCCCTTTGCCGGTCTCTGTGGTGAGCCGGGTGGCTGTGGATACAGGACTTGGGGCGGGGCGTCTCTGGGCCACGCCCCAGCAGGTCCGCGCTATGGGGACAGGATTGGGTCTCCTGAAGCCACGCCCCCGAGCAGATTCCCAGGGTGCTCTTGGGGAAGAGGTGACTTTAAGGCCAATCTGGGTGTTCACTGGAGAGAGGCCTAGAATTTAAGCATTACATAGCCTACCCTCAACTTTTTGTTGTGGGTCAGAAAGGTCTTGTGACCAGCTGAGAGTCTCATTGACAGCAGCTCTTGTCGTAGTCTTTTCTTCTGTGTGCAACTTCTGTGGCTGCAGAGACAGCTCAGTGTTTAAGATCTCAGCTAGCTCTTCCAGAGGACCTTGGTTCGATTTCCAACATGCATGGGACATCTCATATGGGCAACAGGCAAGTACTTGGTGCACAGAAAAGACAGACTTGCAGGCAAAACACTTATACACATATAATAATAATATATATATATTAAGGGATGGACTTTGAGACTGTGGTCATGAGAAAGGGGGCAATGAATTTTAGTTCCCAGATTCCTACTCTGTTTTATGTTCTTTAGAAATCTTTTGTTGTTTTCAACTGATTTAAGCAATAGTAAATTAACTTCAAGATTTAGGATCTTAGTCTAGGATTAAACTCTCAGATTTGTAATTTTTACAATTAACTCAGGAGCGAACTAGTTTAAAAACAACAAACAAACAAACAGCAACAACAAAAGAAAGCAAAAAAAAAAGAAAAAAAAACCTGCCAGGGCTAGTGGAACACACCTTTAATCCAGTCTACATAGCCAGTTTCAGGACAGCCAGGGCTACATAGTGAAACTCTATCTCAAAACAGTCAATCAAACAAAAAAACTTTACCATGAAACCCATTATTTTGTCCAATAATAAAAAGATGGGCATAAAAAATAGCAACTGTCTGATTCTAAAGCAGCACTGTCTAATAAAATAAAAAGCTACATTTGTAATTTTATTTATTTTTTGAGACAGGTCTTGCTATATTTCCCGGCTTCATCTGTGATTTTGACCTCAAATGACCACCTGCCTCGTTCTCTCCAACAGCAGGGAGAACAGGTGTGCATTGTAAGTAAAACTGTTTTGGTAGCTGTTGTATTAGTAACCTTCCGTGTTTCAGAAACGAAGCAGCTTAATGGAGAACAGGCTTGTTGGGGCTCACCGTTGGAGGGTAGTCAGTCACTCTGGGAAGGCACGGGGGCAGGAGTATGGGGCTGCTTGTCATGTTTTGTCCTCAGCCAGGAAGCTGGGAGTGACAAACACTGGTGCTCAGCTTGCTTCCTCTTCTTTAGTCCTGGACTCCAGGTCTTGGAATCGTCGATGCAGCCCACTGTTAGGGTTGGGCTTCCCACTTCAGCTAACCCAGTCTAGAAACTTCTCACAGACATGCCTGGAAGTTTCTCTCTTATGCGACTCTGATCCTGTCAGGTTGACATTAACTATCACAACCATATTAATAAAACTTCTAGATTTAGTAAAAAAAAATATACCTGGTTAGATTCAAATGTTAGCTAAAGAAGAAACAGTTTTGAGTAGATTTCTGTCCTCTGCAGGGATACGTGAAACTGAGTTGTGAGTGGGTGTCCTGTATTCTACCTTCAGCACTGCATAACAGAAGCTTTTAGATCTGGGGTGTGGCTCCGTGGGACAGTGCTTGTCATGCACCAAGCCCTGGTTTTGATCCCAGCACTGTAAAAAACAAAAACAAACAACAACAACAAAACAATACAAAACATTTTCTTTAAGGAGTATGGAGTTAATTGTAATAATATATTTAGCCTAATGTGTTAGGAACATTATCATTTCATCATAAAATTGATATGAAAATTAGAAATGTATTTGATTCTTATTTTAAAATATCATTAATTCCATTTCTCATACTAAGTTTTAGGAGTCCAGTGAGTATTTAAAGCACATTTCAATTGAATCTAATGAGGCACATCTTTAAATACTTATCAGTTACATTTAGTTAGTAGCTACCTTATTGGGTAGCTATTTTAAGGCCTTTAAGATTTTTGGCTGCTATTAATAATTTGACCATTACAAGACATCTATATTTTATGAAAATGCATTTTAAGAATTTTGTGTTTCCTCCTGTTTTGTTTTAATTATTTATTTGTTTTTATGGTCCTGGGGATTGAACCCAGGACCAATGCATGCTAGTCTGCTTTTAAAAAACAAAATAAAACAATACAATCATGATAGTATTTAGTGTAGGCTATGTCCCAAACTGAAAACAAAATACAGAAAAGAAATCTAGCATTTCCACCAGTTCTCAGACAAGGGAGTATAAATGCTTCCATGACACAGAAGTTTTTAAAATAAAATCACACTGATCCAGGTATTGTGGCATGTGTATAATCCTAGCATTTGGGACCGAAGCAAGAGGCTGATAAATATGAGGCCAGCCTGGACTACGCAGGGAGCTCCAGGCCTGCCTGGAACAGCTCATAGTGAGATCCTTCCGAAACAATGGTAAAACCGTTCTCACAAGCATTGGTCATTCTTTGATCTGACTGTTCAGTCTCCCTCCCTTCTGAATCATGGAAACATGGCTATGCCGTGCTAACATTTCATACGACAGTCCTTATTTCAAACGACCAAGAAAGAAAACCACAACTTCTTGGTAATAAACCAGTTTCTTGAACCCTAAAATATTATTAAACATTTCAAACTAATCGAAAGCCTCTGTGAAAAGAATGTTGACTCCTATCCAGAGAAAACAAGATTAAAAAAAGTCTTCTTTTACCAATAGAGAAATACCAGTTTATATTATGATAGAAAATACTGAGGTTTGCAAGATGACTCAGTGGTAAAGTGTTTGCTGCCAAGCCCAGTGACCTGAGTTTGATCCTGGGATCCACATGGTAGGAAAGAATTGACTCCTCAAAGTTTTCATCTGACCGCCACATATGTGCAATGGCAGTATCATGTATAATCTCTCTTTCTCTTTTTCTCTCTCCCTCTCTCTCTCTCTCTCTCTCTCACACACACACACACACACACACACACACACACACACTAAATAAAATGTAATTTAAAAAATTAAAATTCAGATGAAAGGTAAAGAAGACACCAATGTTAATCTCTGGTTATTATACACACATACACATGCAAGTACATGCATACACATGTGCAAACACATACATACACAAAAAGGCTTTATTAAATGAATTCAAACAGGAACAGATATGATAGTGGGGACTCCTAGATGGCAGCCAATGGTCCCTGCCTCCTGGTATTGCAAACTCATGGAGGTGTCTTCCCTCTTGTGTCCCATTGGTGTCTGAAACTAACAACGAACAGCAGTAATGGTTAAACTCACAGGGGCTCCTTTGAAATTGTCTTTTGATGTCCTTGTCTTAATGGATTCTATTTTGACCCTCTGACCCACTCTCTCTTTTCCAGTTATTTCTCCTTCCCAACTGTCTTAAGTCAATTTCCTATTGCTGTGAAGAGACACCACAACCATGATAACTTTTATAATGAGAATTATTTAATTGGAGTTTCTATACATTTTCAGAGGTTTTGTCCATTGTCATCATGGCAGGAAGCATGGCAGCACACAGGCAGACTTGGTGCTAGAGAGGGAGCTGAGAATTCTACATCTGGATCCACAGGCAGCAGGGGGAGAGAGAGACTCTGGGCTTGGCTTGGGCTTATGAAACCTCAAAGCCAACCCCTAGTGACACACTTCTTCCAACAAGGCCACACCTCCTAATCCTTTCAAATAGTGCTACTCCCTGGTGGCCAAGCATTCAAATCTCTGAATAAGAATAGGGGGTCTATTCTTACTCAAACCACCACACCAACTTAATTCAAATTCCAGGAATGGTGAACCCTGCTTTCAGTCACCTGCTGGGAACCAAAAATAACTACCCAAGCAATCACTGTTTCTATGGCTCTCTGATGCCAGCAAGACCCACAAAACCAACTCTGAGACAAGGATCACCCAAATCACAAGGCGTGGCCTTGCCCTCTCCCACCCCATTTTTGTCTCCTCTCTATTCATGATCTTGGAGCTATTGTTCATACTTGGAATGCAGGGTTTTTTAGGATGGGCTGAATCTACTGTCTTTCCAAGCTAGGCAGAGAGAAAAGTTCTCTATCTACTCATCTCCCTGTCTGCTGTTTGGACTCTGTACGACACATCTGGCAGAGTTAGGTCTGTTCAGATCCCCAGAATTAGGCCTCTGACAACAGTTATAACATTTATTTAAAATTTAAAAATATTTATTTTATATGGGTGAGTGTTCTGCCCTACCAGGACAAAGAGAGAATCTTGCTTGTGGTTGCTTCAGCATCGTTAGTGTCTTGGGAGACTGATAATGGTTTGACTTCGACTTTGTGAGAGACTGGAAATCATGAGGCTGGGAAACATTTTCAGCTATGTGTTTGGAGATATTATGCTCTGAGGCAGTAGGTAACTAGCACCCAGACTATTTGAGTCAAACAGATGTTAAAAAGCTGAAGAACAAACACACCTATAATTCCTTTTTATGGCTCCCAAGATAAGGTAGTAGTACAGTGAGTGTACTGGCCGCGAGCATAGCCTCTGGTTACAGTGGAGCCAATTAGAATCTGGGCTGGGGAGATGACTCAGTCCATGTGATGGTTAATAGAGTCAACTTGACAAGATCTGGAGTCACCTCGGAGGCAAGCCTCTGGGCATGTCTGAGAGGGATTATCTAGATTTGGTAGACTAGGGTAGGGAGACCCATTTTAACACTTGACTGCAATATCCCATGGCTGGGGTTGTAGACAATAAAAGGGGAAAGATAAAGAGAGAAAGTGAACTGAGTACTCTAGCATTTATCTCTGCCCTTGGCTGTGGGTGTGATGTGACCAGCTGCCTTCTCAGGCTCTTGCCACCGTGACTTCCCAACCACGATGGACTGCATGCACTCTTGAACTATGAGCCAAAACAAACCAAGCAATCAATCAACCAAACAAACAAAAAAACCGAAAACCAAAACTAAAACCGAACCAAACGAAACCAAAATCTTCCTTTCTCCAGTTGCTTTCGTCAGGATATTTTATTATAGCCAGGAGACAAGAAAGTGACAACGGGTGAAGTGCTCTTTGTCCAAGCATGATGATCTTATTTGGCTCACCAGAACCTACATTAAAAAAACTGGATGCAGTGGTATGTACCTGTAATTCCAGTGATGGGATGGCAGAAACAGGAGGCTCCATGGGGCTCTCTGGACAGCCACACTAACCAACCAGCGAGCTGCAGGCCTAATACAGACCCTATCTTAAAAAGGAAGGATCAGAACAAGTAAGAAAGATACACAGTACCAACCTCTGACCTTCACATGCAAGCACAGAAGTGCAATTGTGCATTTATACATTTATACACACATATGCACACATAGAAAGAGAAAGAGAATCAAAATTCAGCAGCTGACTTTGAAGTCCTGTCTTAAGAGTTTGAGTGTCTTCTATGCCTTAAGTTCCCATGCTGATAGCACATATTAAATATGAAATAAATATGTGGTTATTAGGTTTTTTGAATTATTGACTATAAAAAAGCACATTAAGAGACATGCATTCTCCATGGACTTGGTCGTGTGCACCGGGGCTGTCGGCAGTTATTTGCTTGAGGAAGAGAAGCGTCCGAAGAAATAACTACTAGAAAGATGGACTCTTAAGTACTGGTACTGGGAATATAAGTTAATATGGGCATTATGGAGAAGAGCAGGGAGGTTCCTAAGAAACAAAAAAACCCGCTGAAAACAATATTTACTACGCGATCTAGCATCTTACTCCTGGGAAACATACGTGTGTGTGTGTGTGTGTGTGTGTGTGTGTGTGTGTGTGTGTTGGAATGACACCTGCACTATCCACAAAGCATGCAATCAAATGATCATCATCTAATGAAGGGATAAAAAGATGTGTCATGTGTGTGTGCCTATATACATATATATGTGTATATATACATGCATACACATATATAGGCAAACACACACACACACACACACTGGAAAACTATTCTGCCATTTAAAAATTATGAAATTCTGTCATTTACAAGCTGACAGGACTGGACAGATCTAGAGGACGTTATTATGATAAATAAGTCAGTCACATAGAAGCACTGAATGACCTCATCATTCTCTGTTGTGACGTTGAAACTCCCCTACATACAACAAAAACTAGTAAGAACAGTCTTAAAAAATCTGAAATAGCTGTTTGTGCCAGTCAGTTTTTGTTTTTGAAGCTGAGAGAAACACTTACAGAAGGATTTATTTTGGCTCATGGTTTGGGTGGTTTCAGTCCATGGTCTGCTGGCTCCATTGCTTCAAGGGCTGCGTTGGGCAGAGCATCACAGTGAGGAGTGTGTGGCAAAGCAGAGATGCTCACTCCTATGGCAGTTACAAAAGCAAAGGAGCCTCAAAAGCAAAGGAGGTTCAAGGGAACCTCCACCACACCCTGCGATCCACTTCCTCCAGCTCCTTCCACTTCCTCTATTCAAATTTTGACCCATAAATGAGATTAGAGCCCTCACAATCTATAGTCTGTGGAAGCTCTTGCATGGACACACCAGGGGGTGTGCTTTACAAATCTCCTAGGTGCATCTCAATCCAATCTAGATTTAGTATCACAATGTTTTTTTGCTCAGACAACTGTAAAAAGTATTTTCATTGGGTCAGAACATCAGACTGGAGAAATAGGAGTTTTCTCCATCTCATCAGACAACATCCTAACTACCACTACCCTGCATATGGACATTCTAGGCAGAAAACAACAGCTATGAGCTAGCAGGACGCAGAGGAGCAGAGCTTTGGCTGTCAATGGAAATGCAGTACTCTGTAGCATTCTCCTCAGGCGTTCAATCTCAAAAACAGCGATATGGCTTAGGGAGATGCCTCAGTGGGCAAAGTACTTGCTGCACCAGAGTGAGGAGCTGAATTTAGATTCTCAAAACCATGTAAAAGCTGGGTGTGGGCATGTGCTTATAATCTCAGTGCTGGGGAGGGGGACAGAGACAGGTGGATCCCAGGAGCTCATTGGCTACACAGTCTAACCATAGGATGAGATCCAGCTTTGGTGAGAGATCCTATCTCAAGGCAGTACATTGGAAAGAGATACAGGAAGACACCTGGATTCCTGTTCTGACTTCTGCATGTGAACACAGTCAAACATACACAGGCAAACTCACATGCATGCATCACACGCAGACACACACACACACACACACACACACACACGCATCCTATGTATATACACATTCACACACTCCATGCACACATATATACCCCAAACATACCCCTCATACACACACACCTTATATACATGCATCTTGCATACACACACACTCACCCCCGACACAAACACACATCAACAAAGAAAGAAAAGAGAAAAATTCCATCATATTAACAGACGTAGTAAATTGAGTTCACTCCCTTTGGGTTATAGCTGCATGAAATGTGAACTATGCCCCTTACCCTTTGAAGACTGGCCATCACACTCTAGAACAGATGGAAAAGATGTCAATGACACTAATGCTAAAAATTCGAGTTCTCAGTGTGTGTGCTGGTGCATGACTGTTAGCCCCACCCTACCCCGCTGCACTCAGAGACCAGAGAGAAATGAAGCCACTTCAAGGCCAGCCAAATCTTGAAAGGCCCTATTTTAACAAAAATAAAAAGAAAGATGAGTTCTCCCAAAGGCTGGTGAGTATGTATGGTACACCAGGGACACTGTGTCACTGATGTAATTTGATTCCTCACCTGGCAAAGGCAAAGTATGAATAGGCCACTACATGTCAAACACGGACTCTGGGAATTAGATGAGAAATGTCATATTCGTTCTCTCAACACTCACATTGTAGTTGCCGGATGGGACGCATATAACATACTGCAAGACTAAAAAGAAGTCTCACACAGTGGCTAGTGCCAAGAATAAGCAAGGGATGCTGATGGAGGAAGCACCTGATGGTGGCTACTTTAGAGTGAATGATGAGGGAACACTGTTCTGGAAGGTGATGTCTGAGCTGAACGGCAGGAAAGAAAAGGAACAGCTCCTGCAAAGACTGCAGAAGCAGTGTTCCAGCCAGAAGAGCAGCATGCAAAATGACTGTGAGGCAGAGGATGTGTCTGGAATGTCTGAGTCACAAAGGGGAACTGGGTGTGACAGGAACACAGCAATCAGAGTGAGCAGATATGGAACATAGGCCACATGTGATGGCAGGAGGTGAGCCCCACCTAAGAGCACCTGTAGACAGTCCCAGGTTGGGGGGGGTGAATGTTATCCTGGCTGAGCCACTCTTGGAGCTCCTTTGAGTTGAGGAACCAACAAGAGGGAAGACAGGTCTATTGGTTAGGAAGCTGTGGTACCAACGCAGGCAAGAGCTTCTAATGGTCTGAAGTGTGTGGCATCTATAGAAGGGATAAGTGGGTGAAATAGGGATAATTGGGAGCTGGGAGTGTAGCTCATCAATAGCGCATGTACGTGGGATGTATGAGGCCCTGGGTTTGATCCTCACAGCCAAATACAAACACAGATGTGTGCAGGTGTGTGAGCATGTGTGTAGAAAACAGTGGCATGGCTAGTACTTTTGCCGTCAAGGGATCTTGATCCAGTTCATTCTCTCTGCCAGCTACAGAATTAAAAGGTAGGAAAACCTAAAGCGTGACAGGTAGGAGCCGGGAAATTCTCAAGCACAGCGAACAGGAGCAGACAGAGTGTGCAGTTGAAGAAAGCATTTCATTAGGGTTAAGGAAGGGAACACGTACAGCAATGCACAGGGAGAAAGACCGTCCACAGAACAGAACGGGGGCTGGGGAAGTCTCTCCCTGAGGGTGGGGTTATAAGGGCCTTTGGGGGGGATCTTCCTCAAATGTAGGGTTGGTCAGTTTGAACAAAGGAAGAAAGGCAGCCATCTTGGAAATTTACCATCTTTACTGCTTGGCATGGTCCCTCTCCCTATCTGTCTGCCTCTCAGGGAATCTGTCTAGCTCCTCGTCCCTCAGCAAGCGCTGAGGACGACTCCTAGATTTTCAGCTAAGCAACTTGGTGGCTTTGGGTACTGGTTTCTGAAGAGGGGAACTGATGCGACAGAGGTTTGAGAAACTGTTTTTAACTTTATGATTATTTTTGTTTGGCTTTTGGAAACTTGTGACAATGCACTCAGTGAGTCAGCATCATAGTCACTACAAACGGCACAGCTTAGTTGACCTCTGTGTATTCGGACCATGGAGCTGTGCCTCCCTCTTCTGTGGAAATCTTTTCAGCTTGCCAACAACGGACACTGCATGCATTAAACTTGTTTCTCACTCTCTACCATATAAGGAATTTGTTCTTTTGAGACTGATCTGTTAGTGCGCCCTCAAGGTTCATCTGAAGTGGGACATTTGCCAGATTTCCCTGTCCTTTAAGGCTGGGTGATCTAGGAGATGTGTATCTACCTTTTGTTTATGCTTTCGCCTACCCACAGACACTGCAGCTACTTCTTCTTCCTGGTAATTGTATAAATCTGTGAACACACGGATAAAGAAATACCCACCTGAGCTGGGCGGTAGTGGCACATGCCTTTAATCTCAGCACTAGGAGGCAGAAGCAGGAGGATCTCAGTTTGAGACCAGCCTGGTCTACAGAGCAAGTTCCAGGACAGCCAGGGCTGCATAATAAGATCCCATCTCGAAGAAACAAAAAGAAGAAATATTCATCTGAGTACTTGCTCCGAATTCTCTTTTTTTCTTCCCATTTTCCTGGATGTGTGTGCATACATGTTTTACATGTATATGGGCTTGCACAGGGTGATGTCAGAATCATCCTCTTGCTTTTCCACCTTAGTCACTGAACAAGGGTTTCTCAAGCACAGAGAGTAGTTGTTATTCCTGGCCAGCTTGTTCTTCGGACCCTCTGTGTGGTGGTTTGAATGGGAATGCTCCCCATAAACTTATATGCTTGAATTCTTGGTCCCCAGTTAGTAGAACTATTTGAGAAGGATTAGTAGGTGTGGTCTTGTTGGAGGAAGTGTGTCATCAGGGCTGGACTTTCAGGCTTCAATAGCCCACACCAATCTCAGCCTGCCTCCCCCATCCCCACCCCTCTCTCTGCCTGCTGCCTGCAGATCAGGGTGTAAATCACCTACTGCTCCAGTGCTGGCCTGTCTGCTTCCCACCATAATAATAATGGATTAAACCTCTAAAACTGCAAGCAAGCCCCCAATTAAATGCTTTTCTTTATGAGTTGCCTCGGTCATGGTGTCTCTTCACAGCAACAGAACAGTAACTAAGATAACTTGTTGGAATTATGGGGGGAACTACATTGCCCACATGGCATTTACATGGGTTCTGGAAATCTAGGCTCTGGACCTCTTGCTTAAGCAGAAAGCACTTTGGCCACTGAGTCATCTCCCCAACCTTTGGCTCTTCGTTCTTCTGGATATATGTCTAGGTAGGGAATTGCTAGATCGTGTGATAATGCCTTATTTAGCCGTGTGTGTGTGTGTGTGTGTGTGTGTGTGTGTGTGTGTGTGTGATGGTGGTGCTGGGTATCAAACCCAAGGCGATATGGACACTAGGCAAGCACTCTATCACTAAGCTACATCCTCAATCCTATCCTATGTTTAACTTTTTGAAGAGCTTCTCTCTCTCTCTCTCTCTCTCTCTCTCTCTCTTTCTCTCTCCCAGTAGTATTTGACATTCTCATGAGTAACTTCAAAGGTTCAAATTCCTCACACCCACATCAAAAGGGTTATTTCTGGTGGGTTTTTACAAAAGATTTTATTTTTATTATTTTTTAATCATGTGTGTATCTGTGCCTGTGTGTAGATATGAGCACATGGGTTCGGGTGTCCTAGGCGACTAGAGGCACCGAATCCCCTGGAGCTGGAGTTACAGGTGTTTGTGAGTCACCTGGGTGCTGGGAACTGCACGTGGGTCCCTCTGGAAAGCAGCACAAGTTTGTAATCTCTGAGCCATCTCTTCAGCTCCTATTTCCACAGATTCTTTTTGTTTGTTTGCTTTTTCCAGGGTCTCACTACATAGCCCTGGCTGGCCTGGAACTCTCTTTGTACAGCTGACAGCGCTAAAACTCACAGAGCTCTGCCTGCCTCTCCCTCCTGAGCAGTGGGACTGGAGTGAGCACTTCGCAGAGAAGCAGAAGAGAAGTGTGTATTCGGCTGCTGTGGCTCGTAAGTTAGTATGTGGCATGGCAGGTGTAAATTAGAGCTCTGGTCTGGGTGAAATCAGTTTTATATGTCTGCTTCACTGGCAAGGACGTCTAGATAGTGGATGGAACATTATGTCTGGGTGTTTCTGTGAGGGTTTGTTCCAGAACAAACCAGAAAACATTTGAATCAGTACACCGAGTAAAGAAGACCTGTGTGGACAGGCACCACCCAGATTCTTGAAAGTCTGCACAGAACAAAATACAGAGCAAAGGAAGATTCTCTCTTCCTCTTCCTTTTCTTTCTCCTTCTCCCCCTTTTCCTCCCCTTCCTCCTCTTCCTCCTCCTCTTCTTCCTCCTTCCCCTTCTCTTTCTCATTTTTAAACTGGGTCTTATATAGCCCATTCTAGTCTGAAAATCACTATGTAGCTGAGGATGAGTTACAGTCTGCGATGAGTCACTTTAAAAAAAGAAAAAAAGACAAGAAAAAAACTTCAGTGGAGGAACATCGAATTTCTCTTGATACATCTGTCAGACACTACTGAACACTGTGCCATGGGCTCACAGCTCTGACAAAGGCCAAGAAGGCCAATGGGGAGCTGGGGAGCTGGCTCAGTTGGTAAAGTTATTTCTGCAAGGAGATGAGGATGTGTGATCTATCTCTAGCACCCACATTAAAAAAAAAAAAAAAAAAAGAGCAGCTAGATGCATTGCCCTTGCCTGTAATTTCAGTGGCAGAGAGGTAGAGACAGGTTGTCTGGAGCCTGCTGGTCATCCAGGTCTAGCCAAATCAGCAAGCTAGCTCCAAGTGGACCTAGCTGGGGAGCTATTGAGAGCTGCCAGCTGCTAGAGGAGACGGTCATTTTTCTTTAGGGGTGCGGTCCCTTGTAAGTTGACTTTGTTCCAGTGGATGGCCTCACGCTCATGCTTATATGGCAGTAACTGGACTCAGCAGGTTATTAAAAAACAAAAGAGGACATGAAGTGGGGGCAGCATAGTGGGGGATCCGGATGAGTCTGGGGGTGGGGGCAGGAGTAAATTTGGTCAAAATACATTGCATGAATGTATAAAATTATTAAGGAATAAATAAAAATATGATATTAAAAAATAAGGTGGAGAGCAATTGAGAAGGCACTCAGTGTTGAGTGTTGAGCTCTGGCCTCCACAAGCTGGGCACACACATGTATCTGTACACACACACACACACACACACACACATGAACACAGCATATTTGACCCAATAGAATTTGTCGTTTTTTTTAAGCTCCCTTTCCTCTTCAGTCTACATCCCATGGTCCTTTGTGTCAATAAATCTTAGTTCCTCTGTTGTCTTAATTGTCCTGCTCACCTGAACTTCGAAGTCCAAGTCCAAGCATTTGCCCTGGCCACTCCTACCCTGAGGTCAGAAGAGGAAATCCCACAACTCTGGAATTTGGCATCTGCACAGACTGACAGTTCCAATCAAGCCTGAGCTTGTCTCTCCCGGTTGGTTTCCTTCATCCCATCAGCTTTCTCATGTGCATCTTAATCAGAAGTCTGGGTCGAAGGTAAAACGGGCTGACTTATCTTGGACTTAGACTTTAGAAGCCAACTGAGGGTGTTTGGGGGCAGAAGAAATTTGCATGGAAGGAGACAAAGGCCACAGAGGGAGGTGGAACTGTTGGGACCCATGGGGTCCGATGGGGTCTGGGTGGGGCCATGGTGTCTGAGTGTGACCAATTAGGTGCGGCTCTGGCTCTAAGAATTGTGAGGCCAAGGTGAGGGATTTTCCTTTTCCTGAGCACCGAAGTCCAGGGCTCTGCAGAATTCACAGGATGTGGGTAACTGGGCTGTTGTTTGAAAGATGAATTTTACAGTCAAACTGGAGATGGTTGGATGTTGTATTAAAAAATAAAAAATCCCGGGGCAGCTTTCTGGTCCGAGAAGTGGCTCCACCGTGCTCCCGCCCATATCAGCCCACAACAACATGGCTGCGTGGACCGGATTTTCCTCGGACCTATCTAGTCTTAGACCAGAGATCTGTGAGCCTCCGAACCATTCTCGAGGGCCAAGGGCAGAGGGGTTGCACTCGTTTATTGGGGGAAGGGCTTACATATTTATAGTCAGGGGAATGGTCCCCATACCCCAGGAGCATCTGTGGAAGCTCATTGGTCAGGACAGGCAGTCCCACGTGTTTAGTGGGGTTACTGCTTAGGCTTAGGAATTTTCCGGGGACCAGAGGGATAGACCTTACTTAAAGAAGGGTTTAGTTGCAACTCCAGATAAACAATTATGCCAGATTGGGAATGGTGTCCTGTTGTGGCTTGTGGCCTGTAGCTACTGCGGAGGCATGGGGTCAGATTCCCGCCAGCTCCTCAGAATGAGAGCTTGGGGTCTTGAGCCCTCAACCCAGTTAGCTACATGACAATCCCATGACAGCCCGACAGCTGGAGAAAGTGCAGAGGCCTTGCTCAGCTCTCCAGCTCCGAGCAAGTGGAAAATAAGCAGCTACCTGGGAGGGTCAGAGGGAAGAGGGCACTGCAGGGGAAGCCAAGCCCTGGGCAGCAAGGACAGGGTGTAAGAATGTCATGTTAGGCTCTAGCCTCTGCTCAGCCACGCCATGTGCCGCAGCCCCAGCACGGTGCCTACAGGCGCCTTCTGAGACATTGTCTGTGAGTCCTTGGTCAGACATCTGGCTGCCAGGATATGTCTCTTGGGAGTTGGTTAACAACAAAGGGGTACTGGTGGCCACACATCCTGCTCCCCAACCCCTTCCAGCTGTGAGTCAGAAAGCCTGGCTACAAGCTCGCACTTTGAAACTTCTCCACTCTCAGAAAAGCATAAAAAAGACATCCTACTTCTTCTGCCTTTCCTCAGAGATCCCCCCACTATGCTGTCTCCGGTGCTAAATCTGAACTCTCCACCCAGCCACCCTTCCACACTGTCTGCTCACAGTATTAGTAACTCCTCTCTAATAGACTCCTGACTCCCCTGTCTCAGTGTCCCTCCTGAACTCCCTCTCTAAAACCTAACAGTGAGGAGAGGTGGAGAACAGCTACGGGTTCACCTGGAAGAGGAGGGTGGAGCTGGGCAGGCTGGAGCAGCATGGAAGGCTGGTAGGTAGCCCAGTAGGGATGGTGATGAGGGTTGGATGGGAAGCCTGCAGCTCTGAGAAATCTAGGCTCAAGGTTCATAAGATCAGGTTTTAGACTTTACCGTGCCAACGCAGAGGCGTTGGTTGATAGTTCAAATCTTTGTAATTTTTTTCTTTTTTTTTTTTTACAACCTGCTTAAATATCAGCATGGTGATAAGGTAATTCACTGCAGCAGAACCAGCTTGGCTGGGTGGAAACTAGGGTAGAGGTGAGTGCTGTAATGGGAGATGAGAAACACTCAGGAAATGACTTTGACCTGGGCTCAGCCTTCCCAGACTCAGCACCAGCCTGGGGAGGCAGGCTGGGTTAGTGACTGAAGCCACCCTAGGGCCAGAGTTTTGCATTCTTCAAGTTCTACACGCTGTTTCCTAAGGCCTAGCTGGGAGACTAGCTCAGTGGTGAAAAAGCTCTTGCTTAGCCTCTGGACCAGTGAAAGACACTGTCTCACAAAAGAAAATGGGGGCACAGAGATGGCTCAGTGGGTAAACGAACCTGCTGCCAAGTCTGATGAGCTGAATTAGATCTCTGGAACTCACCAGCATATTGAAAACCAGAGTCTGTTTTGGCACTGGATACGCTTGAGAGACAGTAGTTTGCCATTTTGTTACAGTACTGCTCTGCAGAGGCCACTTTTGTGAAAGTGCACAGCCCTGTGCCTCAAGTCTTGGGAGGGACTCCGTGCTGCTACCTCCGCCTCAGTGTTTTGTGAGACACATTGCTAACACGCCAGTGTCAGAGCTGGTGGTGTTACCTCACCCATCAGTGGCTTCAGTCTTTGGTGCTGCTGACTCCTGGCCCTAAGGTTCTGCTACCGGTGACCTCACAGTCACCTGGTTTGAAAGATGCATCTGCCTATAATGCAGAGAAAGGTATGGATTCCTGAGAACAGTTTTCAGCCTTTATAGCCTTCTTTCTTGGTATCCATTCTTCTTGGTAGAGAAGTATACAAGCCATTTCTACTTATTTAATTAGTTTGTGCATTTT
>JAMJFZ010002258.1:0-88049 GCA_026225945.1 Cricetomys ansorgei
AAACATCCCCTACTTGGAGCATGGGAGCTGGGAGCACTTGGAGAGGGCATGAACCCTGGACAGAGGGTAGGGCTTGGGGGAATGGTAATAACACCTCATTGTTACTTTGCTTAGGCCCCATGCTGAGGAGAAGTACTCAAGGGTCTGAGCACAGCATGCCACAGCTGACTCTTCATTAAATGAAGGAAAATAAACCATAGTGGATTAGCACTGAAGTGAACTCCTAATTTTCCGGCAGTGAAGTGGGATGAGCTGAGTCTTTGTAGATAAGGTGATCAAACTCTCACTAAGTAATGAGCCGTAAATATGACATTTGCATAGTGTACATACGTGCATGCAGGCAGACCCAAGCATGTAGAAGTTCACTGACTCAGATACCGAGATACATGCCCATTCATACGCCCATTCATGTGGGGCTCCAACTCCTATGCTGACTTTACCTTACAGGTGCTGCCCTGTTGATACCTTTGTTCTATGGTTTAGATCTTGAATGCTCCCCTGGTCCCATGTGTTAAAGACTTGGGCTCCAACCTGTAATGCCACCAGTATGTAGAAGAACTCAGAAGGCATGGTCTACACATTGGGGGTGTGCCTTTGAAGGAGATATTGGGACTTAGCCTGTTTTGTTTTGTTTGTTTTTTGCCTTCCAGTCTCCATGAAATAAACAGCTTTTTCTCTGTGCTGTGCTCCTGCAATGATGCCCAAAGCGACAGACACAGCTGCCTGTGCACCAAACCTTCTGAAACATAGAGGCACACTACACCTTCCTTCTCGTAAGGTCAGTGTGCTACTGACATGTCAGTATGAGAGAAGGAGAACCAGACTTCTCCATATGATGGTCCATGCCTGCAGCTGAGGAGCAGGCCGAGTCTTGTTTCCTAGTGGTCTATACTTTGAGGAACAAATTCCCAGGTATCCACTGGTGACTTGCATAGCTCCTTATATCTTCCAGATGGTTCCATTTGTGTTAGCACAACCAATCTGCTTGCTGGGTTCCTGTAGCCTAAAAGAGTCTGTAAACTCTTTGTGGGATATTTACACTCCACTGAAAACAATTTGATGTAAAAGCATTGATAACAAGCATTTTAGTAATGTGTTTCTTGTGTCAGGGGAGGCCCCTAGTGGGAGTCAGGGGTTGGACCTTGGGGATCTGAAAAAAGACATGTGAGTTTTTGTTTTAAGGTTACAGAGGACCTGATCTCAGCCGCCCTCTCCCTTGCCTCTCATTCAAGCTCTTCATATTCCTGATTGTGTTGGAATAAGGGGCTGGAAGGCAGTCATGCCTTTCTTGTTCTGAGCCACAAGGGATACTCAGCTCTAAGCACTCAGCCAGAGGTCTCAGGTTTACCCTAGGAGACTGGCACTGAGCCAACTGTTTGCCTGATTCGGCTGCTTGTCTTTGAGGTATTTAGAAAGTGCAATGTGAATGCCTCTGGCACAGCCCCAGCTGAGGGGAAATGAAACACACCACTTTTTACAAAGCAATTCTCAGTGTCACGTTCAATGTTCCTCAAGTGGCCCAGAGAGTATCCTCACATGTGGAACATCTCTGACCCAATTGCAGAACAGTTATAGGTGTGACTTCTTGGAAACTTGGGGGGTCTGGGGTACTACAGTCCAGAGTACATAGGACAACCAGAGACCATTCCCACAACCTTAGATGTATTACTGTTGGAAGACCAAACTTTGATGGATTAAAAATCTCAGGGCTCATTTAAACAAGTGATTTATGAGTCGTGCAGCCTCCGATGGAGGTGGCTTCTAGGGAGTATAGGATGAGGGAAGTGTAGTAGTTAGGCTGCTGTGTCACTCAACAAGGAGGACAAGGAGGCAAATTCATAGGTGCAAACTCTGCCAGACCTCAGCAGAAGGAACCACTATCATTGTAAGTACCATACAGGACAGTGGAACCCTGAGCGTCCCAGCTCAGGTGTTTTATTGATCCAGAACTCCTCAGGTGTTCTACTGATAGCACATGTAGTTCATGTGCAATCAAACACCCCCCACATAAATCTAACACCTACAGACAATACAAATTGCCAAGACCTAGGCAGTCCCTCACCCAACAATGTACAAAACAATTATTTTATACATAACTAAAAATAAACTTCCACAGCAGGAAAGACTCTATTTGATTGGTTAAGACTTGAGCGTTGCTATGTTTGTCCTATTCTGGGAGGAGTTTCAAGACATCATCACTAATGTCTGGTTTGCTGCCTATGATAGGGTTTCATTTCCTTCTGTATTGGTCATTTACTGAAAGAGTCTGAGTTCTTGTGCATTAAGTAGGAATCTAGGTCCCTTAGCTGGACCCTCCCTTTTATCATTTTACCGTTACTAATATTCTAGAGTGAATCCTTATTAATAAAATATTAGTACTCTGAGAATGTCACACAATTTATTTTGGTTGTATTCAACTCTCTTTCTTCCCTATAACTCCTCCCAGACTCACTCCCCAACCTCTTCTTTTAAAAAATAATCCACTGAGTCCGTCTTGTATTGTTTATATACCTGTGAGTGCTGGGCTACCTACTATGGGCCAAGCCCTTAAATAAAACTGTCAATAGCTACTCAGGAGTGGGGGTCCTGATCCCCTCTTCTCTCCATGCTAGAATGCTGACTACCTTGACTGTGTGGGATCTTTTTCAGGCAATAGCTGCTGCAAGTTTATGAGAGTCGTGGTCCTGTCATTTCCAAAGGAACAGTTTTACGTGGGTCCTTCCTGACTGTTGACTCTTACAATGTTTCTGTTTCCTCTTCCAAGGTGGTCCCTGAGACTCGGAGATGGGATGCTGTGACTGTCCCATTTATGGCTGAACATTCTCCAAACACTAATACTCTGCACTTTGACCAGTTGTGAATTTCTGTGCACTGTTTACTGCACAGAGAAGCATCTCTGATGATATCTGAGATCTGCAGTAATCTATGGGTATACAGATAAAAATTTAGAGGGCTGTTTGATATTTTGTCCATTTAGTATGTTTTGTAGTTGTAGGTAGTATATACTACTACTATAAAAGAATTATAGTAGTAGGTTTTCTTGTGATCTCCCAACCATGGGTTCTTGGCCAGATTAATAGTACCAGACATGAGTTTCCTCTTGTGGAACAGTTCTTAATTCAATCAGAAAGTGGTTGGTTATCACCCTAACATCTGTGCAACTGTTGCATCCATCGACATGTCTTGCCACATAGGTCATCATTAGAGTCTACAGAGGTCACAACTGGGTAAGAAAAGAACCTGACTTTTCTACCCTAGAAGTCTGAATAGCACTATCTGGGAGGAATCTTTCTGATCAGTACCAATTTGATTTCTCCATGTGAGATGGACCATAGTATAAGGTGTTTTGAGCAACAGGTTCTTACCATCAAGTTCTTCTGTGAAACCAAGAACAAAGTCAATAATAGCCTATATTGTTTTGGGGTTCCTGGGATACCCCTTGCAGGCAACTCAAGGGGAAGTATCCTACACCTGGCACTGGATCTTTTCATTTGGAGTCCAATATTTTATAGAAGGAGCATTTTTCCCCGTGTAGGGGAATTCCGATCGAATACATCAGTGATGGACATCTGAGCTGTCACCATTCCCTGACTGTTGTGAGTACAGCAGCAATGAAGGTGGGTGAGCAGGAGTCTTTTTTGTAGGAGATAGAGTCCTTGAGTATATGCCCGTAAGCTGTACATCTGGATCACAAGGCAAAGACATTTCTAGCTTTTGGAGGAGCCTCTGCACTGATTTCCACAATGGCTACATCAGTTTGTTCTTCCTCCAGCAATGAAAAAGTGTGGCCAATGCCCTCCCCCCGACTTAGCTATTCTGGATGAGGTAAGATAAAATCTCTAAGGAGTTTTCCCTTATGGCTAAGTCTGTTGAACAGATAAAACTACTTATCAGTTATTTGTTTTTCATATTTTGATTCTTCTCTGTTTAGTTTCATACCTTGTTTTTTTTTTTTTGATCTGTTTTGTTTTCTTGATATTTAGGTGTTGTTTTGGCTTTGTTCTTGTTCTTTGTGTATTGTAGATACTTAACCCTCTGCCAAATGCTGGTAAAGATACTTTTTTCCACTCTGAAGGCTGCTTCTTCACTTGAATCATGGTACCCTTTGCTTTTTAGTTCATGAAGTCTAATTTATTAATTGTTAGTCTTAATGCTTTTACTATTGTGCTCCTAGTTAAAAGTCCTTTCCTGTGGTAATGAGTTCAAGAATATCCCCTAATTTTTCCTCTATCAGATTCAGGGCATTAAGTCTTATGTTAAGGTCCTTGATCCATTTGGAGTTGAGATTTATGCAGAGAAAGAGATAAGACTCTAGTTTCACTCTTCTATGTGTAGTTATCCAGTTTGGCTAACACCATTTGTTGACAATGTTGTCTTTTCTCTAATGTATAGTGTTGACCTCTTTTAAAAAATCAGGTGGTAGAGTGTGGGCTTCTGTGCGAGTCCTCAATCTATTCCACTGTTTTTGATGTGCCTGTTCTTACGCCAGTAACATGTGAATTATTACTTATTACTATACCTTGTTTTTCTTTCTTTTTTTGGACCCCCCCTTCTTTTTCTTTTTTGGTTTTTTGAGACACAGTTTCTATGTTGTAACTCTGGCTGTCCTGGAACTTACTCTGTAGACCAGGCTGCCCTCAAACTCACAGAGATCCTTCTGCCTCTGCCTACTGAGTTCTTGGATTAAAGGCATGTGCCACCACCACCAGGCTCCTTACATCTTATTATTATAGCTCTGTAGTATAACTTGAAATCTAGGATGGTAGTAATTGTTTAGTTATCCAGCTGTGTGTTTAATTGTTCAGGATTGTTTTGAGTATCCTGGATCCTTTGTGTTGTCATACAACATTAATTTTTTGTCAATTTCTCTTAAGAATTACACTATCATTTTGAGGGGATTCATTGAGTGTGTAGGTTGATTTGGGTAGGATGGCCTTTTTCACAATATCAATCCTATCAGTCCCCGAGCTTGAGAAGTCTTTCAATCTTCTGGTATCTTCTTCAGTTTCTTTTTCCATTGCCTTAAAGTTTTAATTGTACAAGTATTTCACTTCCTTGGTTAGATTTATACCAAGATATTTTTAGACTATTATGAACAATATTGTTTCTCTGATGTATTTTTTGAATTTTGTATATATGAAAACTACTGCTTTTCATATGCTCATTTGTGTCCTGATACTTTGCTGAATGTGTTTATCAACTGTAAGAGTTTTCTGGTGGAGTCTTTAGTGTTTTCTATGCATAGAATCATATCATCTAGAAATAAGGATACTTGGACTTCTTCCTTTCTAATGTGTTACCTTTTATATCCTTCACTTGTCCTTCTGCTCTTCCTAAGACTTCAAGTACTAGGTTGACCTGGATAGGGGAAAGGTGTTTATCCTTCCCCAGTTCCTGATAGAAATGCTTTAGATTTTTCTCTGTTTAACACGATGTTGACTGTGGGCTTACTGTATACTGCCTTTATATGTTGAGATAATATCTCTTGTATCCCTAGATTCTCTAATTTTATCATGAAGAGATGTTTAATTGTGTCAAAAGCCTTTTGTGCTTTTAATGAGGTGACCACATGGTTTATGTCCTTAAGTTTATTTATGTGGTGGATTACATTTCGTGATTTACCTTTCTTCTTACAGAGACATGTGTACAATATTCTGGAGGGACTTGATTCATAGTAGAGGGGGGAATATTGATTTCCCCTCTCTGTCTTGCATTTGGGGCTATAGCCTTTATCCAAGGTCTTTATGTGGCTGCTCCAGAGTCTTAGAGAGACTTTAAGTTTTACAGAACTCTTAGAATTTTAAACTTAGAAGATTTGAAAGAGAATGAATTTTTAAACTGTTTGAATATGTGAAGAGTGTGAAACTTTTAACAATTAGAATATGTCTTGTGTTGTTGATATTAATGCTATTTTGGGGACAAATGAGAAAGGAAAGATTCTAGTCAGATAGTGATGTATCTGTATGTCTGGCTGAAAAGGGATTAATTGTGCTAATTTGTTTTATGTCAACTTCACACAAGCTAGAATCATTTGGAAATAGGGACTATCAATTAAGAATATGCCCCTGTAACATTGGCTTGTGGGCAAGCCTGTGGTACATTTTCTTAATTGGTGACTTTTATGGGTGGGCCCAGCCCACAGTGGGTGATGGCCAGGTAGTCCTAAGAGAGTACTGGAGAGCAAGCTGAGCAAGCCTTGGGGAGCAAATTAGTAAGCAGCATTCCTCCATGGTCTCTGCATCAGCTTCTGCTTCTGAGTTCCTGCCTGCTTGAGCCTTTGCCCTAACTTCTACCTCAGCGATGGACTAATACCTGACAATGTAAGATGAAACAAACCCTTTCCTCTCCAAGGTGTTTTTGGCCATACATGGTGTTGTATTACAGCACTAGAAACCCAAAATAAGACAAGAGGTTATTACAGGATTGTGAGCAACTTACCAGTGGGTACACCCCTGAAGAAAATATTTCTCTTTCTCCTAGCAACCATTAACTACCGATATATCCCTAGGGAGGGTTGGGACTTTGTGAGTTCTTCCTCAGCACATTACAGCATGTTAATGGGGTCAGTCCTGTGCAGGCCATGTGCAGATAATCATATCTGCTGTGAGTCTGAGACTGCAACAGCCACGCCATGCCTGAAATACAGTGTTCTATACACACTTCCAATCCCTCCGCATCTCTCATTCTTTCCTCCCTCTCTTCAAACATGTTCCCTGAACCATAGAGTAGGTAAAATAGATCCCCTACTCATAAGTAAATAACTCAGTGATTATTTATCTCCAACACTGCTCAGTTATGAGTCTCTATAGTTACCACTGCCCATTGTACAATAAAGCTTTTCTGTTTAATGCTGAAAGCAATGTTAGTCTATGGTCATCAACATAATTATTTAGGAGAGAATTTGATGTACATAGCATGTTACTTTAGGAAAACAATAGCAGTAGCTTCAGCCTTAGGGCTTATAACCTCTCTAGCCACAAGCTACTGGTCGGGTTTATGGTACTAATTACAAACTCCTTTTTATGGAGCAGGCTGCAAATACAGTTGGTTACCTTTGGTTACCCCTCCAGCAGACTTGACACTTACTGCACCAATGGACACCGAATTAAAGTTATTTTTAGACTATATGTAATTCTCTCTTTAAATTAGTGTATAGACTATTTTCGTACTCTGAAATGGATATTTAATAATTTCTTGATGTACTCTGTTTTATTGAACAATGATTTTATAATCATTAAACTTGTTCAAGTCTGGATATTTGCTTGTACTCACTTTCACATTAATGTATCCAAATACTCTGTAGGGCTCTAGTGAACACTTCTTTTATGTTCATGAAATTAAACCCAATAATCACTTTATTAGACAAAATTTTCTTTACCTGAGCAGAAAAAAAATACATTAAAATTTGCTATGGTTGAGCTGCTTCTAAAGGATTCAGAACTATTTTTAATCTAGAGTTTGCTCATTTACTTTACTCCAGGAGTGCTTAATGCAAACAAATTAATAATTATTTTATGTTGTTATGAGTCATGTTGCATATTATTTGTGCTAATATCATATTTTAAAATGTTTGCTGTTAAATTCTATTTTATCAGAGTTTGATCCTTATATTTTTTTCTGGGTTAATAATCAATGGTTTTGACAAGTCCTTCATTTTTTTATTTATCTTTGTTCATTTTATTGTTGCTGCTGTATCTTTTTAATTTTTAATTTTTTAATCTTTTTTATTTTTCTATTTATCTTATTCTTAAGCAATTTTAAGTTTTGGGAGTTGCAAATATAGTACCTTTCATCCAGTTTCCTATAGAGGTCACAGTTTATTCAATCAGGATTAGACAAGAAATGTGTGTGTTTATAGTCTGTGTCTGTGTCATTTTATCCCATGTGTAGATTCATGAAGCAGCCAAGTTCAAGGTAAGAGTTAGTTTATTACCATAAACATCATTCTCATGACATCCCCAACAGCCGACAACTGCCAATCTGTTTCCACTTCAGCATAAACATAAAAATTGCACAGCATATAGTCTTTTTATTGTCTTTTTCATGAAGCCCTTGAGATTCATTTGAGGGTATATATTAACAGTTCATTGTTTTCTATTACTGAATAGTTTTCTGTCGTGTGGTTGATCCAGAACTTATTCATTTGGGTTTTTAAGTTTTATTTTTTATTTACATGTATCTGTGTGTATATGTATGTGTGGGTACCCACAGAGACCTAAGGAGGGTGTTAGACCTTGGAGTTTGATTGACAGTTGGTTGTGACTCATCTGCTAAATCCTTTCAGTGTCTTTTGTGATGATTGGAACATCTAGGCATTTTTTATAAATTGTCTATTAGTATTTAAGCAATGGGTATGTTTTTAATAAATGACGGCGATTGTATTTTTCCAACTGATTTTTCTGCACTAGCAAATATTATAATAGGGTTTTCCTTATTAGTCTATTAATACGGTGGGTTACATGGATTAGTTTTTGAATATTTCACAAGCTTCCCTGGGCAAAGCACATTCTTGGACATGTTGTATAATTTTTCTTATGTATTACTAGATTCTACTCACTTACGTTTTGAGAATGTTTACATCCATATTGGCTTGAGGATTTTCTTTGTTCACTCTCTGTTTGATGCTGTTGTCAGGGTCATTCTTGATTTCATTTTATTAAGTTTAGCACGTTTTTTTTTTCACATCTCTTTACTTTCAGGTACCCTGTCTATGTTGAGGTATTAGTAGTGAATTTTTGACAATAATTGAAGCTGGATCATAGATTTTGTTTAATCTACTTGCTCATTTCTGTTTTTATTTGGTATATTGAAACCATTTGTGTTCACAATAATTATGAACATATTTTATCCATAGAATTATTGGTAGAAACTAGTTTATATTATTTTCTCACTTAAGTATGCTTTTTCTTCTTTAAAAAAATTTTGGTATTATAATTACCTCATTTCCCCCTTCCATTTCCTCTATTCAGACCCTCCGATGTATCCACATTGCTTTCTGTCTAGTTCATGGCTTCTATTTTTCTTCAGTTATTGTTAGATATGTATGTACATATACTCCTAAATACCTAAATGCAGAATATGCTTTAATCCTCTATGCACTTACTTCCTGATTTGAACGTACTTCTGAATTACGTCATAATTTACCCGTATCGTTTTTCAGAGTTTCTTCTTGTACATGGCGCCTTGTGTCGCTGCTTAGACAATGCATCACATACACGCACACTATAGTCCTGCTCCTTCTACCCCTTCCTTCCCCATTCACTGTGTAACTGTCTTGTTTCCTCTGCGTACACAGAGCATTAGAAGCTCTTACGAATCTTGTTTCAACTGTCAAACATACGGTAGCAACTCTGACAAAGAAGGCAAGAATATCTGTGGATGCCTTCTTTCGTTCTTATTCCCTGAAAGATAGTTTCATTGAGTGTATAATCCTGGGTGGTAATTATTTTCTTTTAGCACTTGAAAAGCATGTCTCTTCATTCTGCCTCCCTCGGGTTCTGAGGGGAGTCTGTGCTGGTTTGAACTGTTTCTCCATACAGATCAGCTGCTCCTCGCAGATCAGCTGCTCCTCACAGGTCAGCTGCTCCTTCTGGATGCTTTCATGGACACTTTTCTTTATCTTTAGTTTTTGAAATTTTGAGTATAATGTAATTTCAGTGTTAATTTCTTTTTTCCTTCTGTTTTGGGTTTGTTCAGTTTCTAGATTATGTAATTTTAGTTATTTCCCCAAATTTGGAAAATTCTAAGCCATCAGTTTATACATATTCTCCTCTCTGTTGTTTAGCTTTGATAATTTCTGTTCTGAGTTCTTTAATTTCTTTCTTAAGTTTCTCCAATCTCTGTTTCTAGTTTTGCACATTTTTAAATAGTAAAGTTTTATGGTTTTCTCTTTCCAAAATATTTTTTTTGCTGAGATTCTATTTCTTAATTTGTTTCATGTATTTTCATAATTACTGAAGCATTTTCATGATGGCTGCTATAACATCTTGGGAAACTACTCCAACATCTGAGATCTCGTCTTCCCATTTGTTGGTGTCTTTTCTTGTTCGTGTTGAAGTCTTCTTAGTCTCAATGTGTTTAATTAATCCTTAGGCATTTCAGATATTGTTTTGAGGCTCTGGGTACTAATCCGATTTTGCCTTTTAGCCTGCGTCTTCTGACAGCATTCTGTCTTTGGATAGAAGGAAGACTAATCACTACTGTCACTACTACTACTGACACACTATGTGTGTCACTTTAGAGAGTCTGTGGGCAGGTGGGGACAGCTCACTGATGCTGGACAAAGGTGAAATCCCAGACTTCTTTGCTGTTTCCTCGAGTGAGCTTCGGGCAGTCTCATCGTACTCCTGGAAGAATGACAACATAGGCTTCCCATCAACCCTTGCTGCTGGGAGGAAGGTGGGTGTGGTTTTCTTCTATAGACTTCCGCTTCAGTATAATGTCTGCTGTCCGACGTACGTCTTGTGAGATCTCCATTCTTGTTTCCTAGACTAGACAAAATGGGATTTTCTGTCCTGCTTTCTACCATTTGTTTTGGGAGGGGAGCGTTTTTTAAATCTGTCTTCTGCCCTCACTGACATTTCTAGTTCTTTAATTTTCTAGTTTCCAGCCTGAAATACATTAAATCAAAATGAAATACAACTCACTGCCACACCATTTGTCAGGATATGTGTTTCTTGGACTATTTACCCCATTCTCTCTACTTTTCAATGTTCTAATATTTGTTATATAGTTTCCACCTTTTAAATTGTACTCTTCAGAAGTATTGAGAGCATATATATCCTGTACATCTTTGTGGAGCCTCAGACCTTTTCTTTTTGTTCATTTGTTGGTTGGTTTGCAGCAAGGTCTCTGTACCTCTGTCTGTCGGACTCACAGACCTCTAGTCCCAGCTTCCTGAATCCCAGGATTCCAAGAATGCACAATTCACACAGCTTTTGAAACTTGATTTTTTAATTTATTCTTTCTAAGCACTTTTCTGCTCAATTTTCCTTTTTTTCTGTTTGTTGTGTTTCTCCTCTGAGTAAGGAAATCCAGCCTATGGACAGTGACTTCAAGTACTGATACAGAACAATTAATTCCTTCTATTTTACTTACTATCTTACATTTTGTAAGACACTCTCCTCTTATTTAGTCTAGTCAAAGCTCCCTTTCCTTCCTCTCCTGCTTCCATTGCGTCTGAAGTGGTCCATGACTGCTAAGTGTGGTTCCCCACTGATCCTCTTGTCAACATCTTGAGGTCCAGGTGCAGTTTCAACAAAACACACAAAAATGGTGACTTCTCAATTTGCTTTTTTAGAGCTGGTGTATGTGCTTGTGCTTCTGGGTAGGACCATCACAAATCTAAGCCACAGAGGTACAAAGCAGAAGAGGTGGATAACAGTGACTCTGGGGACATCACATGACACAACTGCCTTCTCTGGGCGTGGCTGACATCTCTATGAAGTAAGACAAAGCAACACTGAAGCCTGGTCCTACATCACCGTGTCTTGTCAGAACCCACTAAGCACACCCTGGACACAGCTGGCAGTGTCCACTCTATGTGGGGGATAAGAATTCCACACCAGGTCTTCAGGGCCTAAGCCGGTTCTCACAAAGCAACACTTTGAGGAACAGACCTTCCTCATCAACTGGTTTGCTCAATAGAAATGAAGTAACTGGACTGATAGGACCCTGGGTAATTGACTCCATCTGCCTTTTCCTGTGGTATCTCTGTCTTCTAGGGGTCTCTTGTGTTTTAGGTGCAGTTGCTGAAGCAGAGGGAAGCATCCCAGTCCTTTCCCCCCTTTTACTTACTTGTTTCCTAAAACAGTGCTGACCCCATGGAGGACAATCCTCACAAGTGCAATTCACCAAGACAGATGAAGGCGAAACGAGGGACATTAACCTGTGTTCCAACCTCACTGAACACTGGCGTGGCCTTTCTGTGTTTCAGTGTCCTTCTTGAGAGATCCTTGTCAACAATCCCACATCAGCTGATGAATCACGTGGAACTGTATCCTGGTACAGACCAGAGATTCATGAGCGCGTCCTCTTGCCTAATATGATTATTACCGTCTTGTGTGGTATACTCATGAGAACAGCGCCAAAATGTGAGTTCAGCAAAAACTTTTGCTTTATTTCCATTGAATGTACTTTCAGATTGAAAGATTTCACTTGTAAGACTGGATTCCTGGTCAGTTTTATAACTCTAATCTCTTACTAGAACCCACAAGGACTTGAGACTGGCTATCTACCTTCATAACAGGGAACTCTAGGCCCAAAGCGTTGCTGTGACTGAACCAATGCTTATCTTTTTCAGTCCACAGAAACAAAAACTATGAAAATTGTCAACAAAAAAAGGAGAATAAGCAAATTGGTGTTCAAAAAAGTACACCCCCTATCTAGAGCTCTCTCTTCCACACCCAGAAGAGCGATGAGCTTTTACTGCCCCCTGGCTGGCTAGAAAGCTGCTATCATGGGGACACTCATGATGGACACAAGGAAGACGTTTCATATCTGCAAAACAGTTGACTTTCTTTGCTTAATCCTTTACCTTTGAGCTTAGCTTCAGAATATGACTTGTCTCTGACCAGTATTTTATGCATTGGCCCATTCTGTAGAATTTTTGAAAATCTTTGTTGAATGTTTGCTTATTTGTTTTCCTCATTTCTGCAGGTATCTTAGTTTCCACAAGCTGAAGCTACTCCAGTGAACAACACATACCAATGCTCGTTTATTCCCATTTAGGGAGACATCGTGTAGAGACATAAATGAGGAGTTGTGAAGCATGTCCGGTAGTGCTGAGTGTTGTGGAGAAAAACAACTTGGGAGGATGAGGAGGGATGTAGGAGCTGTGGTTTTCAATAGAACACTCCCAGAAGTCTTCACTGAAGAAATGATATCTAAGCCAAGGTCCTTGAGAGTTGAGGGAAGAAAGCCCAAGATGGCTAGGCACCAATGCAAGGGATCATAACGTGCTAACTGAATCTAGGCTAGAGAGTGCTGGGAATGCCAGAGGTTCAGCAATGCGGCTGCAGTGGTTTGGATGAGAACTGTCTCCCATAGTCTCGGTCATTTGAGCACTAGGTCCTAATGCTATTTGGGAGGTTTAGGTGGTGCAGCCTTGCTGGCGGAAGTCTATCACGGGAGGTGGGAACTGAGAGTTTAAGGCCTCTGCATACTCTCAGTAGGATCTCTCTGATCATGCATATGGTATAGGATAGGTGTGCTCAGCATCCTGCTCCAACCACCATGCCTGCTGCTGCCACACCTCCCTGCCACGATGGGCCTGTATCCTTCTGGAACTACGTGCCCAAATAAATTTTCGTCTATAAGTCTCCCTGGTCATGGTGTTTTTTTTCACAGTAACATAAGAGCAACTAATATAAAAGTGATACCAGAGAGTAGGTTGTTGCTGTGAAGAACCTGGCCATGTTGGTTTGGGGAGTAATATGGAAGACTTTGGGACTTTGGAGTAGAGAAACTGTTGAATACTGTGAGCAGAGTTTAACGGGCAATTGCAAGGCAGCATAATATTGAATCTGTGGCATGGTTATTATCATTAATGAAAAAAAATCAGTGGGGCAGAAGAAAGAAATATAAAATGTTCAGTTTGAAGAGAAAAAGAGCACCTGAAAACTTAGTGTCTTAGCCAGGGCTTCAGCTGAAGAGGTAAGGGATTAGGGCCATTATTGAAAGTACTCCTGATTTGCATTGGAGTAAAGGGAAGGGTGTCTTCAGGGCAAGACCCACCTATGCTCCCAACCTGTGCGAAAACATAAGGTGCTGATGCCCCTAGGAAACATCTGTACGAGAGCATTGCTACCGATGTGGTTCTGGAAGGCAGGTCCATCCCGAGCTGCAGCTCAACTTGGCAGTGTCATCCACGTGTTGCTGGATTTAGAAAAATGAAGGATTTGGTATCTAATGGGTGATGTGTTCTCCCTCCATGGTTTCAGAGAGCCACTCAAGACAGTCAGTGTGGCAAGGGAGTCCTGGAATAAAGGCCCCGAGATGGGGAAAGACCACGAGAGGCTGTTGTGTGAGGCTGCAAAAGTAAAACCCAGGTTTCAGTGGAGATCCAAAGATGTTGAAGATGCCAGACCGTGGAGAGTCAGCTAAGGGGAGCTGCATGTACAGAGTGGAATCACCCCAAGGTAGAGATGTATACTGTGGGTGCAAACCTGGAGGAGTAGTGCCATCTTAATCCGTTTGAAATTAATGTCCCAGGGACTGGATAAGGAACTACAGGATTTGAAATTTGCCCTGCTGGGTTCTGGTCTGCTTTGGTACAGTATTTCCTTACTATGTCACCATTTCTCCATTTTGGAATGGTAATATACATTCTGTGCCATTATATGTTGGAAGTATATAATTTTCTTTTATTATAGGGGGTTATAATCAAGAGATTGCCTTGAGTCTCAGATGAAATTTTGGACTTGGGACTTTTAAACAGTATTAGTTCTGTGAAGGACTGGGGACTTTCGAAGTTGGTACATCATGCATCGTGATGTACTCAGGAGACTATGGGAGCAAGGAGTGGAATGTGGGGGTTTAAATGAGAAATGCTCCCCATTGTCTTAAGCAGCTGAACACTTGGCCCCCAGGTGGTGTCTCTGTTTGGGGAGATTTCCATGGTTCTGGAGGGAATGTCACTGGGGGTGGGCTCTGTGAGCCTAATCCTCTTCTTCCAGTTCCCTCTCTCTGCTCTGTGCTTATAGTAAAGGATATGTGCTCTCAGCATCCAGTCCCAACCACCATGCCTACTGCTTGCTACCATGATTCCCTGCCATCATGGACTCTTAACCACCTGGAACCGTACAACTAAGTAAGTTTTTCTTTTATGAGTTGCCTGGGATGTAGTTTTATCACATCAAAGTATCTAATACAGAGCCAGAGTGGATGGGGCAAACAGAAGCCAGGAGAGAGTGGAAGGAAGTGATCAGTTGTGATTGGGAGTTGGAGGTGAGGTCCAGCTGGTTATGAGGAATTGCAAGGACTTTGACTTGGGGTCTAGTGAGGAGCCACAGGAAGATCTCGAGTAAGGCATGCTGTGACTCACTTAGGGTTCTGGCAAGTTTACTCTGGTGATGTTGCGGGAGAAGCTACTCTGGAAACTCAGGAGGAGATAGGGTGACTTGCCAGGTTGCAGGTGACAACAAATCAGATTCCAGAAACATGTAGAGAGACAGGGCACTGTTTTCTGAATAAATCCCACCTCGTGAGTATCCAATCTCTCCCCTGGGGTAAGTCTATTCCAGAAGGACTCATGATCTTTCATGAAGACAGTCCCTAACAATCAGTCTCCATAGTCCTCTAAATGTAAGGAGACCAAATTACAGAACAGAAAAAGCAGAGACCATTGCTGAGCCTGCTGTGTGGCCTTCCAGTGCTGTCCATTGACCCCAACAAGGCAAGACGGCAGAGCCTAGTTAAAGCTGATACGATTATAAACATTCTTCATCAAAGATCTCAGTAAGCAGACATTTCCCACGCTGTTCAGCTGCGTTCTTGTCTCACAGGACGTTCCTAGTTACAGTTACGTGGTAGAGTCATGTGGAACATGTTACTGATTATAACTGATTCTATCTGAGACTGGGGTGACATATTAGTGTATTTGCAGCTCAAATAGGCCCTGCAATAAAGAAGTCCGCTTATCTTGACTTAGCCCAGCTTGTTCCTGAGGTATGGGATGTTTTTAATCACTGGCTATCTTAAGAGCATATTTTTTATACACTCATCACAAGGCTGAAGGAAAAGTTGTGTTGTAGAGAAGTAGAGAGCTCTCTCTTGGGAGCCATATGTTCACGCAAGTGTAGAAAGCCTCTTCATCTTTCAACCCCAGGTCTGGATGCCAGGCTTGCAGTCCGTTCTGAAACTTCTCGGTCCTTGAAACACATACTTTCATCTGTAACAGCAGTTCCCTTTAGCAGGGCTTCTTGGGGAGCCAGGGCATCTCTGAGAGCCCTCCAGCTCTGGCCTGAACTGTCTCACGTGTGCTCACAGTCTTAGCTGTCTCCCGCTCACGTTTTTTATTGTTCGTTACATGCATCACATGTAGTTTAGTACTACTCAGACTTCCGCTGCTAATAACTTCCACTATGGTTTTTTTTTATATTTGAGGAATGCGTGTTTACTAAAGAGAAGTTGGAGGACTGTTGAAAAAGAATGTAAAGGGAAAATATCACTTTGACTTAAAATGATCTCAGTCAGCATGCTGGTACTGCCTGTGTGCACACGCATGTGCGTGTTCGCCTGCTGTGGGGACAGTGTGCTTTCCCTATCATGAGTCCCTACACACATATAGAGATATACATCCACAGACACAAAGACAAACAAACACAGGTACACACACATACAGAGACAGTGACCCCCTCTTTCCAGGCAGACTGCAAGCATACAGCTTCCCGTGTGATCACACAGAATTTTGCTTAACCACTGATGGCTGCTTTTGTGGATGTAGCTTATCCCTGTGAAAATTCACATTGAGATTTGTCCCTCAATTCAGCGGCACTGAAAGGTGATGTGACCCCAGGAGGTGAGGGTGTAGAAGGCTATTAGCTTATGACTGTCTCTGAGGAGAGATTAGTGCTGGCTTCACAGAGTTGGTTAGACCTTGCAGGTGTGGACTAGGTGCTGTGAGAGAGACATGCTGTGAAGGCTGAGTCTGGCCTCTCTGGGTCTCCTGCCTTCTCTCTAACCCTGTGATTGATTTTCTGTGCACTTGCATCATGCAATGACATCTTCTGTGTCATAGTGTAGCCCGGAGGCCCTTGCCGCCAGCCAAACAGATGAGGTTACATTAGATTCCAGCCTCCCCGCCTGTGAGGTAACAGCTGCTTTGATTTCTGATGTACTAGCATCAAAGATTTTTTTTTATGCAACATAAAACAGATTAAAGCACTGGCAGAGTGAGTGTCATGGGCTCTTCCCAGTATTTTCTGCCTCTGGTCATTTGGTTACCCAAACCTTTCTTGAAATTTGAGTTCAGTGGTTTTAGATATAAATGATGGATATCAGTCTTTAACTTGGCTTATTAGTCTTCGAGTCAGCCACCGTGGATGACAGAGCCACAGCTTGGATCCTAAAATCAGTGCTTGCAGAAAAGCTGTCCGGGACCCTTGGCGAGAAGTCAGCATCCGCTGTGCAGAGGTACTCGGGTCTTGACGCCCGCTCAGCACTACTGCACAGAGGATTAACAGGCCGTAATTTTTGCATTTTGAGTTTGTTTTCATTTTCTCGTTTTTAAAATAGAGCTTCTGTGAACACATTGAACCTGTTTGTAATCCTAACTGCTTTCCTAGAAAATACTCTGATGTTTAAAATAAAATCTATATAAGACACACATAGACACGTACATACAGAGATATACAGACACAGACACACACACACATACAGAGACATATGCACACAGACACATACACAGATACACGCATTTACAGACACACACATGTAGAGATACACATTCACAGACACAAAGACAAACAAGCACAAATACACACGCCTATAGAGACATGTACACATGCACATGCACTTGCACTTATGTGTGTGCCTGCTGTCACACGTAAAGTAGTGTCTTAGAATAACTACCATATTGGGCTTTACCAAGTTATACTAATAGATTTCTAAGCTTATAGTCTGTAGGTAGTATTCGTTGGATCTACCTCACAATCACTGCCTTGTCAGGGACCGCTGCCTAGACAGAAACGATGACACCCATTCTTCCTACTTCAACTCTCTAGAAGAGGCGGAGTTCACATTCTTCCAGAGAGAAGGCCACAGCTATCCAGAGTAGATATCAAGGACTCCCAGTGAAGAATCTCATGGTCTGAGATGGGTGCATACACCATGTCAGAGCCTGTACAGAAAACAACCAAATGGTCACAGGAGTGCCGAGAACAGAGGCACTTTCTCATTGGTCTAAACCACCGATGGCAGCTCTGAAGGTGGCATTTAAGGTGACATGAGAGTTGAGGATCCAGTCCAGAGTTCAGGCGGAGTATGGCCTTCCATGAACAAGTCCCACAGCAGCCCCTGTATTTGAATATATAAGCCAGGCTTCCCTGGGCTAAAAGGTGATGAGATCACCTTTTACAATTTACAAATTGTAAAGCTGTAGCCCAGCCTTTGTCAGCATGTATATTTTTATAGAAAGGAAAGGAGCGAGCTCTGCTGATCTGTCAGATAATCATCTCTCTTGTTCCTTGCTTGTTTCAAACTGTGAAAGAACGCCCCTGTGGGCACCTGGCTATAATCGGTTTTGATTAACACAGAAGTTTTCTAAGAGAAGGCGTGTTCTGTAAGGCTTGGGGTCTCTAGGCATTAACGTAGTGGACTTCTCCTGGGTGTGTAAACGTCTCATGCAGAGCCAGGGTACCAAATCCTCAGAGACGAAGCCGGCTGTGCAGGGGCTGTGTTCATGGCTCTGACTCATTTTTCAAAAAAGGTTTTGGGATTATTATTATTATTATTATTATTATTATTATTATTTTCATTCTTGAAAAATTGCAGGCAATCCAAAGCCAGCACCTCCTGGGTATAGGGACTGTTTCTGTTGCATTTTATTTAGCAAGAGGAAGCCTCTTAGAAGAGACTGAGAAAAGCCAGAGGCTGTCTTGGGAATGAACCCAGAAATGATGAAGGGCCTGGAAAGCTGGAGCCTAGAAGAAAATGTGAGGCTTGGAGATCTTCCTTGGGGACAGTGGAGGAGTCACTACTTGAAGAAAATTCAAATTTAGATGTAAATAGTGTCCCTGCTGCCCAGAGATTTCACAAAGCTCTGCATGTGTTGGGGGCAACAGACGGACCCTTCAGGACTTTAAAGCTGAGTCCCTTACCTATCCTTTGGCTGGGTAAGGATCAGCTTGCTGTAAGTGTGTGTAGCTAAGCTGATTCCCCACCCCCCACCTCCTGTGTGTGTGTGTGTGTGTGTGTGTGTGTGTGTGTGTGTGTGTTCAGAGGAATGACCTGGGAACCAAAGGGCAAATACTTTTGATACTTTGCCTTCAGATGCCTTAACTTGGGGCATAAGTCACAGACAAAGAGAGACACCAGTGAATACCAAATGGAGAAAGAATCCAGGGACTGGGCTGGCTTAGAAAGTCTTGACTGAGCTCTCCTCTTCTTATCAAGGTCAGATAGAAGGTATAGCCCAGAGAGTGAGCTGGCAACCACCCTGTTGTCCTAGAGCGTTATCCCACCATAGCTGGTGCTAAGCTCCACTTTGGGTTGGGCTTTTGCTCTTTCCTGATGTGGAGTTCTGAGTAGAAATGTGGCTCTTTAACTTCCCTATACTGAAGTCCTTGGTTGTCCCTGAGGACTGACTCCAGGACACTGGAGGATATCGGAATCTGTAGACTCTGGGGTCTCCTATGTAGAATGATGTTTACATAAGTAGCACACACACTCTTTTACTCTAAACCATCTCTGGCCTAGTTATACCAAATGCAATGGAAATTATATGCAAATAGATGTATGATTATATTATTTAGGGAGGTTGTAACGACAAGAAAATAAGTCTACATGGACAATATTTTCTTCATGATTTGCCAAATCCATGGATTGTATCCATGACACATGGATACAATGCATACTTACTAAATTGATTTTGATCTGCCAAGGAGATTCTACGACATCCAGCCCACTCAGCGTTGCTTTAAAAAAGTCAATTTGTAACTTAAAAAAAGGCACGGTCTCACCGTCCAGCCCATGGTAGGCTCAAACTCATGATCCTCCTGCTTCAGCCTCCCAAGTACTGGGATTACAGTTGTATATAACTCACACCTTTAAGTTTCTCTTTCAGAACAGGGAGCTTGCCTTTTAAATGAAATATATCTGAGACTATTCCATCATTGAGAAGTAGAACATATCTAAGTTAGGAGCCCAAGAATATCATAAAGGACCCAAAGAACCCTGCTTCGATCAGGACACTCCGAACTAGGATTGTAGAGCTTCCAAATAAGGGCTAGAAGGAGACCTATCCTAGAGTCTGCTTCACTCTCCTAATGTGAAGTATAATAAGGCTCCTTGGATTCTTTGTTTGTGACCAGCACGTGCATAGACTGTACTATTGTCTGGTAATCAGTTTTCCCTGTGAGTAAGAAGTGAGCCAAGATACACAACACCGAGGCAGGAAGCTGGATATTGGCTGTGAATAGAACACAATGCAGAGGTGGAGAGTTCCGGAGAGCTGGGTCAAGGGTTGGCTGATTTTTGATTGGGACTATGACAAACTGATAGATTGGGAGCAGATGAGAAGAGCTTTGAGTGAAAAGGAAGAACATTCATAAAACGCTTGTTTCTGAGATGTGAGAGAGGATATTTATAAACTGGAAGGGAGGCCTGAGCCAGATGGGCCCAGAGAATGACGGTTCTGCAACCTGCCTAGTGCTTCTCGGTCCAGAGCCACAGAGCTCAGCATTCCTCAGGAGCTCTGGGAGAAGAGGGTAGGAAAATGAGGCCAAGGCTTGTACAGAAGTCTGTCCTCTCTTGGGAGACAGGCCTGTTGCTATGGCTGAAAGTTGAAGTCTTAAAGATCAAAATTCCCAACATCTAAAGACTCAAAAGTTGAAAATTGAAAGCCAAAACAATTTGTAATTCCTTTACAGACACACATGCTCTGCGGGCTTCTAGATGTCTGTTTCACTTAACATGACAGCCTACCCCGTGAACACCAGCAGAGCACTACTCCCTTCCTGGCAGTTAGTTTTCAATCCTTCTTGTATGGTCAGTCTTTTTGATGGGCATCGTGACTTAATGGATTTCCACGTTCAAGAATTAAGTCCTTTAGGAGTGGTTCTTTGGGTGACGTTTTTAGACTTTGGGAAGTTTGATATTTGGGGATTTCAGCATTGGCATTATGCATCCATAATTGTGTCTTTCAGGATCATGGCCAACTCTGATCTCTATTTGCATGAATGACTTTGGATCCTTGAAATGTAAAAGACAAGAGACGATGCCTCTGAGGCCCTTTCTCTGTGCAGAGAAAAAGCATTCAGAATGCCGTAGCACCAGTGGGTCCATGTGTGATAAACGCATTTCATAGCACAAGTCTTAAAGAGCCCATGTTCTGTGGTGAGTTCTCTCCCTTGTGCTGTGTTTCTGACTGCCCCCCAAACTTCTGGACCCATGGAAACCAGCTCTAGATACTCTCTGTATCTGCCAAACAGAGCTCTGTTTAGGATCCTTCTAGCTTTCTGCCAGCCTCAGTCTACCTGCATAAATTTGACTTGACACTTGCTAAAGGCTTTCTTTTAGCCTTTTAGTTGACATAGAACATGACATTAGGTTTGGCTGTTGCTTTACCCTGAGCCATTATGACAGGGACATCAAAGATTGATAAGGTTACTTTTAAAATTAATAATTTTGATTTGGAGATACCTTGAAGAAGTATAAAATGGGGTATAAAGGTTTAGAAATGAAAAGAGTGAACTGAGGGTTGAGAGACAGTACAGGTTCTTCCTGAACTGCGGTAGAGTCATGAATTGACTGGGAGAAGAGCTAGATTGGACTCTAACATCAAGCACTTCAGGTTGTGGGCTTATTTGTAGGAAGGGATTTTATACAAACAACCAAGAGGTCATTCGTGTGTTCCCTAGCCCAGGGTTACTAGTATCCTTATAAAAAGAAGAGGGTTTGGATGTAAAAAGAGCACCACAGGGTGATGAGCTTGTGGAGACACAGAGAGACTACTCCATCTCTGTGGCAAGACAAGAGGACTCAGAAAAAGCCAGCTCTGCTGACGCTTTGATGTGGGACTCGAGCCTCTGAACGGTGAGGCTTATCTATGCCCCAGTCTGCAGTAGTCTGTCATAGAAGCCCCAGCACACCAACACAGAAGGGGAGTGTGCAATCAGGAGCACAGTGAATCATTTACAGAAACCCAGGCTCCTTCTCTGTTGCGTAACAGCAGATAAATTGACAGAATTAAATCAAGTTAGCAGAATGCACGAAGTCTGCTTTGTTGTGAGCACCATCCGTAGGTGTGGCTTTCTCAGCCGTGTTAGAAATGACTTTTTCTGTGTCCCCAAACACAGAAGGTAAAGTTGTGATGTTGAGTTGAGTGTGGGTTCATATCAGAACCAGAGTAAGACCACGTGCCCAGGTGTTCCCTATGACATAATTGTAGGCAGACAGAATCGAGATCACCTGGTGCAGATGGGCTTACCATGCATGTCTCAGACACGAGGAGGGAGAAAAGGCTGAGTCAGGGTGCTGGGCCTGGATTCTGCAGGCTGTGACCTGATAAGAGTGAAATCCAAGGAATTCTAACACGGCCCAACATTACAGGGTCAATGTCATCAGGATAATACAGAGGACAGGTGCACAGGAGCCTATGCATGGGGACGAATGCGTACAGGACGTTGGGTGTGAAGGGTTGGGTGAGGCCAGGTGTGAGACTGATGACTGGGTGATAAGAGTCAGCGGCTGCTTGAGAAGTGCAGTGCCAGGTAATGATTGTAGGGATTCCATGTTGAGGCTGGGGATGAACAATGGCGATCCTCCCAGTTACAGCTGATCCTGGGAGGAGCGGTGTGAACAGTGGAGTCTGAACTGCATCTACAGTGTTGGGTTCTGACCGTACAAGCTTCTGACCATGTGAAGGATGTCAAAAGACCTTCCCATTTGTTTCTAAAGTGATCTTTTTTTAATGAGTTATTTCAATAGGCCTGTCATTGCAGCTTCCCAGAGTTTTGATGGGTGAGAGATGGAAAACAGATTTGCCTCTGGAAAGATTCTCTTTCTTTGTCAAGAGATATTAGACTGCAAATTCCATAAGCCTGGCTTTAGTATATTTTTGCCTCTGGGCTCTGAAGGACAAAATCTTGGGGGCTTCGAGGACATGGTATGCATAGGTCTATTTAATCACCTGTTTCCTGTGGACGTGAGAAGGTTGGGATTGTCACTGGAGTCAGAGACAGCACCCAGGAGCACTGCCATGCTATACCAAAGAGCAGCCTAAGCTGTGTGCTGTGTTGACAGCTTAGCATATACACATCAAGGCCCTTAACAAAGTATTGAATACCGGGTAATTAGGCAAAGCCCTGGTTTTTGTCTCTATTGTGCTTTCATTTTGAAAAGATCCAGGTGACCGAGGTGATTTTTCACCCTGGATAATAACAGAGTTCCAGAAGTCTCTTAATTTGACTAGCTTATTTTTCCTGAAGTGTGGGGAACCTGGTCCACCCTCCCTGCTGTCCTCAACCAAAAGGTTCTCATCAGCTCACTGGGAAGGCTGTTTCTGCCTCTGGAGTTGGTTGGTGAGCACCCACAGGAGGCTCCCAGCCCTCCTCGGCTTTCTTAGGGATAGAGATTAAATTGTTCTTGCCACAGTGCGGCCACACTAGCACACAGGGTGGATCTACTGTCCCGTGGTGCTCACTGAAATGCAGCCACACTAGCCCACGGGGTGGATTTCCTGTCCTGTGGGCATTCACTGAAATGAAATTCCCTCCAAAGAAATTACCTCCTTTTTAATTTTTAAATCAAGGAACCCATGCCAGATTCCCAGGATTCCCTGGGAATATCAAGAACTAAGTAAGATTGTTTTTATGTGAATTCATGAAGAGGAAACTAATGCACAAACAGCAATATTAAGCCATTATGCCACTTACTTAGTTTTTCAAAAATAAAAAGTAACATGGGTGGGGGAACACATCCGTTGCCAGCAAAATTGAGATGGGAAGTTGGCAAGCACTGTGGCATGAGCCAGCTTGAAGTCACGCACGTACGTCCACGATCGTACAGGCGAGGGAATATGCAGAGTGGCCTTGCTTCCTGGAAGACTTCAGTCCACACAGGGAGATGAGATTCCTCTTCCTTGCTGATTGGCATGGTAAGAAAGATGCAAGTTGTTTGCAATAGCAAGCTTGTAGGACAAAACTCAAGATGGCGCTTTCAGGTGAATGGGCTGTCGACCCACTTGTTAGAAACCCACTTGGCCCTTAGCAACATTCAGCGCAGAGGATGGGGCCAAGCATCAGAAAAGCCACATTTACAAATGTAACACCTTCTCCAAGCCTGGATCCATCCATAGACACATTTCCCATGCATCCAGAAACCAAGTCATGCTGATTTCACCATGGTAGTTACAGATTTCACCCACCATGGAGGGCGAGAGGCCAAATATTTGTTGAGTCCAATTCAAAGGCCATGAAAGAATCCTTCAAATTTGGGCTCTTTCCATACCGCTTAGGTAAGTTTAAACACATCCACTTGGTTCTAAGGAAAACAGCTTGTAAAATACTTGGGAGCTCTTGGGACATCAAACAACTCTTAGAGGACTACACTTTAATGGTCTACTTGTAAAAGAATCAGTAAAAGAAGCAGAAACATATGGTTTAAATTTTTGTTGAATATATGAGCTATTTTGTAGGCATCTTTCCCCCTTTTTCCTGAGGGTCTCCACACATGTTTGAATGCTTAGCCTAAAAATACTCAGAAAAACCCTCACATACACTGACATAGCCAAAGGGACCTTCATACTATAACATGGAATTTGTTGGGTCTAGGGACCCAGATCCTGGCAGATGCTGATGCATCCAGAATGGTGTGTGTGTGTGTGTGTGTGTGTGTGTGTGTGTGTGTGTGTGTGTGTGTGTGTTTGTGTGTGTGAGGGCAGGGAAAAGAATGTCCGCAGAGTCCTGAGTAATTAGGATACAGACAGCTGGTCCAGGGGCTGGAGACTCAAAAACTCAGAAACTTAAGCAGATAGCTAGTGTTGATGCTCAATTAGGTCCAGAAAAATCCAAAGTGAGCAGTTGGGTGAGCTAGGAAGTTTTAAAATTTTAGCACTTTTACTTAGCCAAGGGCATTAAAACTCAACTAAAACATTGGTTAAACAAAACAGGTCTGAGACCAGCATCTGCTTCCAGACTCAACCTCAGCTTGGCTGTGTACTAGAGGGCTGAGCATGGAAAAGATTTTCCCAAAGCCCCAAGGGTAGAAAGCACCTGATTCAAGGCTATATGTGATGCACAGGCCACAGAAGGCCAAAAGAGCAGCACTAGGGGCAGACCCCGGTCAAGTTCATGTGACCCCTGACTAAGAACAATGCCTTTTAAATGTGAGATTTCTCAACTATAACACATAGACAATGGTGACTGTCCCTTCTCATTGCATTTTGAGGACAGAGTACATTGGTTATAAGTGATAACACTTGGTGTTTCTAACCTTCAACATTAACAAATATTTCTGAGTGCCAGTTTATTCCGTAACCTGCACTGCAAAGATGGTAGTCAGCCCATCGGATGAGGCTTTGTGTCCCTTGCTTCCCTGGGCCCAGATAGAGAAGTCCCTACTACTCAAAATCATCACCCAAGCCAGTGTAGGAGCAGCTGTGGTCAGATGTAAAAGTTTAAAATGGCAGAGATGTGGTGTTAATTGGTTTGGGTCAAGAAAAGTCTCCCCCAGGAAGTGCAGGATGAGCTGAGAGAAACCATTCCCACGAAACGAACGGTGTGCATAGATCCTCTTTGCTATCCTCTTCTTCCAGCTTCAATTCATCTCTTTTCCTCACCCGTTTCGTCTGTATTAGGCCATTTTCTGTTGCTATAACAAAGTACTTGAGGTTGGGTAATTTATAAAGAAAAAAATGGATTAGTGTTTTGGCGCATAGTTTTGGAGGCTGGGATGTCCAAGTAAAAGCCATTGGCATCTGCTTGACTTCTTACGGGTGTCTTGAGATGCTTCAACTCAGTGCAGGAAGTGGAAGAACCACCAGGTGCATACGAAAGATTAAAAAGAGGGACAAACTCACATAACTATGCCATCCCTAACTCAAAGGCTTTCACTGGACTTCATCCCATGAGGGTCACACCCCCCACTAGGCTCTGACTCCCTCCACTACAGTATCAAGGAGTCATGTTTCCAGCACCTTAACTTTCGAGGGAACACATGAAGCCACAGCACTGTCTCTCAGTACCTCCCTGATTCTGCAGGTAGCACTTTCCGCATGTTCTGAGGGATGCTCGAGATAACACACCTCAGTTGCCCCTCATACCCAGAAGGCTGTGTTCCATCAGATGCAGCCTGGTCTGCGCATCCTCGCGACCGACTTCTGGTCTGTTTTGAGGCTATTGTGAAAGGAATTGTTTTCCTGATTTCTTTCTCTGCGCCTTTCTCTTTGGTTTATGGAAAAGCCATTGAGTTTAGTATGTTGATTTTTGTATTCTGCTACGTTGATGAATTTATAAGATTGAAGCATCTTCTGGGAGAGTCTCTAGGATCTTTTAGGTCCAGGGTCACCTCACTAGCAAAGAGGGAGATGACATTATTGGCTTTTAAGAAGAGAGACCCAGACTGGCAACTGGCTCTCTCTCTGCTGCATTATAATGTAACAGGAGATCCTCACTAGATGTGCAGAGCTCCTGTAGAGAGGACAAAAGGTACAGACCTGGAGAGTTTTACAAGACATTGGTAGGGCCAGCAGGGGCCCGGAAGCTGGAAGGCAGCTGTAGCTCAGCTCACCAGGACCAGAGAGGGAGTTGGGGGAGACACTGGGACATTGTAAAAAACAGCTGCCTGCATCTGAAGTTCAGAAGAGACAGCCTGGTGGGTCACAGTGACCTGGGCCAGAAAGAACAATGTTGCATGCAATACTAAGACACTTAAGGCTCCTTGGGAACTGAGGAGCAGGATGAGTGACCCAGACAGGGGGCCACAGTGACTCACAGCTAACTCAGGCCACAACAGCTGACACTGATCCTAGCCTCTCAGCTTCCAGAAAACACCCATGGCCTGTAACAGGGCATCTGTAGCATGTTCTGGAGTACCTAGTCTGTAGTCTCAGGTCTTGGCCTGGGCTTCTTCCTGCCTAGCCATTCTGGTCACTGGCTTTTGTATGCTCCACCCACTTCCACCACAGCAGTTTGTGAGCTCTCTCCCTGGCAAATTTCTCATTTCCCTCTTGCTCCACCTGCTGCTGCACAGGCAGGCCTTCACCTTGCTGGACTTGCCTCTGTCTCTGGCCCCTCTGTTCTCATTCAGGAACTAATATCCAGAACCGATAAGCATTTGGCTAAGCCGTTTCTTGCATGCTGCATACTCTTGCTGATCAGATAAAGGGCAAAGGATTTGCTCAAAGGCTGCTGAGCAATTCAGTCAACCCCTGGGAAGTCAATAGAACAGTGCTGATCTTATAGCCAAGCACAAGAGAAACCAAGCCACCAAACAGGATGGCTGCCATTAACATACTTAGAGTGAATCTTGGATGAACCCTGAAGCTAGTCCATCCAGCACAGAACCCCCAGGGTAGCCTCAACAGCACTGGCCATGCTTCTCAGACTGAAGTCCAGTGCATCTGCCTCCATTCCTGTGAGGGAATGCTTGAGAAGGAAGGCTTGGTTGCTACGCCAAGGGGGAAGTATCAGGTTCTGCCTTCTGAGTAGGATTCAAATACCACAAGTTTGTTGAGACTCCGGTAAGGTGACACAGAGAGCAGATGACTTGGGAGTTCTTCTGAACAGGATCCAGGTGGTTCCAGGTTAGATCACTATCTCTTTCCTGTGACTGGATTCAGAAATGGACTGTGTAATCCAGAGAGGAAAGAGAATGAGCTCAGCATTTGACTTGGGTCCCTGGGAGATGAAAGTGGACCTGCCAAGATAGATGTATAGAAAGGGCCAGGCTCAAAGGAGTCATGAATGAATGAGTTTGAGATGTTCATGGGACTTGAAATGGATTGTTGAATTTACATAGTGCTTGGCACGTAGTAGATGCTCAATCAACATGTGTTCTCTAGGCACGTAAGAGATGATACCCTAGTGTAGTAGTTTGCTGCTATGATGGCTCAGCAAGGAAGACAGGGAGATGCTTTCATAGATGCAAAACCTGCCAGACCTCAGCAGAGGGAACCACGATCCTGGCCAGTGCCATCTTGGAGAGGGGAAACCTGTGCATCTGAGTTCAGGTGTTTTTCCTTGATACAGAACTCCTTGGGTGTTCTACTGATAACACATGCAGATCATTTGCAATCAACATCCCCCACATAACTCCAACACCTGTAGACAACACAAAATGCCAAGACCTAGGCAGCCCCTCACCCAACAGTGCACAAAACAATTATTTTATACATAACTAAAAATAAACTTCTATAACAATTCCCCTTTTCTTTTTAAGCCAATCAAAAAATTGCTTTATCTCTACCACACAATTTAACACTACACCAGCAAAATGATTTACAAGAGGAACAATTTACAAGAGGGTTACTAATGCACAGGACTAAATGAAACCAAACATCTATTGAGCTTTTCACAATGTCTTTGGACAGCAGAAAGATATTATCAATGTCCAATTATCTGGAATTCACTCATGATCTTGTAGGCTCCTCCAAAGAGCTTGGATCACTTTTCTGGCTCTGTTCTCTCCAGCATGCACAGCTTGTCCTCCAGGCTCTGGCTGGTTCCATTCCACTGCTGCTGCTGTTCTTGATGATTATCCCTTGGTACTGTCATCTTCTGAACACTGGGGTCCCTTGCTGCAACTGGGCTGCACTTTCACCAATACCTTCTCCTGGGCTCTCTTCATGGTACCAAGCCTCAGTTTTTTTACACTACCCCTTCAATCTGGACCTTCAACTGCTACTTTGGCTGCACCTTCACCAATGGCCTCTTCTGGTCTCTTACAGTGCCAAGCCTCAGCTCCTCTCCAAAGACCCTTTCATACCTCCAAAACCAGCACCACCTGGATGACTCTTATAGTACCAAGTTCAGCTGCCAGCATAAAATACAACCTCAGTCAGTCCTGGAAGACAGCTTCTGTGTGCTGAACCTGAGGAAATGTTTTCCAGGTTTTAAGGTAGAGTCTGGTTTGCAGGAAAAATAACTGTCTGCAGGAAGGGTTCTCTCATGGGGTAGAGTTCTCATCACCATGATACACGTGTCTTGTCAGGACCACCTCACTGGTATCTGGATCACTTGTATTTCTCTTAGTCAGGTTTTCAGAAAAAACAAACAAACAAAAAACTGTTCAGTATAAGCAGATTTTCGGCCCCAAGCCCTTGGCAGCAGAGGGTCCTGGACCTGTGGGAAGAATCGTTCTGGTGATTTGGCATTCTTTCTCACCACTGCCATGGGGAAACACATACCCTTCTTCATAGACCTCAAACACAAGACCCACTTGGGCTTCTCTCTCTCTCTCTCTCTCTCTCTTTCTCTTTCTCTCTCTCTCTCTCTCTCTCTCACACACACACACACACACTCACACACACACACCATCAACAAACTCAGTTTATAGAATAGTATACTCTGGTTTCCTTTTCCCATTCTCTGGCTGCCACCAGCAGCGGGAAAGAGCATCAGCTCCATGATCGGGAAAAGCAGTCAAAATCTTGTTTCTTCCCTGCTTCCAGCTGAACTCTGTTTTTACCATTAAAATTCATCCAAAACATTTGTCCAAAACATGGCTCTCACCTCAGAGCTTCTTTCTCACTTACAACTCTCTCTTATAGAAATTTCCTTTTGTTGATATCTTAATCTCTGTCCTCTGGGAACTGCTCTGAGCATACTTTACCAGACTCTTGGAGGTTTCTGGAGTTTCTTTCTCTTCCTTGTCTCTACGTTGGATTAGCTGGTGTGATGTCCTGCCCCATGCTGGTGTGCCATTTGTTGCTGTATGCTGCTGTGGCAGCTCAGCAAACAGGACAAGGAGGTGCTTTCATATGTGGAATACCTGCCAACCTCAGCAGAGGGAACCACTGTCAGGGCCAATGCCAAACTCGACAATGGAACCCTGAGTGTCTGAGTTCAAGTGTTTTTATTGATATAGAACTCCTCAGGTGCTCTACTGATCATGCAGATCATGTGCTATAAAACATCCCCCACGTAAATCCAACACCTGCAGACAATACAAAATGCCAAGACCTAGGCAGCCCCTCACCCAACAGTGCACAAAGCAAATATTTTAAACACAACTAAAAATAACCTTCTATAGCACCCTACTGCATGTATATCATAGTCTGATGGAAGAACACAGATGGAAGGCAAAAGAGGTTTATTTCTGCCTGAGTTCTAACAGCAGAAATGGTGTCTTTCTTGCAGAAAACAATATTCATGCTAACATGACCTATTCGTGGCACTAGATCTAACATTCCCCTAGGGGTCTGGCTAGTGTCTTGGCTCAGCTCTCAGGGATAAGTGTCAAGGTTCCTTTGCAGGGTCAGTACCCAAGACACTTTTCCCTTTTTCCCTGCTCAGTCCCTTTTCTTGGTGCCATTCCATTCAATTCCCTGCTGCATTACCCTGACAACATAGAAGAGGGAGCTCACACAGGCTTGGAGGCAGCAGGCTAAACAAATGGGACAATTTCTTTGTCGTCTCTTACATTTACAAATCATGTGTGTAGGTTTTCTACTCTGTAAGACAATATTTCAGTGTAAATTCCTGGATCAAATTTATTTTTAACCACTGTATAAAATGGAAATTACTGAAATTACATGAAGCTTCAGGCTCTGGTGTGAGAGGACCCCGGAGCACCTCCCCTGCCTAGCATTTCTGCAACTCCCCACCCCCCACCCCCAGACTGCAGACCAGTTTGGCTCTCCCACTCTTTCTGTTCCATGATGCCTCTTCACATCCAGGATGGGGCCAGTGATTCCACATTTATGAAGCTGCTGAATGTGGACAAGCCCAAGGAACATGCCCGTGAGGCACAAGTGTCACGACTTGAAGGAGTCCCATTGATTTCCTGATGAGGACTAGAAGATGCATGCTGCTTTGGCAATTGTTCTCTTCCTCTCTATGTCTAGCAGACATGCCTCTGGTACTGCCATGGACCTTTCTTCTGGGCTTCAGCTCTCTAGGCAGTTGTGTGTACGCACATAGGATTGTCATAGGATTAAAACTTGCCTGTCCCCCTTGATGATCAACTACTCCAATTCTAGAGGCAAGATTTACAAATCAAGACTTGGCTGGAGCCTGACTAAGACGGCCCTCTCGGGTGTCCTAAGAAGAGTGGAAGCTGAGAAGGAGAGCGTCTCTATGGAAACAGTCTATCTTGTGCTTCCTACCTTCTCTTTTCTGACTTTTAACAAGTTCTCAGTGCACATGCCAGTCAAGTCTGTGACCGAGGCAAAAGGCCACCGTCTAAAACATAAGGATGCACCATGCGTAGTGGAGGGTGAGTGATCAGATACGGCAGTAGGAGGCAGCTGAAGAGCTGAAGGCGGGGTAGAGTTGGGGGAGAGGTAGAGAGAGGAAGAGATGACTCTTGGTAGTCATCTACCAAGAACATCTTCAGAGTTCTGAAGACTCTACAGCACATCCTCCTCAGACCTTTGCTAATATGTAGTTTAGATTTTATAGAAGAGTTAAGTTCATTTTATAGAAGAGTTAAGTTCATAATTTCTCCCCGTTTGCTTCTCACACCACATTGGCTGTTCCTTTGCAATCACTTTACAGGGTGACTTTTTAATTTTTATTTATAAAGTGATAATTAGATGGGTAAGAACTTTTAAAACAGGACTTTGGTCACTTAGAAAATAAGGTCAACAATTTACAACTTGGACCTTGTGAAATTAAAACCATCTATAGCAAAGTGTACACCAATCAATTAAGAAGCATCCCACAAAGTGGGAGACAATCTTCACCAGATATATGTATCATAGAGTATTAATGTGTAGAAGACACAAAGAACTACAAAAAGAAAACAAACAATAAAAATAAGTCATGGTTATGAACAAATAATTCTTGAATGAAGAAATATGAATAGCTAATAAATACTTTTTAAAAGATCGTTCAATGTTTGTAGCCTTCAGGGGAATGCAAATTACAGCTGTTCTGGAATTCTCTTTCACCCCAGTCAGATTGGCTATCATCAAGAAAACAAATCACAGCAAATGTTGGTGAGGATGTGGGGGGAGGGGAACCCGTATTCACTCTTACTGGGAGTGTAATCTGGCACCGGCACTTTGGAAATCAGTGTGGAGATTTCTCAGGAAGCTAAAAATAGAACTGCCATGTGACCTATTTATACCACTCCTGGGCACACATCCAAGGACTCCACGCCCGCCGGCAGACACGCTTACACTTTGCCACTGCACTCACAGTGGCTAGGGAATGGAATAATCCTAAATGCCCATCCAGTGATGAACGAATACAGAAAATGGGGTATGGTTACACAACAGCATTTATTAGCATCAAAGGAAAATAAAATTACGAAACTTGCAGGAGAAGGAAGAGAAATGGAAAATACTATATTGACTGAGGTAACCCAGGCCCAGAAAGGCAAATACTACATGTTTTCTTGGATGTGGGGTATAGCTTTGATTTTTAATGTCTGTCTTTAAGTTATGTCTAGAGAGGCCAGAGAGTAAGAAAGGAAACATGAAGGGCTGGAGGAGAGGGAAGAACAGGGGACAAGTGAGAGTAAACCAGGCATGATATGGAAGGAGAGTGGGAGAACACTAGGGCTCAAGAGGTTTAAAAGGGGCTTGTAGGGAGCGGTGACTACAAACCAGAACTTAGGCTGTATGGAAAAGCTGCGCAGAAATCTAATGAATTGCATGGTAACGAAAAGATAACATTAACTTCTAAAACCATTAGAACTGAGATGGCCTACATGGATAGACTATGCAGCTCCCGAAACCAGATGTCTTTAAACAAAAATCCCAGTTCCAAGTGTGTGATACCTCCTTATGCGTTGATGGCCGTGGAGCCCCTGAGACTGATGAAACAATACAAGTGATCGCTATTGCTCTTATTTGCCCATCAGAACTGCATGGTAAGACTGTACTACTTGTAATACAGCACAGAAAACTCACGCCCTCCTAAGATGGAAGCCTCACTCTGCTAGCAGCCATACACAGTGAAAATGATATGATTATGATTATGCAGACTGCTGGGGGAGAAAGGACATCAGTTGTCCTAACCCCTGCTGTGGACTCTGAGTACTACAGTACCCACCTTGCAGGTAAGATGTTCATACTGTTACAATAGTGGCATGGTTGTTTTGAGGACAACCAACCACTTTCTGATGGGATTTGAGAACCTCACTATGGGAAGAAATACATTCCTGGAACTGTAAACCCGGACAAAAGCCTGCGGCTGAGGAGGTCAGGCCCTTGGTTGAAGCTTACCACTGACATTAATCTAAATAGAGATGTAGCCAAGCTGCCTTCTAAGCATGTATATTTAAATTCTTAGACTAGTGTTGTTATCCGACTCAGCCAGAGAAGAACCTTTTTGCAGTGGTGACAGCTAACACAGACTCATAACTTGCCAAAATGTTGAGGACAAATGATTGTGGAGTACTCAGACTTGAATGGGACAGCTAGATCACCAACTCCGAGACCCAAGAAACGGGAGTGGGTAATGGTGAGGAGTCTTATGAAAACATAGCCACAGTAATCATGAACACATAGCAGCTATGGCTACAGCTACCTGCACAAGATTCGCACACGCACCCAAGTAAATGTAATTGTAGGGGGGGCTGTCAGCAAGAAGAGGGAGGGCTGTAGGAGTGAGAAGGGGATGAGAGGGGGTAACAAATGACATTGTTCATAATACATTGCATACATGTATGAAATTGTTTAAAAATTAAACATAAGCTAAAGAACAGTAAATGAATAATAAGTATAATAAAATAGAAATGACAGTTGCAGTCACTATTTTGAAAAAAATTGGACCTTTACCTTATAGTTTATGTCTCTGTTTCAGATAGATTATAATAACTATTTTTAATAATACATGTATATTAGAATAAAAATGTATAAAATAAATGCGGAGCATTTCTGAGAAGAAATCTCAAATATTAGGACTGCCAATGCAAACGTACTAAAGTAATATTTTTACAATTTTGCAAAATCATATCTATAAGTTCAAAAACAAAGAATAAGCCAAGAACAAACTAACACAAGAAAAGCAAAACACTATTATTGCCTTCAATCTTCAGATATCTTGCTTTAAAGTCAAGAGGAAAACTGGGACCTGGAGTGAAAACTCAGTGTTTAAGAGCACCGTCTGCTGCTGCAGAGGACCCAGATTCCATTCCCAGCACCCATGTAAGGAGTGGCTCACAACCATCTGTAACTCTAGTCCCAGGGGATCTGAGACCCTCTTCTGGCCTCTTCAGGCATTGCATGCATGTGGTGCACAGACAAAACACCTATAGACATAAAATTTTTAAAAAAGGAAAGGAAACTTTAAAAGGGGGGAAGAATGGATCTGTTTGATTCAAATAGATAGAAACCAGGTAAAAGACAGGAAGAAGTGTCCATCAGAGGCATAAAATATAAATTTAGCTTATTTTATAGCACTCCAAATATAAACAAAGGTAGTGAAATATTGCTTCTTACTGTGAGGGAAAGGACATCCGTGGTACTAAGCAGCTGTGGACTCAGGGTATAATGGAAGGAAGAGCAGGAGGAGCAATGGCAGACATGGAGTTCAATGATCAGGGTTTCCATCCAAGTTGATCCACCTGGGCCTCAAATTCAGTCCCATCACTGGCTAGCTGGTTCTTTGTCTTGGGTTGTCTTTGGTAACATGGGTTTAAAATCGCACCACAGGATTGCTATGGGATTAAGAGTGTTAGAGTAGTACCTGGCAGGCAGTAAGTATTTATAAGCATTAGCTGATGATTGTCATTGTTCTTCTCAGTCATGGCACACAGCCCCATAAACCTGTGTAAACTGTTAAAAGGTATCTAACGGTATGCGTGAAATTTTTAATATCCAAGTACTTCAGCTTGCTTGTTTTTCTCTTGTTTTATCCCTAATTAGCCAAAGCTGTGGGTAGAAGTATTCATCTCTGTGCTCTCACTGTAGACAGACATTTGCAGAACAGTCAGATTTAACAGGCAGAGACCCCGTGGATGCCATAGCCTGTCAATCTGATGAGCTATTGCATATCAGTTAAGTCACGGATGATATATGCCAAAATGTGAGTGTGCGTGTCTGTCTAGATCCACTTAGATTTCATTCTCAAGCATCTGGATCTTGAATGAAACACAAATACACACCTATAATTGAATCCATTTTGGTGACACAGGGTGATTCCAATATTTGTATTTCTCATTTCTCATCTGACTTTTTAAACAACAGATGCATTCTCAGTGAAAATAGTTTTGTTCTTTTTTTTTCCTCCCTAATTGAAAGTGTGGTCAAAGTTCTGAGATCTCTAACAAGCGAAATCCCCAAATAAGTGGCATCACCTCCAGTTTCAGGACACGTGTTGGTAAGAGTGCGTCTTTGCGCTTTGGCCTCACTGTACTCCACATATGGAGCTACAGATGCGGTCCTACACAGAAGCCTATAGTACACTGAGTGTAGCAGTTTAAGCTTACTGTCTTGTTTTTTTTCAATGATTAAAACATCACAGATTCTATTCTCATTGAGTGTGTGTGGATCTAATTTACTGTTTTAACCGGATGGCAAATGTAGCAGCATGTGGCTATACAATGAATTCTTCATGTGTATCAGCCGAAGCTTCTAGATGCCAAGAAGTAGAATTAATACATTGAAGAAAATGGAAAATTTAAGGCTCCTGATGAACATTTCAGATTACTTTTTCAAACCCCTTGTTCTCCTCGCAAGGTTCAAGGACTAAGGCAATGTGCGTGCACTTATGTTCATGTAGCTGTTGGACTGTTGTGGCTTTGGTCTTAGTTAGCATATAGAAAGAACGTTCTGTTTAAAGCCTAACATGGGGCAGGGGAGACACTTCTGAGGACTAAAAGAAATGATTAATTCCAACAACGAGTATCTCAGGATTCCATGGCCATAAACGATTCACTTTCAAACGTCAAGGGTGAAAACATAAACATTCTAAGTATCATAGTTAAAGAGAACATAAGAAGCAGATTTTGTGGGCATCGTGCACTCCTAGCGGAGAGTTAAGTTTTATCTCCAATCTCTTTATTTGTGGTGTCTTCTGCCAGGTGGAAATTAGCTACAAATATTCAATTAGAATAATTCCAAACAATTTTTCATTATGCATGCTAATACACAGGCCTTGGCTGTTGACTTCTGACTACATTCTTGCTTTGCAAAACATTTTTTGTCTTTATCTGAACATCCATTGGTTTGGGACTCGGTGGACATAATGCGTTTTCACCCTTAGAGAAATGCTTTGAGGCAGTCAAACGTGAATCCTGCTAAAGAAATAACAGGAGTAAATCGTGTGTGCACAGGGTCAAACGATGCCTCTGTGTGTACATGTGTAATCCTGGGGGAATGTAGTGAAAGATAAAGCTGTTAAAGTGAGCTAGAGAGCCCACATGACCCTTTGGGAACAGTGTCCTAGAGTGAAGTCCTAGATTTATACTGTCATGGTCTCCTGGGAGCTGGCCCTTGTGTCCTCCAGTGGATGAATGCTGTAATGTCCCTGTGGCGTATGCTGAGCAGCGGCATTCCTTTCAAGTTGGAACTCAGCACCAGGGCCCTGAACTAGAAGTGTGGGGGGCACTAGCTACCACAACCTCCACCACTAGCTCACAGTCTTCCACACTGCTGTCTGGCCCTGCAGCTGCCCCTGCTTTTCTTTGTCTTGCTCCTGATGAACCAGACACTGGACAAACCCGGCAGGGATTGGCAGGTAAGGCCCTTCTCAGGCACCTGCTTCTCTCTGACACACCCCTGGCATCCTGCTCTGGCTCCTCCAGGGACTATTCCCTTGGGTCTGGGAAGGGACAGGGATTGACCTTCATTGCTCTTCTTGGCCATTAGGAGGGAGGGTACTTGCAGGGTGTTCTGGGTAGACAGGCTGTTCTCCTGAGTGCTGACTTCTCCACCTTCCCTCAGGATCCAGTGTTCTTTGATTTTTTTGCAGAGACCCTCTACCACCATGCTCATTGCCATCTTGATTAATTCAATATAGATGTGGAAAGAATTAGCCAAAGGCCTAGAAATATGATCTCCAGACAGGCTTGCAGAATCTTGACCGTAACTAGCTCCGTAGAGAAAATTCTCATGAAAGATGTCAACTGTAGAATGACCTTCTCTGTGGCCCCACTCTGTTGGTTAGCATGGGTTTAGACCTCTTCCAGCCTTGCCATGGGGCAAACCGACTCATGATTTCACTTGCACAACCAGCTTGGCACCAGCATGAAGAAGCCACTGGGAAAGCACCAAGAATTCACCAAGTAGGTGAATTTTCAATGTTCCCCACCTAGAGACCTTTCCTGTGACAGCAGACACCTTAGTTCAGCCGTGCGTTTTTCTTCAGTTGGACAAAATGGCATTTAGGAAAGAAATTCACATGTTGTTTTGTTTGCCAGGGGCATGTCAAAGTTCTTCTCAAGGTACGTTAGTGAAAGTCGTTAACTCAGATGGCCAGAGTCCCTGACCTGGAACACGCCAGCCTCTGGCGCTACCCTCTGTCTCTCCTGGGTTGGGGAGGTCTGTGAGGCAATTCCTTGACCTTTTCCCTCCCCCTCTTCATCTAGCCTTGGAAGATCCAACAGCATTTTCTTTTTCAAGGGTCTCCTCTGGACAAACCTCTCTTCCTTTCAAGCTAGGGCCCTTTGGAGTTTTTAAGATAAGATGTCGAAAGGCAGTCCAGGCAGAACAGAGAAGTACTTAACACCTTCACTAATGACTTCTTCATTCTATTCTAGGACCTTAGGCTTTAGTCATTCCCTCGGAATCTCCCTTGAAACTAGGACAGACCTACTCTTGACACAGCAGTGGCCAGTCTTTGTGGAAATGCTAAGATCTTACTCATTCTCTTGCTTCCTTCTGGGGTGACTCTGACAAGCTAGCTTGGCTCTAGAGAGTTCCAAGGTGCGATGAAGGCCTGAGCTGTAACTGTGTTGATGTTTACTCTCTTCAGTTTTCTTTATTTCCAGAGAGCGGTTCCCAACAAACATAATGCATGAATATCTCATCTCAGAGCCATTTTCCTGGGGACATAACCAAATACTGTTGGTACTATGGCAGGTCCTAGCATGAGACTAGAGAATGGCATTGGAAGTGGGATCACATTTTCTTAGGTGGCAGTGTAACCCAAACCTGCCAAAGAAAGGGTCCTGAATGGTGAAGTGTTGAGTAGGAGGACAGGGATGAGAAATAAAGAAGAAAAAAAAGCAGTATCTGGGACCAGGGTGTCTTACAAAAGCTGATGACTTAAGCTGAGCAAGCTTATTAAGAAGTACAGCATCTTATATACTGTTTCCAGGGGGTGTGGGGAATGGCCAAGGTCAGCAAAGAGCTAAGTCAGACAATGCTGGCAAAGAGAACACAGGATGCCTCAGACACAGCCACCTGAGGACCAATAACCACAGCCCAGCAGGAAGAGTTGGGCCTCCAGAAACTGTAACCTTGAGTCTTTTGAGACGTTAATCCAGTTCTAGATCAGCTTTGCCTCGTCCACCACTTGACCAGGACACAGAACTGAAGTTCCCTTGGTCCGCTCATCAAGGCCTCTAAGAACGTCTTGGGTCTGTTTGACCGGCTGCCAACAATGAAAAGCCCCTTCCTGTTGGGATATGGAGTGGGCACCTTGTTGTGAATTATCCATGGTGAGCTGGGACCGCACACTAGTGGGAGCTAGTGCACCAGCAGCTAGTGAAGGACTCTTAATTTTTGAAGTATGATCGAAATTATAACTGCTCTTCCCAAAAAGCTAAGTGGTGCTACTTCTAGGATTTGATTGATTCCTTTAGTGACAATAAGTAAGTTTCAAGTAGTAGTTCATCAGCCAGACAGAGAAAGATAGGGAAGAAGCTACCATATGTGTTCTTGAATTAAGAAGGACACTTGCTTTTAAATGCCATAGAGTTGCAGACAAATGGTAATTGTCACCCCCAACAGATTTACTACTCTAAAGTCTCAACCCTGGTATATTAGAGCTGGGAACTTGAGACTTGGAAGCAGCATCTTGCAAGTGTAGGCGAGTGCACTGAACTCCAAGGAGAATGGAGGCCAGCTGGAAGCCGTCAAGGACATCAGAGCCAACACCATCACCATCACTCTGTAAGTTAGGCAGCTGACCGCAAGAGATTCACTCGCTCCGGTTAGTGGCAGGTCCAGATGCCACAGTGACCATGAAAGTCACAGTGGTCTTAGGACTCTACATTGCAGACATGGAGATGGTTCATAAAAATTAGTTCTTTTAGGAACAAGATGGATAGTAACCAATAAGTGTATGATTTAACACATGCATTCAAATTAAACCAGAAGACTGAGTCAGGGGTCCAAGCAAAACATCATATTTATTTCAGATTTGAACCACAAAGTGGGCTTTGGATCCATTGACAGAAAGAAGAGTCAGGAAGCACTCCACTACACTGTCACTACAATTTCCTGAAACAACTCTTCCAGTCAGTTTCTAGAGGAACCGATGGCACTGTACAGGGTAACTCTGCAGAAGAAAGAGGAATATCCAGGTAGTGCAAGGCTATGGGTCACAGGGATACAATTTACACTGATACCCAAGATCAAAAGGATCGCTAAGGCTTGCCTGTTAGAGTTAAATAAATCAACCATGTGGGTACTGGGGGCTAATCATGATTGACAGAGACATGCATTTGATAGTTGGCAGACCGTTCACATAGCACTGCAGATAAGAAGTATCACAGTACCTGTAACTAAGTGTTAAGAGTCACCAAGTGTCCTTGTTGCCAACATACCTATACCAGGGCCAGGAGTCTAGATAAAACCACTATCATATCTCAGGGAGACTCACAGAGTAAAGCCATGGTTAGAAACTAAGGTACACAGAGGTGATATCTTCTCTCACGCCTGTTTCATTTCAGCAGAATGGCAGGTACAAAAGCCTCATGGATCAGAGGGGATGAAGGCAAAGTGATGCAAACTTCTTGGATTGTTGGTATCATTGTTCCTGATTGTATATAATGCCACAGAGTTGACACACCAGTTAGGACTGGATCCATAAATTATTGGACAAGTAGTGAAGGCTTTCTTCTGCATCTCAACCCTCGGGGAGGTGGTTCACAGCCACGGGGACAGGAAAGTGGTATTCCAGAGTACTAACAACTCTCTCATCCTCTCAACTCTCTCATCCTCTGTAAAAAACGTATCCCAAAGAGACTCAGTCCGCATAGAAACACATAGGCCATGTGAAAACTGTGGTAGATGGTAGTAGGGAAGAGATTGGCAGGTAATAAGGAAATTTATCCTGCAGGCAGAAATGGGAAACTTTTATTTTGTTTACTGCCTTATAACACCAGGCTGGGCAATAACAGGAACACTGATCTTAGTAAGTGACACTGGGCTGCAGCGTTCTCTATTGGAAACGTGTATGGAGTATTTTGCGTGCAGTTTCCTGGCATGTAATTCATACCATGCGAATGTGGTACAGTCCAGATTGGCTGCTGTACAGTTTGGGGAGGTTAGTGTAAGCCACTATGTACATGATTTCCAGCTGTGCAATCTCTGCTATGCAAATAGGGGCCATGCAAATCAGGTCATGCAAGTAAGAGCAGTCTTGGTTAAAGCTCTGGTCAGAGTATTGTTACATTACAGTAGTTTGGTCTAGCAGTTAGGAATTCATTGACCTTGCTTGGAAGATTCCCTAATTGCATACCAGCTTTATTTTCTGGCCTTTTATTAATGGCTTTGTGCCACAAAATGTTCTTCCAGAGAAAAAGAGAAATTGATGAAAGAAACAAAATGCTTCTGAGACCCCATTGGTTCCGTGGCTTGTAACACACTTGAGCAATGCTCTTAGACACTTTCTGATAGTGGTTATAGCCATCAACTTGCGGAGAAAGAGAGGCAGCAGGTACTATAGCAAGCCTAAGCTGTGGACTCCATGCTGCCAGAAATACCTTCAGTTTGAAAGATGCCAGGTACAATTTGTAGAAAACTGCAGTTGGGGCTGGAGAGATGGCTCAGAGGTTAAGAGCATGCATGGCTCCTGCAGAGGACCCGAGTTCACTTCCCAGCGCCCATGTTAGGTGTAGCTCTAGCTCCAGGCATCTGATGCCTCTGGTCTCTGTAGGGACCTGCATTCGTGTGTACCTCTCTCTCTCTCTCTCTCTTTCTGTCTCCTGATTTCCCATCAGGCCCAGAAAGGAAGATAGTTTCAGGTAAGGATATACATGCAGCCCTGGGCTTGTCAGTTTCCTTGCTTGTTGACTGAGGATCTGGGGACACTTTGACGTATAGCAGTGAGTAGCCACCTGTAGATGAGCCTGGGGAAGAGAAAGGAGTGCAGACTTTTGAATTACTTGTTAGTGTATGTTAGAAGAAACATACCACATAAACATGCAGTAAAGGACACAGTGCTGTGAGTGAATCAGCCAGCTGAGCTCAGATAAGTAATCACAGATCAAGTGGGAACATGAGCCAACATGTTCCACACAGCAGGCTAGAGACCTAGAGGCGTGGACTTAGTAGCATGGGTTCTGATTCACCAGGGACAGCCTTGCTAATACTAACCTGCCACCAACAGACAGTGCAGCCTCCATGTGGCACCTGCACCCTCCATTAAAGAGATTCTCTAGCTGCATGGAATCAGGTGCATTCTGCTACTCTGAGAATGGCAAAGCTTCCTCCTGGTCATGGTAGACACAGTCTGTCTACGGCTCTTGGTAGTAGTTGGCTTTTCCTCCCTGCATGGCCAGCCTGGGATTATCTCCACTATTGGAGGACTTGGTGTATTTTAACTATCAACAAGGGATTCCACACAGCATCACCTCCCAAATGCAAGTGGGTCCTTTTATATACCACACTTTCTGGAAGGTACCTGCATGAATCATGCTGGAATGCCTTTTGAAAATATAGCTAGGCATCATTTGTATGCCGCTCACTGTGAGAAGAGGGGGCATTTGTCCATGACGTCACTCTTTACTCTAAACCAATGAGCATTTCATGGTGCCATGGACCCAAGGGAGACTCTGAAGAGGGAGACAGAGCCCAGAGTCTAGTTTACTCACCTGCCCTTGGTCCAGGCTGCCCACCTGTGGAACTCATGCTTCATGGCTCTGCAGCTCTAGGCTCGGCGATCCTATTTTACAAAGGATTAATTTCTAGAGTGACCGTTGATCTCAAACATGGTTACCAACCTTTAATACCCTAAGATTCAACTGACAAATATTTACAATAAGAGACTTTGTCAATGTGCACAGATAACAGGAAATGTAACATAACTTAGCACTATCTTAATAAATTGGCAACAGCCAATTAGAAAGCATAACATATAAATGGAATTAATTCCACAAGTAACAATACCCACATAATAACTTGAAAGAGCCCTGGAAGAATAAACTGGAACTTTTGGAATAAAATAAATAAATACTGCAAAAATATTGAAGTATTCATAGGCTAAAATCTCAAAACTGTGACTATACTAATATTTTATTTAGAAATCTATCATTTCAATTCAGGGCTTATTAAAATATTTCAATGCTTTTTATGAAATATGAAATTCTGATTCTGAAATTCACATGTGTAAGGCTGTTGATCTTATTGCCTGTTATTGGTTTTCAAAATGTATTATAATTGTAATTAATGAAAAAATGTGAAAAATAAAGAAATGCATTGAGGAATGGAAAGTGTGACATCGTGGTCAGTATATGACATAATATTATTAACATTAATAGAAAAAGTGGGTTTCCCAATACAACAGCACAAGAACTTTAGTTACATATTTGGAAAAATTGAAATCTTGACTTCAAGTACCACTACTTAAAGTAAGTTCCAGACAGGTTACAGTTAAAGAATGCAGGAAAAAAAATGAAAGGAAAGAAAGAAAGAAAGAAAGAAAGAAAGAAAGGAAGAGAAAAAGAAAGAAAGAAGGGAAGGAAGGAAGGAAGAAAGAAAGAAAGAAAGAAAGAAAGAAAGAAGAAAGAAAGAAAAAAACAAGGAAAGAAAGAAAGACGGAAAGAAAGAAAGAAGAAGAAGATGGCAGGATATTAATGACCTGGAAGCAGAGAAGAGCAAAACTAAGAAATGGATTCTCCTCGTCAAGGCTGACAAATGTGATGACATCAAGATTTAAAACTCTTTAAGATCAAAGGTTAGAAAAGTAATAGACTTATTACTTTAAAAATTGAAAACTATGCAATAAATATTTATAACATATGTAATAGAAAGAGGCCAATATTCTAAATATGTAAAGGTTGCCTTTATTCAATCCAAGACAAAACAATAAATAGAAAAATCAACAAAATATTTGCGGAGGCCGTTTATGGGAAGGAAAGGGCAAATGCCCCGGTCACATCACTCTTCCTCAGCAAAAGACTTAGTTAGACCCATGGACAGTTCCCCGCGTGGGGAAACGTGTCTAAAAGAGCGAGGAGGATATTTTAAACTATACGCATAGCAACATTTTGTAAGTCTGATAAAATTTGTAACAACGTGCATTATGATGGAGATAAGTCTGTTAAAAAGCAATGTTTTGATGATTATTATGTCTCAACATGGAAGTTCCATTTCTCACTAACCTTCCCAGGAAAAATAACCACATGGGTTTGTGAACAAGAAGGTTTAGAAATAGACAAGGTGCTGATTACAGCATTACTTGACACTGTAAACATAAAATAAAGTTGAAATAGAAGCAATGTAACCCCATGAGGTAGGAGTGGCAGGCATTGGACGATACAAGATACAAGGAGCCACATGCAGTGGCCTAGAAGGTTCTCAAGACATAGCAATGAAAGGAATCAACCCAGTATCTGCAGTGTGACAAACAGAGGGGAAACAAACTAAGTGCACACATCACGCAATGGAACCACCTATTCCTATGGCTCAGTGCTAACAGTACCTCACATAGTGTTAGAACAGTCCTATAACCTCCACTGTCCAGTAAGAGAGCCACTGGCTACTGGAGACCTTGAGCACTGGTATGTCAAAAGTGACTGGGCATTGCATTTGAAGTTTTATTTTAATTTAAGTAATATAAATTGCAGTATGTGGCTAGTGGCTCCCAAAGTGGACATCACAACAAAGATACTGATATAAGTGTACTGATACCAGTGGTAGATTGTGCTAGGGTGCTGAAACACATCTTAGGAGTGTATTCCTATGTGGTGGGAGTCATTGGATAAAAGCATAGAAGAATGAACTGGGACCAGAGAGATGGCTCAGGAGGTAAAGGTGCTTTCCACCTGTAATTATACATTACATATACATATGCATATATAAGTGTGTGTGTGTGTGTGTGTGTGTGTGTGTGTGTGTGTGTGTGTGTATTCTAGCTTACAGGCTGTCATCCATGTAGTCCAACAGTAAGAGATTCCTGATGAAAAGGCCAAGAATCCAGTAGCTGTTCAGTCCATGAGACTGGAGGTCTCAGCAGTCCCAAATCTGATTCTGGAGTCCAGGAGGATTTCCTAGAGAGCTGGTGGTTCGAATCTGCATACATTGGAATCCCAGAGAAAGTTGAATCTCAAACAAAAAATATATACCAGTGAAGAAATGCCTCAGCAATGGGACAGACGAACTTGTCAGCAGGAGTGAGAGCAAATAGGCAAAAAGCAAAATCTCTTCCAAGTAGGCTGTCACTAGGAGATGTGACCCACATTTAGGATGGGTCTTTCCACCTCGAGTGGTCCACTCAAGAAAATCCTTCACAGGTGCCTGGGTTTTAGACGATTCCAGATGCAGTCAAGTTGACAACCAAGATTAGCTATCAGGAGTCCATTCCTTGTCAACTTGACACACATTCACAGCTCCTTATGTCATGCTTAATTTCCAAACAGAAACAATAACCAGGTCATAATTCCACCTAACGTAAGTATCCATATACAACTGCGCAGACATTTTAGAACAGGTGACAATGGCTCCTGAGGAATGCTTAGTCTTTTAGTGTCTTATAACTTTAAATATGATAATAGGCACTGATATTATCTATGTTATATTACATGATAAAGTAACAGAGGACAAAACACAAATAACTGAATATATATGTGTGTGTGTGTGTGTGTGTGTGTGTGTGTGTGTGTGTGTGTATTTAACAAAATAGGAACCAAACGTTCATGTCTGCAACTGGTCATGCGGCCTTAGCTGATATGTATAATTACTTTCCTCTACTAGCCATTCTTTATTTTTCCCACCCTCAGCAAACACCTCAGCAGGTCTCAGCTTTCTTCCTGGAGGAGCGACCCTTTTATTCCTGAAGGGTGTGTGCCCTTTGTCATCCCACCTGGAGTGGGTTGCTGTAAGTTAACATTGGCCTTAATCACAAGACATAGTAGCACCAAGAGATGTCCTAAAGGGTCTCCTCACTCTAGACATAATCTGCCTTTTCTCTATTGTGGAGAAACAACCCACTTTCCCCCTGGTAGTCTGGATCAATCATCCTTCCTAACATTTGTTCTTTTCTTAGGTTGGCTGAAGGACATCAGAATCCCAAAGTGGCCAGGGGGAAGTCTGAGCTTTCAGCACAATGGAATATTTGTTGTGGCTCCGGGTAGGAGCACTCTGTCCTTTGGAATCAAAACTTCTAGGCCAGCAGAACTTAAGGTCCCAGGAAGAAGAAGCAAAAATTTTCCCGGTAGTAGCTAGTGGAGCTATTCCCTTTTCTACCCTTTGATTTCAGGACCCATGGATCCTGACTATGGGAGTAACTACCATATATTGGGAGCTGATTCAAAGCATATACCACCTTCTGGAGAACCTGACCCAGCCCTCTATGCTGATGCCACCAAATTGGTACTCTAAATGTATCTTTAGGCCATTCTGCTATTCTATCAAATCAGCTGATTCAGGATGATAGGGAACATGATAAGACTAGTATATTCCATGATTGTGGGCCCACCGTTCCATTTTGTTGGTTGTGAAGTGAGTTTCTTGGTCAGAAGCAATGCTATGTGGAATACCATCATATTAGATACAGTTTTATGTAAGTCCATGAATGGTAGTTTTGGCAGACGCACTATGATCAAGCAAGGCAAATATACCACCCAGAATAAGTATCTACTCCAGTAAGGACAAAGCATTGTCCTTTCCATGGAATGATGTTGAGAGCCATATTACCCAGACTATGGAAGTTTCAGCTTGACAAGGATCCTGGGCCTCTGTTGTTGGGAAATTGGAATTCCTTAACTGCCTTGCCCCTTTCTTATCTACTGTACGGTGACATATGTCTCTTATCAATAATAAGGTCTGCATAGCCTAATAGTAATATCCAAATTAATCCCTGAGCCAGCCACTGGTGGCCGGAATGGAACACAGCCATGCTATTCAAAAGTAAATTGTAATCACCTCCGGCCTTCCAAGTCCTGGCATGCTGAGAGCTACCCAGGTATATTGCAAGTGCATCATAAAGCTATTCCTGGAGTAAATGCTGACCTTCCCAGAAAGAGATAAGCCTTAATAGATTGAAGCCGGAGAGCTTAGTTAGAGAGTTAGCACACCTGAAGAAACAAATAGAGAGTTCATCCTTAACTTGTTCCCCCAGTTAATGGAGAACATAGCAGGCCTGCACTGACCTAAAAGCAAACTTCCCAGGACTTAAAAAAGAAAGCTTCCTGAACCAATAACAACCAATAGATAGGATCAGAAATTTATAGCTGTGACTCGGGAAAAATAAATACGCTCCAAGAACCTAAAAAACAAAATAAAACTCTCCTCTGGTGCCTACATGTCCTTGTCCTATTTGACCTAGGTAATTGGAAGTTACCTAGGAAATTCAGCCAGCATGACATCCAGCACTCTCTAATTGACCATTGTTCATGTTATATGGTCTCTGTTGATAATTACAAACTTTAAAGCTTGTAGCTACAGAAGAAAGGACACCGCTTATCTATACCGGCTTCTTCTGAGACGGGCCTGACAGTTAGAGAAGCATTCCTGCAGTTTGCTACTTAAGCCACAGAAAAGTCTTGGTCAGAAAAAAGACAGACAGACAGGAGAGACCAGGCGAATGAACTAACTGAGGAGAATAGATTGTATGGCCTAGAGAATTGGATTGCTAGTTTAGAGAAACTTGTTTTATTCCCATAATGTGCACATTGCTATTTTCTTTATTTTTCTTTATCCTTCTTTATTTTACTATTAAAGAAAATGCTCCTGCGTGTCATAATCATCATAAGGCGTATTCTATGTGTTTCATTAAAGTGCCTTAAGCGTGACAACTAACAGTTCCATAGAAGAGTGAGGTACTGCGCTCACTTGTCATAGCTTACGTTATTTATCCTTCTTCGTGGAGACTGAGGAACCCATCACGGATACTAGAGCTGCACTTGACCCCCCGCAGAGTGAATGGTCCAATGTAGTCTGCCTACTATCAGGTCGCTGGCTGGTCACTCTGGGGAACGGGTGCCATGTCAGGGACTCCATGTCAGTGTTGGTCTTTGCTGCTGGCTGACTTGGGATCTAGCAGCAGCTGTGTCCATGTCAGCTGTGGTGAGAGAAGACCCATGTTGTTGAGCTCACACATGATCTCCATCTCTGCCATCATGACCACTTTATTCTTTGGCCCCTGAGACAATGAGCGGTGTGGCTGGGGGAAGAGGCTGAGCATCCGTAGAATGTTTTAGCCTATCTTCTAGATTACTGAGCTCCTCCTCGGCTAAAGTCACCTTTTGATGAGCATTTACTTGGGACACAAGTCACTTCACACCTTGTGCACATTCAGAGAGATCTCTCCACATCTTCCCCAAATGTTGTTCTCATCAATTTTCCAACTATGAGCTTTTCAAGTCCTTAACCATTCAGCCGATTCATTGGGTGCAGCTCATGAATCAGTAAAGGATTATACATCGGGCCATTTCTCTTTCTTTCCAAGCAAAATTCATTATCATATGTACTGCCTGAAGTTCTGCCCACTGTGAAGATGTCCCTTCACCAGTGTCCTGTCCTTCGTAGTTGTCACAGACAGATGTTATAATGCCACAGCTGTCCAATTCTAGGGGATCACTCAGAGAAAGCAGAACCATCTAAATCAGCCCCAGTCTCTTCTTTATTTAGCTGATCATAGGGCACACCTGTGAGATCATGGGTTTATGTTTGGGAGCAGAAGGCATCACGATGGAACTAGAAACCATAGTCATTTAGGTGACTTCTTTCATGTAGCTTGCTTGTGCCCTCAGGACCTGCTTAGGCCTAATCATGTCTATTCCATTTCCATTTGATAATGGACTGCTGCTATGCATATCCTACTTTATGACTTGGTGGGTCAGATAACAGACAAGTCATGATGAGAAACTCAGATCACATGGCAATTTGGTGGCCCCTTGTCAAATGTTCAGTTTCCTCTAAGGCCCAATAGTAGACAAAGAGCTCTCTTTCAAAGGGAAAACAGTTATCTGTAGATAGTTGTAAAGCTTTCCTCCAAAACCTTCTGTAATTCATTCACCTTTAGAGTCTGGACAAAAGCTCCGAAAAGCTCCATATCTGCTACTGATACCTTAAGTATTATTGAGTCTATTGGATTATGTGTTCCAAGTGGTAGAGAAGCCTGCATAGCAGCCTGGGCCTGGTGGGGAACCTTTTTCTACCCTAGACCTCACTCACAACCAGAAGCTTTATTGAGTCAATTGGTATATGGGCTGGAGCAACACACCCCAGTGAGGAACGTGCTGCCTCCAGAATCCAATAGACCCACTAAGCACTGTGATTCTTACTTGCTAGTGGGAGGAACCAGGTGTAATAACTTAGCTTTTACTTAAGAAGGAATATTTCTGCATGCCCCATACCACTGGACTCCTAGAAATTTCACTGAGGTTGAAGGCCTTGAATTTTGGTTGGATTTATTTCCCATCCTCTGATGTGTATATGCGTTGACAAGTCCAAAGGAGTTGCTACCTCCTGCTCACATGGTCCAATCAGCATAATTTCATCAATATAGTGAACCAGTGTGATATTCTGTAGAAGAGACGGATGATCAAGATCCCTTAAAACTAAGGGATAAAGAGTTAATATACCCTTGAGGTAAAACTATAAAGGTGCACTTGGGAGGTAGGGGCAGGCAGATCTGTGTGAGTTTGAGCCAGCTTGGTCTACAAAGCGAGTTCCAGGACAGCCAGAGTTACAACAGAGAAACCCTGTCTTGAAAAACAAAACAACAACAACAGCAGCAGCAGCAAAACCAAAACTATAAAGGCATACGGCTAGCCTTACCATCTGAAGAGAAACTTCTTCTGGTGGTATGGATAGGTATCAAAAAGTTTACGGGGGTTGGATTTGCTAGATCAACAGCTGCATATCACCTACCAGGTGATATCTTCTACAAGGTGATACCTATCTTCTCAAATAAGGAGAACATATCTGGCGGTAGCAGCTGTAATCAGAATCAGTACTTGAATAAATCTGAGATAGCTAGCTGTTTTTCTCCATGATCCATCTGTCCTCAGCACAGGCAAAATAGGAAAGTTGAAAGAAGATGTGTTGGGAACCATCACCCCCACTTCTTTCAAGCCCTTGATGGTGGTACTAATTTCTGTCATCCCTCTAGGGACGTGATTTTGGTTTTGGTTCATCACTGTATCTGGTAGATATAATTACAATGGCTTCCGTTTAGCCTTCCAATCCTAACAGCCATCACTCCACCAATGTGGGAATTCTGCTAACTTCTAAGCATGTCTATTCCAATCATACATTCTGGGATTCAGGAAATAACCACAGGGTAAGTTCAGGGTCCTACTGAACCCACTATGAGTCAGAGTTTAGTCAAAACTGTATTAATAACCTGACCTCTATAAGCTCCCACTTTAAATGGAGTGCTGCAGCACCTTTTGGGGGTCTTCTGGAATCAGAGTAAATTCAGAATAAGTATCCCCAGACCCCAGAAAATCTGATTGCTTCCCTTTCCCCAGTGTACAGTTACGGCTGTAAAAAGATACAGGTCCCTCTGGGAAAGGTCGGAAGAAAGGATAACAGTAAAACTCTTAGATATTCTAGCAAGGTCCTTTCTCAGGGGGACCTGCCTTTCCCTTCTTTCAAGGGCTCTGGGTCTTCAAACACGCTCAGGTCTGGATATTGGTTCACAAGCCGAGATTCCCTATTGTTAGAGTCTGATATAGCCGTTCTTTTCTGATTGTGCAGATTGAAGATTGTATATGTAGAGGTTTCTTTTCTATTTCATTCTTGAAAACACCATGAGTGATTAGGTGATACCAACGGTCCATCTGAATTAGGCCACCATAAAAATCACTTTGGCTGTGCTTCCCATTATGGGTCAGGCTGCTATAGACATTGCTCAGCCTGTGCTGCCCATTTACCAATGATCACCTTGCCCTTGATGATTCAGTGCTGCAACTGGAGCTTGTTATGTTGGGGAGCAGTTAAACCCACTGCATTTAATTAATCCAATTGAGCAGTAGCATCTTCAACCCTAAGGTCTGTTACAAGGACAAGAGCAATAACAAAGAGCTTCAAATGTGCTGGTGTCCCTCTCACTGTTGTGTGTTTTATAATACTAGTGAAGGGCATGGCTTCTTGTTTTCCCATGGTGGTGGATTAGGCTTTGCACAGTGTACTCATCACAGAGCCGCAAAATCCCTTGGCACGAGCTAAGATTTATCAGACAGTTCCTGTTCTTTTTCAGTAGGCCGTCTCTTGACAAATACTTTGGTCAACCAGTCAAATAATGACTGTCTCCCGGTAAAAAGGCCAAGGATCTGGTAGTTGTTCAGTCCATGAGACTGGGTATCTCAGTGATCCCAAATCTGATTCTGCAGTCCAGAAGGATTCCTAGAGAGCTGGTGGTTCGAGTCTACATTGGAATCCTAAAGAAGCAGGTTCTTTCACCAGGAATGTTTGTAAGGAATACCTCAACAAACAGGGAGAAGAATTCATCAGCAGAAGTGAGAGCAAGGGGACCAAACTGAAAACCTTCCTTCCTCCAAGCTCTTTATGGGATCTGCCACCAGAAGGTGTGGCCCAGATGTAGGGTGGGTCTTCCCATATCCAATGATCCACTCAAGAAAATCCCTCACAGGAGTGCCCTGCTCCTTGGGTTTTAGTTGGTTCCAGATGTAGTCAAGTTAACAGACCAGCCATCATACCACTGAACTTGATGATGTGAGTTTCATCTCCAGGAACCCCATGATGGAAGGAAAGAATTATTCCAAATTGTACTCTGACTTCCACACATGTGTTCACACATGCATGCATCTCCTGCCATGCAATAACTAAATTAATGTAAAAAAATGAACTTAAACAATATATGACTCAAAAATTATGGCCACAAAACAAGAAGAAAAGTCATTTTTAGTACAGTCGCATTTCCTTAAAAATGAGATCACCATGGAAATACGAGCAAGGGGTTAATGTTTCATCTTAACAGGTGTGGCCAGAGGGCTGCTGCAGCGTCTAAGCTTTCCCCTGTCCCGGACAAGCATCACTGAGGGGCACAGGCCTATGCAGACTCTGTATTGGCAGCCAAGTACAAGAGCAAAGATGTGGTCATGCATTGTAGGGCACAAATTTGAACAAGGAATGAAAAAAGAAAGCAAGAAAACAGTGCTTGGAGTAACTATGACATTCTTTGTGTGAAAAGTCCACAGATCTTTAGCTTGGGGCTAGGTCATGCTGAATGGATTGCAAAGTCATAAGGGATACTCCCATTGGTGCATTTAGTTAAATGTGAAGCATCCATTCTGGCCCTTTGTTTTGTCAAGAGACATGTGTCTCATGGATGGGTTATTGATGAGCATTCAGTGGAGACGGATCAAGCATCGAATCAAAGTGGAGAGCAGAGCTTTTGTGACTGTGCCCTGCAGAATAACAGAAGAACCCAGGAAACCGGGTTTAATGACAGAGAAGTGCCTGGACACTCCCTAAGCACTGCAGAGTAGAAGATTGCACTGCCTGTTTCACAGAGAAGTACCATTTTGCTTTAAGTGGTAACAGACATCGATTTCTGCCTCCCTAGTTGGAATGAAGAGGTCAGATTCAATGAGACAAAACCATTGATAACAATATCCTGATTCTATCGTCTTTCTCATCAATAAGATCTGGTCTCAGAGAGTACACTTAAAAGCTGACTATTTGTTACAAAGTGCTAATTTCCTTTCACTGTATATGTGCACAGATAACACACATGGCACTGAGGAAAATGATTAGGAATGAATGAGTCAGGGCTTCGGGTGTTAAGACAAAGTGGCCACTACCGGTTCTTTGTCTTGGCGCAAAGACTTTGCACCACACATGTCCTTTGTGACTCCCTGCATTTGCCTTGGGATAGGCAGGGCTATTGAACTAAAGGAGGAATCTGAACCATTACAGAAGTGGCTGTAAGGGGATCAGGTCACCTCTTGGAGCAGGTAGAGGGCTTGTCTTCAGAAGTACATAGCAGCAGGTGGTAATCCAGACTAAGTCAGATAGTAAGAGGCCCACAATATCACTTAGGGACTTGGTTAACTTGAGAGAGGGATCTAGGATCAGATGCCTAACTTTGGGTGGTCACTATAAACTGCTGTCGTTATGGTCTTGTCTGCTAGGAACACTAGAGAGAACTGGCTCTGTAACCCATAGAAGGACAGCACTATAAAACCACCAAGAGCCCCAGTCAAACGACCTTCTGTGGAAGTCAAGGCAGACTTCTGCCTATAAGACACTTGGGTAAATGGAGCATATTGGAGTCTGTGAAACATAGCGACCAGTACAGGGAACATAGTGACCAGTGCAGGGATCGGGATGCTTAGGTAAATGTCAATGTCTACTGCAGATACACTGCAGTTTCCTTAGTTCCAGAGCTTCCTTCACCTCCATGTGGTCCATAGACCCTACCACCCAGAGCCGGGTGAGCCAGGGGCAGGGGAGTGCAGCACAGTGGCCAGCATGAGCTAAGTCATGGGGAAGTCTGGGCACCATGCTAAGGTCTAGCCAGAAGATCCTCAGCCAGTTTGCACAGTTAGAGCATTTCCTAGTCAAATAGGAAAAATGAACAGATTGTTCTTTTAAAGGAATCATTACTAAATGTTAAAAGAGTCTCTGTGGTACATTACTCAGCCAGACATGCCCAAGTTCTTGGTATCTGATGAAACTTTTAGGTACTTTGGGGAATTCTTTCTGAGTCTCCAGAGTGTTTACCACTCATCAATTTGTCAGAGCAATGAAGCTGAAGATGCCCAGATATATATATCTAGAAGAAATCTGAGAACTTACTGAAAAGTGAGCCTCTTTCTACTATCTTTAGTCCAATTTTTGTTTTATTCTAAGAATAACCAGCCCATGGGATTTGTAGAAATCCCCAAAATAGAGACACCTAAGTTCCAGGACATAATTTTACACACACACACACACACATAATTAAGAAGAAATAAGAAATAAGACATAAGACATAAGAAAAGGGAAAACAGATTATTATAGATTTTATTTTCTTAAAATGGTAAGGCCTGAGATTGAACCACACTATTATCAACCAAGTGATCTCAAAAGTCGGTGACCCCAAAGTGCATCTGACCATATCATTGACCTAATAGGAATGGCACTGGAAAGGAGCAAGTAACATGTCCACTTGTGGGCTTCAGACCCCACATCAACCATGGGAATGGCGTATACAGCCTGCCCTGTCCAGACTAACCACTTGTGGCAAAGCTCCCATGAGGGAGTTGTTACCTAAGTTATAAAGTCAACATGTAGGTGAATTTTAAACATTACCTCTCCGAACTGGGACAGACCAGCTGAGTACAGCCAGCTGCAGCAGGGCTCCGGAATGCTGCCTTTAAGCTATAGTAATTCAATATGAAAACAAGGAAATCACACTTGAACCAAATGCCCTGAGACTTTTCAAATCCCCATTGTGCCTGAGCCCATGAGGACGCCTCGCATTTCACACTGGATCCCTGCGCTAAAGCAGTCCAGACGACTCCTTTACCTTGGCCTTTGTTCATCTGTTTCTTGAGTGGAGTTCTTGTTGGCTTTGGAGCTAGAGCTGACCCTTCCTTATGAAATGTGCCTAGCTGCTCAGACTCCTCATAAAAACACAAAAGTATCTTAAGCCTGCAAGTCTTCAAACAACCGGTCTCCTAGATTTAGGGTTCAGTTGCTCTGTCTGTTTCCAATTACCCTGGGGAGCTGCTTATGTGACCCACAACTCTCTCTCATGGAGGAGGGGGGGCAAGAGGAAGAGATGAGAGAAAGAAAGAGACAAAGAAAGAGATATCAAGAAGAGACAGCGTTTCTATTTATCACACCCAGTGTGGCTTGTGAGCAATGAGGTTGGCGTTACAGCAACATAAATTTATTGAGCATTTTGATAGTTGGAAACTATTCAAGGCATTACAGAGAGGAAAGTGGAAGCAGAGAAGACAAAGTGTGTCCTGTCAAGCTTCCATTCTTGTGAGCAAACAAACATCTGTATCTCTACCTCTGAATCTTCTATTATGTCTCTATTATCCAGAACTGCCGATTTCCCTTCTCCACCTCTGTGTGAAGACGGCCATGCATACCTTCTGAGAAAAATATTCTTATGCAATTTTGTCATTGTGTGAACATCATAGAATACATACATAAACCGGGGTAGTTACAACATCACTTGGCAACGTAATCATTTTGGATTCCCGCTGGTGGCTAAGACGTCTTATTTATTGTGTGCGTGCACACAGGCGTGAGCCCTGTTATGTATGCATGCATGTATGTGAAAATGTGTAGGTGTGTGCACCTTAATTAGATATAATAACGAGTCAAGTTTCAAGAGAGGGTCTCACTATGTAGTGCATAACTATATAACTCTCCCATTTCGGCTTCCCAAGTGCTTAGATTATTTCATTCAGTACCTCACTCAGCCAAGCAAGTTTTCAGAGGTTAGATAAAGTTGATGCGGCAGTGTGTGGTTGGGGAGGTTATTTTAAATAGTGGTCGGCGAATGGCCCTTTAGGGAGAGTGAGTCATGAGTGGAGTGGACTGTACCGGTGGTGATGGGGGGCGGGGTAAGCCCTTTATGTTAGAGCAGCGGGTGCTAGGGCAAGCGTGTGGCACAGGGGTCAGGGATGCTGCCCAAGGCCGTGTATGCACTGAAGATCATTCTAGAGGGCCTTTCTCCTCTTCCCTCAGCCCAGGGGTAATAGAGGCTGCCCTACTCACCCAGCTTTTGAAGCAGGAGGCACACTCCAGTCAGGCTGGGTGCTTTTCTCCCCACTGCCTTTCTTACAGTTGCTGAAATCTTAGTCTTTGATTCTTTGCATGTACTAAGGTGCAGTGAGCATTCAGAAGGATGCAGAGACCTGTCTTGGATTTTCATGGACCCAAGTAGAGTCACACTGCACAGGAGAAGGCCCCAGAGGCCCCTTGCTCTCCTGCAGCCCTCCCTACCTCGGGAATCACAGTAACTAACAGCTCACCTGAACTTGGACACTTTTCAGAGTTTATATAAATGGATTCACAAAGCACACTCTTCTGTGTGACTTCTCTCCATCACATATGCTGCTGGTGACTTTGTCTGCCACTGTGTACAACTGTGCACTATTCAGCTCACGGTTGTGTGATCTTCCGTTGAGGCAGCATACCACGATTGAACAATTTACCCCATTACTAATGGGCATTTGGACAGTTTCCAGCTTTGGGGTATTATTAGTCAGCCTGCTATGAGTGTCTTAGCACGTGAAGTTTGGTGAACATATGCAATGCATTTTTGTAGTGTGTGTGCCTAGGAGGAGAATCGTAGGCTGGGGACGTGCCAATGTGGAATATATGTTGCCAGAGGGCTTTACAGTTCTAATTCATTTGAAAATAATATTTGTTTTCATAAAAATAGTAGCAATGCATATTTATTGGGGGACATTTGTATTAAAGAAGGTACAATTTGAATTAAGGAAAATAAAATTACATGTGAATCTTTATTTTCATGATTGCATGTTCGCCATCATGCCGCGCGCATCACTGTTAGCTGTGTTCAGGCTCCACTGCAGTAGTTCCAATAACACTGTGTTTCAAAAACAGACGTTTCGATGGCAACATTTTGGCTTGTCAAAATAAATTTGACCATTCAAATGATCTTGTTTTTATTATTGTGAATGTCGTTACATAAGATTCATATCTACTTTGGGTCATTTCTTCAGAATACATTTTGAATTCCCAAGTCAAAGGACCTAACGCATTGGAAGGTTTTTCTGTGTCCTAACTTCTTCCTAAAACCTTAGGCTGGAGCGGACCGCAGCTCTGCACCACCTGGTTGATTCCGACCTCTGAAAACACAGCAACAGCGCTCCACTGTGGTAAGCACTCAGGGGAAGTGTGTGTCAGCGGGCCGCTTATGTCTTGGTTATCTCCGCGTTCGCATCTCTTGCTTGTTTTCTGGGGTGTTTCGCTTTTCCTTCACTGTTTGGTAACAGCTTTATGTTTTCCAGTGAGTAACTTTGAAGAGTGAACCAGGCATCCAGTTCTTTTTCTGCTTACCTACAGTTTGGAGTAAACTTATATTCTGAGAGGTGTCTGATGGGCAGAAATAACCCAAGAACTACAATCAGGGCTGAGGGTGCCATTAGTTGTAGACAACTTGTCTGACATGCAGAAGACTCTGTTTGATCATAGAACTTAAAATACAGCAGCAACAAAAAAAGCTGCAACTTACGTTCCTGGAGAGGGGAGCCTATGAGTAGTGGAGGCAGAGGGATCCTACTGACTTTACTTCTATTTCAACTATTGAATACCTGCTTGTGATTTGGAATTGAAACAGCAGCTGGAAGCATGACCCCCTCAGCCGCCACTGCTCTTAAATATATGCAAATGCTGGGCCACTTTGTCCTTCGTGCTTCTGTACAGATAAGGAAACTGGTAGGTAGTAAAACTCATAGGTAGTAAAAAAGGTTGCTAAGAATTGTACATCGCTAGTTGGTTTCAGAGACTTAGAGCTCAAGCGTCTTTTAGGCCGCCATTTGACTGGCAATCCCACACCTTTCCATGGATTTTTTTTGTGCTGCGAACATAGATGAACATATTATGTTTCTAGATTGTCTCATCATCTTTAGTCATGCTGTTTGTGGAGCCTTTGGTAGCTTGAACTCCCAGAATACCTGCTACTCCCTTTCTGTGGCCCAGAGCAAAGGTTCCTTTGTTGTAGCTTCTAGATTCCCAGTGGGACACACAGCAGGCAAGCGTGTTCCTTTGGGTCTTCAAGTTCTTTTCTGCAGCTAGATCCTGGGCCTGACTGCTTTGTGATTCCTCTCTGCTGTGCAGACTCCTATGAGAGTGGAGCCTAACTGAGCTCCTGGAACCTGTCCAGAGCCTTGTGGGAAAGCCGCAGTGAGGCTGGGCCAAATGGGCCTGTGTGCAACTTGGATGGGAGCCAGAGATCTGAAGATGTCTGAATTCCTGTGAATGCATCCTTCCAGTGGACATTTCCCAAAGCAAGACTGGCCCCTCAGGATGACATTTCATTAGGACTCAGTTTCTTGGCAACGTTCTCTGTAAATCTACAAGGGAGTCTACTTCAAAAATAAAAATCTGGAATATATCTCTTTTCATAAAATTGAACTTGCAGAAAATTTCAAAGTGGCATGAGAAATTGGGGTCTAGAGTTTATTAATGGTGCTGAGCCACATGTCATGGTTGGCTGTTTATGACAATGAGACAGATTCACCACCCTATTCAGATTGAAATCATTTGGCTTCAAGGTGTGAATTTAGGACTGTCAGGTAATTTGGGAAGAAATCTTGCAGGAATTTCTGAATTGCAATGCATACATCATCCTTAACTAAACTACTATCAAGCGTTTCATATACTAATGAGTTTCAGATTGCAAAAATAAAACATAAAGCGCCCATTGTGCATAAATTTACAAACATTCCATGGTTAAACTGCTTAATATATGACTTACATTAGTCTTAGACGCCCTGTTTCAAAAGCATAGAAGTGTACGTAAGTGAGAAAACACCGGCTAATGTCAGAATTAAAATGACCTGTAAGTCACTAATAGCTTTTCCATTTATAATTTAAATAAAAAGGAGGGTTTTCCCCTAAAAATTACGTTTATCTTTCACTTGAGACTCCATATTTATTTGTAAAATAATTTCAAGGAAATTTTAGAAACTTCGCAAATTTTATATATTCTGTTGTACAGTTAAGTCACTATTGCCAAGTGGAAAATATTATTAATCAGGAGAAAATCATGACTTAAGCCAACTGCCATGGGATTGAGTGATTCAAAAGAGAATTCTCTTGCATATTCACTGTGAAAATCTGGACTGCGTGTTTATACTTACCAAGGAGATATAGTAGAGAATAGATCACAATCAGAGGACCTCTTGCTGGCAAATGTTGCTTAGACAATACTGACCATTGCTGAAGTTCACCCTGGCCTGCCCACATAGCAGCTCCGTGCTTGCTAAAACAAATTCTTTCATTTCCAGAACGCCTCCAGGACGAATTGGGAGATCACTGTGTGTCTTGACTGCTCATGACTCTGATTATCAACTATCTGCTTAAAATAACATCAATCTGGACATCCAGCTCATTAAACTGGGGATGTGAAGGTTTCCGAGCTGGTCCGAATACCACAGTGTGCTTTGGATCAATGAGCGATTGGCAATTAGAGGAGAATTGTGCATGGCTGCTGTGCATACCCTCTGTAGCAAACATGGCCTACCATAGTGCAAAGTTCAGAGTTGACAGAGGAGCATTATCCTTGTCTCTTTGTTTATAATTTACATTTAATTTCTAACGTTGTGATCATTTTCTTTATTGTTAACAGAAAAGTTTAACGAACTGCTACAGGGCAGTAGGCATTGCATGCTGCAGAATAAGCATGGGATGTGCATAAAAATGAGGACCAGAAAATCTTTTTGTTGGGTGTGTAGCTAAAGATACAACACTCACCCCCTCTGACCCTCAGCATCTATATCAATGAAATGAGAAACACAATGTCTGCCCCACTTTGATGTGAAGGACAATACTGTATGAGGAATATCTCAATGAAGAAAGGTAAAGAACCCCGAAGTGGGCTGGAGAGATGACCCAGGGGTTAGGAACCCTCACTGCTCTAGCAGAGGACCCATGTTAAGTTCCCAGAACCCACTTGGCAGCTCATAATGATTTGTAACTCCAATTCCAAGGGATCTGACACCTTCTTCTGTCCTCCCTGGGCACGAGGCACACATGTGATGCACTTATGTAATGCAGGCACATGAAATAAATTAAATGAGCTAGAAATATAAGAATCCAGAAGTAGACCCACACAAGTATGCCTGGTTGACTTTCGAGAAAGGTGGTGGGAACCATGTAACAGGAAGGACACGGATAAATAGTTCTTGTGGCACTGGGGACACATAAAAGAATTAGATCTAAACCACATCCTTATACAGAAATGATTTAAAATGCACGATAGAGTTATATACACGATGCTTTGTGTTAGCTGGCTTATTAGAAGGAAGCTTAGAAGTCAGCGTATAAGAAGGAAAGCTCTACTTTGGCTCACAGTACTGGATGTTTCAGTTCGAGGTCAGCGTTCCACTGATTTTGAGTCTGTAGTAAGGGAATGTATCGTCACTGGAGTGTATAGCAAAAGAAGCCACCAACTTCATGGTGGTCAAAAACTAAAAGAAAAGAAAGAAGAAGCATCTTGGCCTTAATATCTTCTTTAAAGCTACGCCCCAGCGACCTCACATCCTCCAGCTAGCATTCACTTTCTGAAGGTTCCACTGCTCTCAAAGCGAGCCAAATGTTGTGAACCAAGCTTCTGGGGGGACATACAAAATCTCATCTATATCATAGTCTTATGTGCCCTCATGAGCAATAGTTGCAAAATGGAAACAACCTGAATGCTCCTCCATAGTGACTTAGCTGAAGACCATGATAAAATACTCGGGAAAACTATCTCAAGGAAGGAAGGTTATCTTGGTTCACAGTTGAGAGCGCAGTCCATCCCAGCAGGGAAATCATGGTGGCAGGTACTTGAGGCAGCTGGTCACATTGGGTCCACAGTCCGGAAACAGAAAGAAATAAAAGCTGTGCTCAGCTCATACCTCAGCCCATGGACTGGTGCTGCCCACTGTTAAGGTTAATCTGGAGGTTTGCCTCCTAGCTGATCTTAGATCCTATCGAGCTGACAGTCGATGTTAATTATTACATCTTATGAAAAGAATAAAAAAAATCTAGCCTCATAATATTTGTAAGCCACAAATCTAACAGCTTTCTATCTGGAATATACAAAGAACTCCAAAGCTCACAATTTTAAAATGTCAAAATAGATAATGGGCAAAAAACCATATGTATTCCACTGCAAAAGATACATGGATGCCAAGTGAGAACATAAAAGCATGCTTAGCATTAGCGACCACTGGGGACATGCACAGAACATGCTTAACATTAGCGACCACTGGGGACATGCACAGAACATGCTTAACATTAGTGACCACTGGGGACATGCACAGAACATGCTTAGCATTAGCGACCACTGGGGACATGTACAGAACATGCTTAACATTAGCGACCACTGGGGACATGCACAGAACATGCTTAACATTAGTGACCACTGGGGACATGCACAGAACATGCTTAGCATTAGTGACCACTGGGGACATGCACAGAACATGCTTAACATTAGTGACCACTGGGGACATGCACAGAACATGCTTAGCATTAGCGACCACTGGGGACATGCACAGAACATGCTTAACGTTAGCGACCACTGGGGACATGCACAGAACATGCTTAACATTAGTGACCACTGGGGACAAGCACATTAAGATAACGTGTATTTAAAGCTACACAAGGCCTTCCTATATACCTAAAAGAATGGTGAATTAAAAAAAAAAAAAAAGAACCGAACAACACCGAAAGCTGGTGATGGTGCAGGGAGGCAGATTATTCATGTTGTGCTGGGGAGAGCATAAAACAACACAGCCGCTCTGGAAAGAGAACTGAGAATTACAATACAGATAGCAATGTGCTTGACTCATGACCTAGTGATTACTTTTATGTGTATAATCCACATAAATGAAAACAAGGTCACTAGAAACCTGCCCATGAATATTCTTTGAAGTGTAGTTAGTAGCAGTCTCAACCTCAAAACAACCCTAATACCCTTTCTCTGCTTGGTAATTGACTAACAAACTGTAGTGCATCCGTACTGTAGGCTCACGAGAGAGGGGTGGGTCATTGGCTGACACACCAATGGAAAGGGCTTGAATGGAAAAGGCCATTCCAAGATCACATACAGAATGATGCCTTTTGTATAGCATTCTAATGATGGGGACCACAGAGGTGGCTGCTAAGTGCTGGGAGAGTGATTAGGAAAGACAAACCCAAGGGTTCTGTGATGATGCCGTTCTTTGTGTTGTCTGTGCCATTGTTGAACAAATTGACACGTGTAGTGAAGTTGAATAGAACCAGTGTGCACAAATACACACACGGGCAGGTTTTATGTTAGAGCAATCAAAATATGAGATATGTGACCTTCACTGAGCCTTTTCTTTTGTCTTAGATGTTTTATCCGGTCTCTACCCTTTTTGTCTTTTTAAAGTTTTTGTGGGCTGGAGAGATGGCTCAGCAGTTAAGAGCACTGACTTCTCTTCCAGAGATAAATGCTGCTGGTGCCAATTTCTCTATTGTGATATTCTACTGCAATTATACAATACTTGCTATTGGACAGAACTAGGTGAAGGGTCCATGGGATCTCTCTGTATTTTTTGTCACAAATATCTGGGAAACTGTAATTATCAAAAAAAAAAAAATTCAATGCAAAGTAAAAGACACAAAAAGGTGAATGCTGAGGAATGGCTTAGCTGGTAATGAACTTGTTTTGTAAGCATAGGAACCTGAGTTGGATCTTCAGTACCCATAAAACAGCTGAGCACAACAGACCACACTTGTAATCCCAGCGCTGGCCAGGTAGACACAGGAGGATGCTGCCAATCAGTCTAGCTTAATTGGGGAGCTCCAGACCAGTGAAAACTGTTGCCTCAAAGGCAGTGGGCTATTTCCTGAGGATGACATCTGAGGCTGCCCTCTGACTCACCGTGCACATACACACACATAAACCTATGACACATGTGAGCTTGCACATTCACAGACCGACCTCTGGAAGAGAAGTCAGTGAAAACAACATATTTGACCTCAGTGTTATGAACCGCAGACATCTAGGGGTCATATCACGGGGCTGTACAAAGTTATAATTCTAGAACACCATGTTAACATGAAGTGTGTGACATTTTTAGTCCTACAAATATTTATACCAACATTCGACTTTTATACATTTAAATTCATATACATTAAGTTCATAAACATAATATACATTAAGATCATACACGCAGTACAGAAATGGTTATGAATACAAAACAGAATGTGCCTGTGCAACCTTTGCTGTATGACTGGGCAACAACACCCCTAGCACGTATTCAGATGAAATGAAATGGAAGTTACTGGGTCAAACACATCTCCAGTTGAATGTTCATTACAGCAGTAGTCGCATGCCTGAGATGAAAGCCCCGAAATGTCCACCGCTGCGTGGATGGATAAAGAAAACAAATTGCACATATGTAATTAAATACTATTCCATAATAAAAAGATGAAATTTGTCATATACAAAAACAGGTAAACCTTACAAGGCATTCTACTCTGTTCAGTGAAAGAAATCAGACACAGGAACATACCCTCACTCAGACACGGGAGCTAACACAAAGTGGTTTCCGAGCAGTAGTGAGAAGGAGTGAATTAGGAAAACTAGTGAATAGTAAATTTACAAGCAATAGAAGTATGCCACTTAAATTATAGGGTTGTGAGGAACATATGAGAGCTTGTGTTAGTAATTCTCAGACCATGGCTGTCAGGAGGAAGAGCAATGAAGGAGAAATCAACCATGGGACTTGGAAAGGCTTATTCACAGAAGACTGAAAGTAGCCTGTCGGGGAGTTGAGTCACCACGAGCACTAAGCACAAGTCTGGAGCTGAAGAAGGCCTGGAAAGGTTGTATGATCCTAGATCTATGGAAAGGTACCAAGAACAGAAGAGGTTAAAGATATCATTGTAGGAACAAGCTGGCCATGAAGACAGATGAAGTGTAAGACTGTCTCATATAACACACACACACACACACAAACACACACACTGTCATACTTAAGTCAAAAGCAAGTCCAAGCCTGGCAGATTAACCCACAAAGGATAACAAATCCTTTTAAGGTAAGAACAGTTTATTACTTGCACAGGCAGAAGGAGGGACAACCAAGCTTCCTGCTCCTTGTTGCCTTTAACAAGGTGACACCGAGACAAAATGACTAGCCAATAGCAGCAGGAATTGGAAGACCCTCTCCTTCCCCTACCCCGGCTGTAAAGCTAGTCTGCCAGGGCAAAGGGTCTACAGTCCACGGCTGGATCCTGCATGGATGCGGGCAAAAGCTTCTTGCAGTGTCAGGCCTGAGGAGGAGGAGAAGACCAACAGGGAAGGCGCCCAGAAACATGGGGAAGCGGGAGAGAAAGATGAAAGACAGGAGGTAGCCTCCCAGCACTCTCCCATACTCTGTGTTCTGGGTTCTTGACATGTTCTGCAAAGACTGAAACCAATAGCCTGGGGTCACCTTGGGTGGGTGCATATGTGAACCCACGTAAGGCCGCTGTGGCCACAGAACACATACACAGAAAAAATTGTTATGGCTGACATCTTATTCATTTCATGATCGTTATGTGGGTCCCCACCCACATAGCTATCTCGAGTAGAATGGAGTAACAGTGTAATTGATGTGGTATCCACAGGAGGAGGCTGAGTCACTGGCAGGAACAAGGAGAGGTAACACTTCATGGGCAGGCAGCTAGAGGGACTGGAGATGATCTGTGTCGGAGCCACCTTTATCCTGACAGCTTGGTCAGCCAAGAAATAACCTCCACTGAGGCTCACGGCCACAGTTCAGCAAAAGTACAGAGCTGCTGGGTGGTTTGAACATGAATAATGGCCATGACTAAGCTGGTCTGAAATGATTAATGGCAATGACCAAGTTAATCTGTCTCATTCCCAGACTGCGCTTTCTCCCTCGGAACGGTCACTGGAACAGCTGCAGGGAGGACAGTGGACAGTGGAGTCGTCAGGGGGCCTGGCAGTGGATTGTTATTTTTAAAAACCCTTGAGATGAAACTGCTTCCCTCAGAACAAAAGTTGGCAGAAGGTGACTGAGTTCGGCAGGGGAGAAGTGGTGAGTTGTAGTCTTTCCGTCACTAAAAATAGGATGAGAAGTTTTACCTGCTCATGTCGCAGGCCCCTGTGGAGCACACACAAGAGCGTGAAATAACTCAGTGTCGCACACCCTGCACACACTGCATGCTGATCTTGCCCAGAGGGATCTAAACCGTCGTACAGGCCTCATCAGAGTACTCTTACAAATCTCAGGTACCGAGACAATAAAGTCAGACATTACAACAGCACTGGACACTTGAGGCTGGAGAGATGGCTTCGCAGTTAAGAGCACTGGCTGCTCTTCCAGAGGGCCCAGGTTCAATTCTCAGCTCCCACACGATGCCTCATAACTATCTACCTCCAGTTCTGGGGATCCCACACCTTCTTCTGGCCTCCAAGAGCTCCGGGCATGCATGTGATGCAGAGGCATACCTTCAGGCAAAACATTCACACATACAATAATAATAATAAACAATAACAATGACAATAATAATAATAATAACAACGGCAACCTGTTCAGAGGGTACTTCTCCAAGTATCTGAAGACACTTACTGCTCTACTATTATTCTCTTCAGTACCGAGATGACGGTCAGCTGCACGCATGTCCTAAAGTCGTCTTAGACTGAGGAGCCTGTTACTAGCTGTGGGACCTCACACAAGTGCTTTTCCCTGTAAGACTTACGGGTGTGGCTGATGATGCATTTCTTATTGGATTTAATACATTTAAGTGCTTAGCACAGGAGAGGTAATACATTGAGAGAATGAAAACACCACCATTATAGAGTGATACTTATTAGAATATTGTTATTAAAGGTAGTTTGCTGTCATTGGAAATTCTGTTATTGTCCCAGTGAGAATGGTCACTGATACTCAAAATCACCGTGGACTGAATCAGGCCATTTTGGATTCCCAAATAATAAGCCCTCATACAGGTACAATATTTTCACCTACACAGCATGTGCTCATTTAGGTCGCTGTTCACCCCTCGTGTCAATGTGAGGAGGAATTGTTCCCATTACATTGACATGAACTCTGAGGCTCAGAGGGCACCAGAGGTTAGAAGGAGTTTTCCTCCACACACCTTTTAGTACACAAATGGCTAATATCCTGCAATATCACGCCAGCTCCTTCATCGTTTGAAACTCGCTGTTTTCTTAGTCCTACAGCAAACAAGTCATTCTTCAGATATATTTTAATTTTAGTAGTGAGTGCCTACTCATGATGATCGCTGAGAGGCAGACTCTTCAAACTCCTTAAAATATAGTGCTAAAACCTAGGCTGCTTCTCCCACGGGAACCACTCAGCATCACATAGCAAATAAACACCATCAGCAGAGTTCACATGGCCTATATTTTAAGAAAATAGTTTTTTAAATTTGCTACACGGCCCCTCAGGTAACAAATACGGACTTATTTTTGCTTTTCTGTGTATTCAAGTTTTGTGTATTGTAACTAAACTGTGGTGTGGTTTGAATGTGAAATGTCACCCAAAAGTTCATATATTAGAGTAACTAGCTTCTAGTGATGGGATGTTGTGGAATCCTTAGTAGCTGGGGCTTCTAAAATAACTAATACAGAAAACTGGGACTGAGGGTAGAGCCATTGCTAGGTTTATATAAAACCTCACTATGTGGTCTTAAGGTCTTCAGAACCTGTTATCAAGAGGAATGAGGAAGAGCTTAGCTCTTTAAGTAAAAGATGCTTTTTTTGCATAAGGATAAATTCAAAAGTAACTAACTAAGGTGTTTGGTGTAAGACACTTCAAGACAGCCTACCATTCAGGCGGTGGCATGGCTACTGCTCACTGTTCTTAGTCATGTTTGCCTAAAGCAAGATAAAGAGAGATAAGAACGATGTGGGAAATGTGTATCTTGGTGAAGAAAGGAGTGTGAAGGTAGTTAAAGTTGAGGACTGGACAGATAAGGCAACTGTGCACAAAGTAACTTTAATTATTAAGATATTGACACTGTTTAGGAGAAAGGATACAGGTTGTGTATTGCCTTTAGGGAAAGACTCTACCTATCAATCGCTCCGCAGTGTGAAACTGAAAATCAGTTTGAAAGACATTCATTTGAAAGCCGAGTAACAGAAAAGATAGAATACCCAAAGAAAAAGATACTTCCATGGTCCAACTGACAAGGGTTATACCTCAGGCTGATACCAGACCTTAGTGATGCTTCCTGTTTAGTTCTGGCTTTTCAATTATGAAGAGTGCAAAAGTTATGGTATCACTGAGGTCATTACCAAGGTTCCAGAAAGCTACTAAGGCCAGATTGTGTGTAACAAAGTCAGCGATCCTACATGGACCTTCTAAGGAGACTGTGCATGAGGTTGTGAAGGTGAAGTCCAAGTTGCATTAGATTCCCCAGAATACTGGAAATGTCATGACCATAGGAAATCTATTGGGAGAAACTTCAGGTAGGCACCACTGAATTCAGGTTAAAAGACAGCCAATGTGTACTATAGTAAGCAAATTGCAAGGACATTGGGGCACAGATCATGCTACAAGGGCCTCAAATTCCTTTCTGGGTTTTAGTCTTCCTCTAATTTCACCTTTGCTGTGTGCCCTTTCTCCCCTTTGGAGTGGAGATGTTTAACTCTGTGCAATTGCATAGTAGAAGCATGTAACATATCTTTTATTTTACAAGGACTCATAGTTAAGAGAGGCCCGTGAGTCTCAGAAGAGACTTTTGACTTTTGGCCAGCTTTGGAACTACGAGACAATGTAGACTTTTGAAATCAGACTAAATACACTTTGCATTAGGAGAACCATGAGCCCATTGGGGACTGGGCTGAGTGTTAAATATCATGGGCTCATGTGTTTGGACACTTGTACACAGCTGGTGGTACTGCTTTGAGAAGTTGTGGGACTTTTGACTGGTTGGGCCTAGCTGGAGGAAGTGGTCACAGCGATTGGGAGCTTGACACTTATAGCTCAGTTCTACTTCCAGTCTGAACCTCTGTTTCCTGAGTGGCAGCTGATGCAACTAGCCACCACTCTGCTCTCTGCCGTGCTTTCCCGGCAATGATGGACTGTATCCTCTCAAACTGTGAGACAAAATAAGTCTTTCCCACAAAATGGCTTTGTCAGATATTCTATTAAACAACAGTAAGATAACTAGTGCATGTTGAGTCAGACATGGCATGCCATTCACTTACCGATCCCATCAAAGTGGATAAGGATGTCTGTAATATACATTCCTAGTACATTCGACATATCCAGGAAACTGAGTATTTTTCAATAAAGTGAATTACGTAGCTGGATCACTGGGGCCTTTTAGACTTTCAAGCTCATTAAAAAGGTACAGGAGGAATTTTCTGTGGGCTCCTGCCAAACTGGCAACAGGACTTGAGGATCACGTTGGTCTTCAGGGGAACTGGAGATGACACATGTGAAATGAGAACTTAACTCCAATCATGTCAACCAACGAGAGGCAGCACTAGCCCATCAACAGGAGTCGGCACAGTCACAAGAATGAAATATCGTTGCAGTCATCAAACTACCTAACTGTGTCCATGGCTGGGGAGAGTATATAAACAGCTATTAGGATCTCTGTCTCTTACACATGAAATAATCACCCATCTTCTGCTGCCAAGACTAATAATCCACTTTCTTGGCTGAGTCATCCAAACATTTCATTTGACAGCAGCAGCTTTCAACTCCAATTGCAAGGCCAAGTTGTATGACAAATAGCCCATCAGCCCTATATTTGGATCTGAGTGATGTTTTCTAGCAGCCATTATAAGCATGCCCTGCATTGTGGGTGCAGCCCCCTGAAGTTCTTGGAAAGCACATTGGAAGGAACAACTGCATGTTTTAGCTCTGAAACCATAGATGGATGGTACCTAAGATACAGAGATAGTAGCCATGAAATATACCTTTCTCCTCTCCGAGAATGATCTTCACATATGTGTGCGAACACAAGCACATGTCATACGATCTTTAAATAAAGTGTTATAAATCGTGCCAAATCCCACAGGACGTACCCTGCAGATTGTTCTGAGTCTTGATGCTCTTCTTCTCCTGGGATCATAACACTGAAAATGATCAGGAATTCGTAGGCTATAAATTACTCAGCCTTCACATGCCGTTCTCCTCTATTCAGTTCGGGGGAGCTCTGTACAAGCTTGGCAGATTCCTAAGCCCAGTACCTGTGGCTAAGTCAAGTCACACGCTGACACCATCGGAGTTCCCCTATATATGAACCATGTAGAGAATATCAAGTGCAAAGTCTTGCAGCTACTCTGACCAGGACACGACCAGGACCAGCTAGTCAGAATGCACTGGGAAGACAGAAGCTACAAGTTTTGAAGACGCGACCTTGGCTATTTTCTTCTAACTTTAAACATGTGAAGGCAACCAATCTTCTTTCTGGCATAAACCATCTATAATAATTTGCAAAAATGTAAAGTAAAATTCAAAACACTCTGAGTGCTGCATTTTAAGAAACTTTTTGTTTTAGTTCCTTAAGACCGTTTTCATGCTCCATACAATGCATTTTAAGACATTCCCGGTCATTCCTTGATCTCTGCCTCTTTCTTGCCCCTTCCCCTTCCTGTGGTACCCATTGTCCCCTTAGGTTGTTTCATTTCTACTTTTGTGTCCTCTATACAAATATGATTTTGTGTATCTATATAAAGTGTAGGGGTCCAAGTGAAAGAAACAAGAAGCATTTGTCTCTCCAAGAGTGACTTAATTGGTGTAACATTTATCTCCAGTCATATTTTTCTGAAAGTGATATAGCTTCATTCTTCTTATAACTGAGAACAATTCTACTGTGTAGACATGACATTTTATTTATTCATTAGTGAACTGCATGTTGGTTGGCTCCATAACTTAGCTATTGTGAGCAGTGCTGCAGCAGATACTGGCGTGTGACTGTGCCTGTGACATGCTAATTTGGCATAACTAGGTCATACAGTATGTCTAGGTATTTTTAGATATTTTTTGAGAAATTTCCATGTTGATTCCCCTATTGCCTAGACAAATTATGTTTTCAAAAGCAGTGTATAAGAGCTGCATTTTGTCTGCATCCTTGCCAGAATTGTTATTTCTTTTCTTAACCAGTACTGTTCAGACGGGGGGTGGGGGGTAAAATGGAATCTCAGTATAGTTTTCTGAAAATATTAATTTTTACTATTGAGAATTTTATACATGTATACAATGAAAGATGATCACATAGGCCCTCTGTTCCTCCCTCCAGCTCCCCCCAAACTTTCCCTTACACACCCACTTGCAACTTTGTGTCCTTTCTCTTTTTTGATAACCTGATAAGTTGCCCATATGCGCATGAGTATGGGACCATCCGCTAGAGTATGGAAAAATCTATTAGTGGCTACACAGTCAGAACTCTCCCAGAAACTATGAACTAAGGGTGGCTCCTCAATAGAGGCCTAGAGAACACTCCTCCCCACATTTACGCTGGAATTTGGGTTATCTTGATCTTGTGCAGGTAACTAGAGCTGGTGTGCAATCATGACTTCAGTAGCCATGTCAACTCTGAAAATTTGAATTTCACAGTTCAGATGGTGATGCTGAACACTTTTCGTGTGTTTCTAGGCTGTTTGCATGCTGTCTTTGGAGAAGTGTCTGCTGATTTCCTTAACCCACTTGTTGAGTGAGTTGATTCTTTGTTTAGTTTGAGTTATTTGGGCATTTTAGATATTATTCATTGTTCAGATAAATAGCCAATATTTCTCCCATTTTATATACTATCATTCCACTTCAATGTTTTCTTTGCTATTTAGAAACATTTGAATTTCATGAAATCCCAGTTAGCAATTATCGGCGTTGTTTCCTGAGGGACCAGAGTCCTATTCAGAAAGTCACTGACATGGAGAAATAAAGCTGTGACTGAGCTGGAAGCTTCCTCCTTGCTTGTAGCTTTTATGAGTGCAGAATGTGCTGTTTAGGTAGCTAGGGGAGAAAAGCCATCTGTCATCTTAGTGCCAGTCCTTGATGTTACAGTACTGACCTCCCAGGTAAGGTATGTCCACTGGCGCCATAGTAGATAGATGTTATGTGAGTAACTAAGCACTCTCTGGTTGGAACTGAAGCCTGGACCGCAGGAAAAATTCATTACTGGTACTATAAATCTCGTCAAAAGCACATGGATTAGAAATAGTGATCTAGCTTCATTTTTCTCCTTGTGTGGTTCCGGTTTTCCCAGCACCATGTCTTGAAGGGGCAGTCTGTTGTGTCCTTATGTATTTTTGACAACTTCCTAAAAAGTCATGTGGCTGAAATTCCACATGGGTCCTCTATTCTGTTCCAGCCTCTCTCTGTCTCTCTCTGTCTCTGCCTCTCTCTCTCTGACAACACACTCTTGTGGAGGTCAGAAGACAATGTGGAAGACTGTTCTCTCCACCATGTGGGTTCCAGGGATTAAACCCAGGTCTTCAGGTCTGACGGAAAGTGCCTTTACCCATGGAGCAAACTTGCAAACTTCTATGAGTTTGTTTTTGTAGGAGGGGAGAATTTTGTAAATATTTACTATGCCTCTTGAAATCAGGTATGATGATATTTTTAGCATTGTTCTTTTACTCAGGATTTTTTTTTTTTTTTTTGGCCATTTGGAGGCTTTTGTCCTTCCCTATGAATTTTAGGGTAGTGTTCTTTTTCTACTTTTACAAAGAATATCACTGAATTTTGATGAGAATTGGGTTGAATCTGTTGTTGCTAAAAGTGGTGATCAGTTCAAAGAGTTGTCTGGTGGAATCTTTAGGGCACAGGGTCATATTGACTGCAAATAGATATATTTTGGATTTTCCTTTCCTATTTGTATCCCTTTCATTTCCTTCCCTTGTTTTGCTTAATTGCTCTAAATAAAATTTCAAGCGCTATATTGAAGAGTAGAGAAAGGAGACACCATTGTCTAATTCCTAATTTTAGTGCAAATGCCTTGGTTTCCTTCTGCTTGATATGATATTGACTGTAGGATCTTGCATGTAGCTGATATGTTGAATTCCATTTTTTTCCCCTAATTTGTCCTGAAATTTAGTGATGATGGGATGCTCAATTTTGTCAAAAGTCTATTCTTCCTCCTATCAAGACAAACATGATTTCCGTCCTTGAGTAAATTTATTGGATGCTTTATATTTAATCATTCTCTTGTGCTGAACCATCTCTGAAATAAAAACAGCTTGATCATGTGTACCGTCTTTTTGGTATATTCTTGAATTCACTTTTCAAGTGTTTTATTGAAAATATTTGCAGTATATTCACCAGAGATAATTGCCTCTTATTTTCTTTTTTCTTGTGTCTTAATAGTTTGACAAGTATTGTTATTAGTTCCCCTTTAAAGTCTATTGGGCTATTAACCACAGAACCAGCTACTGCCGCTTCCCAAAACAGCACACTCTAGCTGCATTCCTAATATCCTTAAGCCCACAGATAACTGTAGCTGCCGCCCCACATCAAAGAAGCTTCCTCTTGCACCAGATGGGGATCATTATAGAAAGCTGTAACTGCTTAAAATACAGAGAACAACCGACCATGGGGTAGGCAGCTTCAATTGATAAATTTATAACACAACCACCTGAGACCCAAGGAACGTTATGAAATGATTGTTAAGAGCCAGAGGACCAGGATGTCTTCTGCAAGATTGTATCTTCTGTGTATGATGGAGAAGCTGCACCCATGAACTCTCAACAATATGCAGCCTAAACAAAACCTGAGAAAGTTAGCAACAGTTGGAGTGACAATATGGATGGAAGAAATCTCACAAGCCCCCCTCCATCAGGTAGAGATTTATAAGCAGTTAGTGACTACTGAGAGGGAGAATCAGTCTTCCCCAGGGATGAGCCCTGGTAATCTAGTAGCAAATTTTCAGCCCTACACATACACACACACACACACACACACACACACACACACACACACACACATACACACCCACTACATACATAAATAAATAAATAAATATATATATATATATATATATATATATAAAATGCTAAATGGACTCAGTAGGTTGTATATGTGTGTATATACATACATACATACATACATACATATTGCATAAATAATGTATATACATAGCAAAAATCAGCATATTTTTCTTATTTCCTAGAATACCACAAGCCAAAAAATTTACACAGACTAGAACACCAAAAAATACCTACAATAAAAGATTAAATTTATTTTTAAAAAGGAATCAAAGATAGAAAAATATAATTAAGCAAAATATTGAAAAAAAGATTGGGTGGGGAGGGAAGGAGGCCAGATCTAGGAGGAGTTTGGGAATGGGGGGTTAATGTAATTAAGACACTTGTATGAAACTCTCAGAACTTGTAAAGAAAATTAAATGACATGGATGATGACTGACAAAAACATCGTGGTGAGCAAAGCAGCTGGGAAAAGAACATCGAGATACTACTAGGGCCCATGGAGTTCAGAGGACCTTCAAGCTGCAGAAGATTACAGTTGAGAAGGGAAAAGAGGAATGAATGGGTAAGGGACAAAGATGAAAAGAAGTAGAATTGAGCGACTGTGTCATGTGTAAGAAGAATGGTGGAGAGCAGGCGAGTAAAGAAATATATACTGGACTACCAACATGGCTAGCAAAGCAATATATGGACTAAAGCAGAATGATTTGGGCATATTTATGCAAGAGGAAATATTTAAAATTTAAAAACATTAAAATAATAACAAAATAGACAACATATAGTAAAAAACACATTAGATAAAAAAATATTCCACTAGTCAGCCTTTCTTCTTGGTGGAGAAGGATTTTGAATTCTTGCCCCTTCTATGATGCTTCAGGTAGTGATTGGTGTTGATGGGGGTGGGAAGAGGTTATAATGTGCAATTCTAGTTCCAATCTTTAAAAACGGGTTTGGGGTGTGTATTTCCCCATGGACTTTGGACCAATTACCTTTTGGACTGAGTTTCTGGCGTAGCTACGCTAGTTGAGCATTACAATTTCAGCTCCCTCAAAGAACCGATGATTTCAGCGCAGAGCAGGGGAGAGGTGGTGAAAGCCCTTGTAGCAGATTCCGTTGACTTGACTGGCAGCCTCGGCAGGGAGCTTCCTTAGGCTGGTAGTGCCATTTTCAACCGCTAAATCCACAGTCAGCAATGACCCCTGGACTCTCTGCCCTGGATTGTGCCTCTCCTTCCAGCAACAATGTGAGTGAGCAGGGGCTGTAAGTCATCATCCGATGTCTCTCACCGACCTCACTGGTTCTGCTTCACTAGGTTTTAATAAATGAAAAATTCCAAATAATTTACAAGTCTCGATTTGATAAATATTTGCTAATGCTTTGGCTCTATGGAGTTCTTCCAAAATATTTATCTTAGAGTGGTTATGCTCAGCGGCTCTCTTCATACTGGCATACCAAAGGAACAATGCTTGATTACCGTACAGTAATATGCAAATGAAATGAACAGTTTTGGAAGGTACACATGCAGAGAAATAGTTTGCTAGTCCTTAAGCACTTTGTATTGGCAGATATTGACAGGTGCAATTAAAGAGGGAATGGGAAGTATTAACGCAGTCAGTTTGGGTAATTAAGAAGAGGATGACTTCTGACATGAGGTTTAGCGCGAGGAGGGATGGAAAGAGGGAAGGAATGAAGGGAAAAATGTCTCCCTCATTATCCATATTTCCCTCGAGGGTGGTGTATTGATTGTGATTGGTGAAACGGCAGTGATAGATTCTTATCAAGCAAAGTCACAGCTTACAGTGGAGCTTATTCTTAGTGTATGTGCGTGGGCTTTAATTTATAACTACGTGTGCCCGTCATCGGAGAATGTGTGTGCGTACTGGGGAATCCATCTGGGCCTATGCTTTTTTTTGTTTTTTGTTGGAAGCCTTCTTGTTTTTAACTCTTTGAATTTTTTATGGGGCAGTTTAGGTTGTTGAGTTCTTCTTGATTTAACTGCTGCTCTTGATGAATCTAGAAATTGGTCAATTTCTTTTTAAGTTTTTTTTTTCCAACTTTGTGGAGTACTGGGCTTTAAGACATTCCCTTATAATATTTTCAATCTATTTGGTGTCTGTTGTAATGTTTCCCTGTTCATTTCTGATTCTGCTGTTCGGTCATCTCTTTCTTTTGTTCAGTTGGGCCAAGGCTCTGGTAATCTTTTTTTATCTTCTCAAAGAAGGAGCTCTTACATTCATTAATTCTTGGTATTATTATTGTTTCTATCTCATTTAATTTATGCTCTGATTTTCAATATTTCTTGATACCTACTGGATTAGGTTTGTTGTATTCTTGTTTCTCCAAATTCTTCAGTTGCATTATTGAGTCATTTATTTGCACTTTTCTGATTATTTTTAACATTGGCTCTGTCTGAGGACTTGCATGAATCCAGGGTCAGGGTTAAGCAGACAGATTCCTTACTTGTATTTTGATGGTGGCTATTCTGACTAGCATGAGATGGAATTTTACCTTTATTTTTATTTCTCTAATGGCAAAGGATGTTGAATATTTTCAGAAGTATTTATTGGCCATTTGAGTTCCTTCTTTTGGGGACCCTCTGTTCAAATCATTGGCTTATTCACTGATTGACAATTTGGGGGTTTTGGGGTTTTGGTGCTTAATTTTTAAAGTTCCTAGCTTAGTCTAGACACTAATGTCTTGTCTGAAGTACAGTTGACAAATATAATCCCATTTGTCATTTCGTGAGATTATTTCCCATGGTATTAGTGTTCTATTTAGAAATTTGTTGTCTCTATCTGTGTTTTGAAGTGCTTGCTTGTTTGTTTTTAGGTTTCATTGTTTCCAGTGTTGACCTAATAAGATTGTGTGGTCGCCATCTTTAACTCTGTCTGATATGTTTCTGTTTCTGTTGTTGTTTGTTTTTATTTTTAAAATTTGTGAGGTTGAACCAGTCTTTCGTCTCCGGGATGAGAATTTGCTTATAATGCGTGGTCTTAATGCGTTCTTGAAAATGTTTTTCCAGTGTTTTATTGAGGATTTTTGATAATGTTCCTTCTCTTTATATTCTATGGAGCAGTGAAGGACTGGTGTTAGAACAGTCTTGAGAGTTTTCTAAAAAACAGCAACAAATCCATCCAGCCTTGCAGTTTGCTTTGTGGCAAGACTTTAAATTATTGCTTTAATCTCCTTGCTTAGTATGGATCTGTTTAGGTTGTTTATGTCTTCCGGCCCTAATTTCTGTAGGTCATGGGCATTTGGAAATGTATCCAGATTCCAAAGTATCGTGTGGTGATATTTTGGATTTCATTGGTATCTGTTATACAAACTCTTTTTGCATCTAATATTAGTCATAGAGTCTCTATGTCTCTCTCTCTCTGTGTCTCTGTCTCTCTCTGGTTAATTTGATGAGGAGTTTGTCAATCTTGTTAATTAAAAAACAACTGTTTGATTAATTCTTTATATTGTTCATTTGGACTTTATTTCATTAATTTCTGCCCTGATTTTTCTTATCTCTTGTCATTTGCTACATTTGGGTTTGGCTTCTTCTCGATTCCCTAGAATTTTGAGGTGTGTCGTTAAACTTGCTTTATCTGAGGTTTCTCCCACAGGACCACTCCTGCTTTCCATCACTGCCTTGGCTCCCTGTGACATGTGAGAATCACCATTATTTTCCATTTCTATAACTCTTGTCATTTAAAAGGATCGTGTAAACTGAGTCTTATGGTACTTAAGATTTTGTTAACAGTTTTAGTACTGTAATTTACATAATATAAAACTTATCACAATTCAATGATTTCTATCATAGTCACAAAGCTATGCAAATGCCACCACCATGGAACTACAAAAACACTTAGATATTACATGTCCATCAGCTATCATTCTCCAAAGATTCCTATCTCCAATCAAACCACTTGGCAACATCTGGGCAGTGACAGTGAAGTGAGCTGCAAGATGGAGAAACACAATATTCCAAGGTACCTGCAGTGCGTATGAAGCTGCACTGTGCAGTTTGGAAGTAAACATAGTACAGGTAAAGACGAATATTGGAAAATCTATGACAATCATCATATAATAGAAATGAAAGGGTAATTCACAGACAAATGGAAGATGTAAAGTAAAATTATATGAATTATATATATATATATGTAATATAAATTATAGATGCAAAGTAGAATTATAAAAATTATATATATATAATGATATATAAATTTATAGATGTAAAATAGAATTATATAAAATTATACATACATATATATATATACATACATATATACACACACACACACACACACACACACACACACACACATATATATATATATATATATATATATAATTCCAATTAAAGCCAAAGAAGGCAGGGGGTGGAAAGAGGAGACAACAAGAATCAAAGAACAAACACAGTGACTAGAAAACAGCTGTGAAAGGTGTGGAATTTGTGAAAGAAACTGGAAGTTACCAGAATCACTTTTGTCAAACCTAACAACAACAGCAAAGTAAAGCCAGAGAGTTACGAAGGAGATGTTTGTGCCCTCAGCTGATAGTAAACACCACCAGAGAGCACAAGGGCCAGAGCACATGCATTTCAAATTCTAGAGGGACATTTGTCTGGCGGGTGCCTGTTAAACCTCATGCCAACACCACTTTTGTTGTTCAGACTTTTAACTAGACAACTATTTCAGGATGTCCGGAGTGACACTCCTTTTTCTTTGAAAACTTCTTACTTCTTATGGGCCTAGCCCTGATCCATAGGAATCCCACAAGAGCTCCGTGGCCAGGGACTCATCCATAACCATAGCCAGAGCCTGATGCAGAAGCCCTAGTGAGTGTTAATCGTAAGGAGTCCAGACATTCCTGTGATCTTATTGCCTTCGAGAAGCTTCAGCTGCCGGAGGCAGGGCATATGCAGTAGCTGGCGGGGGGAGGACGGGGGGCCTGCTACTTCCTTTCCACAACCCCACAAGAGGCTGCTCAGAGTACGTTTATTGGAAACAAAACTGTATGAAAAGTGAAGCAGTGACAATTATACAAGCAAAACAGTGCACATATCTGCCCAGGGAGAAGGATCCAGTAAGCCCAATGTGCTTCTCAAGTACAAAATTAAGCCAGAAATGTAACCCAGAGGTCTCTGAAATCAAAGCGTTTATTAAATGGTTATGTATGCAAGCCAAAGTTAAAAGGACTGGTCCTGGCAACTCTCTAAGCCACCAGGATGGCCAGATATCAACTGGAGAAATATCTGCTGGACCTAAAGAGCCCATGTGCTGTATAAAGAAATTTTGGAGAGAAGGAGCATAAATTGTTTACACTGATTTACACTGGCTATCCAACTGTGGGGTGAGCAGAGCCTTGATGTGAGATGATCTGTCAGAAGTGCTTGTTGCTTAGTGGTTGCATGGTTCTGTAAGCACAATGCAGGGTCAACTGATGGCTGATCCTTGACACAAACGAACCGTGGAACAGTGTTTGTTCTCTTCCTTTTTTATTTTATTTTCTTTGTTGGTTTATGGTCAATTATGGTAGAACTCAGCATTCCTACTGCCCAGTGATGTCATGACTATGGTAACTTCTTAGCACAACATAACACCCATATGTTCCTGGTGGTGTTGGTATAGGCAATCCACTGTGCTGACAGTCACATGAAAGCAAAACAGAGTCTGTAATCTCAGCCTTTGGGAGGCTGAGAGAGGGGAGCATAACGTCACGGCCAGCCTGGGCTACATAGTGAGTTCCAAGCTGTATGTTTCTGGCTTTAGCCAAGGTAGAACAAATGAAGGTTTGGTAGTGAAAGAAGTATACTACAGAGCTTAAGTGTGAATGTTAGACTTTCATTCTGCTAAGAGCCTCCCAGAGGCTCCTACTCAGAACCCCTCAGTGAAGACCTCTCCTCTCAGGTCCCGCTTCCCACCATATCAAGGCTGGTAAGCACTGTGCTGTGCCTGCTGATGCACTCTTTTTTATACCTTCCACGTGACTGCCTCTGGTCCCAGAGGACTGGTCATTTCTGTCCTCATTGAATTGAAACTGTCCAGGAACTTTATATGGTCTCCCATGGCAGGCTTAGGGCTGTTTACTTTTCTGATTAACACTGGCCTCTGCAGTAGACTGTGAGCTTCATTGACATCAGGATCGCCTCTGGTTGTTGCTGACTGACAGGACTTCTCAACCTTCTAGCACACAAGGTTCAGTGACCATTTGGGAATAGATGACCAGGGGGCCTCTGCATTCATAATTAAATATATTCATTAAGTGTATACAATCTGCCCCTGGGAAAATTCTGCTGCTTTTAATAAAAGAGAAACTTTTCTTCCCATAAATATTTTTGGTTACAGAATGTAGTATATTTATTTTGAGAGTGCTGACTTGGGGCAATGACAGTCCTTAATATCAGTTTTTGAATTGTTTCTATGGCTTTGATTTTAAAAAGTAATCAATTCATGATTCATCACTGGGTTATAAACAGGAAGAGAACTGACTGACGGGAGGAGGTGAACCTGGAAGAAGACTGGAGTTCAGATGTTCTCTGTGGTTTTAGTAACTGTGTCCCTTGCTAGCACTTTAAAAAGAGTAAATAGTAACAGCTGACTTTGAGTCTCTTCTCAGTGTGTGATATATATTTATTATAATTTTGGAACTTCAGAATTTTATGCTTAAGTTAACTCTGTTAAGTAGTAGATATTTCACTTCAAAATATGCTATTCTTTTTGTTATGGTCCTTTTGATTATCATAATAAAATTAATATATTACTATTCTGAAAAATGCAGAAAATAATAAGAATAAATTTCACATAATCACATTATCCATGAAAATTGACTTCATCTGGTTTTTTGATGCCATAGTCTTTATGCTGTTTTATGTTTTTATACTCAGTTTTGTGAATGTAAGATGCTTAAAGGCTATTTAACATTTTATCACATATAATTAGATATAGTATTTTATCATGAATATTTTGTACTATTTAAAAATAGTGCTCTTTCATTATTATACATTACATAGCAAAGGATATTTTCACCAAACTATTATCTATCTATATATCACCACAATTCTCAACCTGTGGGTCATGACCCTTTGGGGGATTCAATGACCCTTTCCCAGGGGTTACCTAAGACCATCTGCATATCAGCTATTTACATTACTTTTTATAACAGTAGCAAAATTACAGTTATGAAGTAACAACAGAAATAAATTTATGGTTGGGGGTCACCACAACATGAGGAGCTGTGTTAAAGGGTTACAGCGTTAGGAAGGTTGAGAACCACTGGTCTACCATGTATCTCTCCATCCATCATCCATCTTCCTAACTGTTAAACTGAACTGTTTTGCCTAGTTCTATGTATTGAAAGTGTTACCTAACTTTATATATAAATAGACTGTAATCTACTCTTGTGCCAACCATAAGCACCACTGTTCAAACTAGTGTAGAGGAGACAGATGCAAGCTGCAGCCATGAGGGCTGTTCCCGTGCACATCTGACTTTCTATCCCGTGCTTCCTTTTCTCTTCCTGAGCATAGAGCCCATGTGACAGAGTGACGCATTCTCAGGCGTTTTGACCTGTACCTCTTCTCAGTTCTAGATTCATAAGAAAACCAGTTACGATCTACAAGACTGGATCTAATGTAATTTTGTTTGTTAACGTATCTGTATCTTTCATAATGATCTTTCTTAAGATTAGTTCCTCAAAATGAAGCTACTGGATCTAAAACTAGAAAAGGCTAAAGGTTAGAATATACTATTTAGTTTTCATTGTAAAAAAGATTATATCGATTGAAATTTCTAATTCTGTCTTCTCAGATGATGCAGTGGGGGAAACTGCTGTCACTCAAAGTTCCAATTTTGACTTCTTGTTTATATGTTTTTTTTGTGAATTATATTATCCATATTTTTTACTCACTTATTTAAAGATATTCTATTATTTTGTTGGATTGTATAATGCTTTTTAAGAATAACAATATAAGACATCCATTTTGACATTATTTGCATTTTAATCTTATGTATTTAAAATTATAATGTGTAATGTGTAAAATGTTTATCTTTTAGGAATCAAGTATTTGTCTACTGATTCTGTTCCTTGTCTTTTAACTCTCTCAACAGTATCTTTCATAAGCAGAAGTCTCTATTTTTTTACGTATGGAATGTTATTTACAAGAGCATGAACTACTTATCATTGGCTGACACTCGTCCTCAGCACCATTAATTGCAAACAGTCTCTCAGGCAGGGCAGGGGACTCATGGGCCCATTCCTATTCCATGACAAAATGGGTCCAATCTTGTGCAGGGCACCACAGATGCAGTGGGCTCACGAGTGCAAAGGCCATGCCATGTCCAGGAGATATCAGCATACCATCTTATCCTCCAGCTCTTACGTTATGGTCATCCCTTCTTCCACAGTGTTGCCTGAGCCTCGTGGGAGGACACGATGCAGGTGTCTCATTTAGGGCTGAGCCTTTGACCATCACTTATCGTTGGTATTTGGGCCAGGTCTGAGCCTCTGCATTAACCACCATCCACAGCTGTGAGAAGCATCTCAGGGGAAGGCTGTGAACAGCACCAATCTATGGGTGAAAATGTGAGCATTAGAAGGTGGTTTAACATTTCCATTTAGTAGGTTCTCTTCTAAAGCCAGTGACGTCCTCAGCCGCTGGCTCTTGACCAGGTTTGTAGTATCATTCATGGGTCCCCTCCACTCCTGTGGGGTGAACCTCAAACTGGGTCACACAGTGGATGGTCATCCTCACCATAACCACATCACTATTGCACCAGTGGGAATCGTGGTTTTTGCCTACGGGTCTGTTTCTAGTCTCAGGGTTCATAAGCTGGATTTCTCTGTCTTCTCTATCCAGAGTGTGTGGCTGATACCTTTAACATTAAGATTATAGTGGGAAACTAAGACCAATGGCAGTAGCTTGTATTGTTTTGGGGGTCCCCAGGGTCTCCACACTAATCACTGCAAAGAGACATTTCTTTGATGAAGCCTGAGGCGAGCACTAGTCTACATCCAGAAACGCATATATTTAGGAAGCAGTTTGACAAAACATCTACTTAGCAAAACAACACTCATCGATTCGCCCCCTCGTGCTGTGACTTCCAAGCTGTGGGCTTTGACCAGGTTCACAGTTTTGACATGAACTGCCTCCTGTGAGGTGAATTTCAAAGACAAACACGAAGCAGTTGGTTGGTTCCATAACAGTTGTGGCATGATTGCACTAATAAACGCATCTCATCTAGAAAGTTAGTATTATGGTATGGCAAAGCCCAAAGCTTAAAAAGAAAGTTGTGACTTTTCTCCCCCAGCTGCCTACATAAGCACTCCGGCACCATGAAGGTTAGCCAGAAGGAAGATCCCAGCATGGTCTCTTTGTGTTCTGCAACCAAGCTGCACAGTGTCTTCAGAAACAGGGTCTTACTGCACCAGTTCTGGTAGGCCCCAGTGTTTTAGTTCCATCTGTTGGTCTGTGTGTTTTGATGAAGGAATTGAGACCAACTACATCCTGTGTTCTTACTGGAAAGTGTGCATGAATTTCTGCCATTTTGTTCAATTTGTGGTGTTTGGCTGAGCTGCTGTCTAGAACGCTTCACTCTTTCCTGTACCTTCAGGGATGTGGCTCCTTTTCCTCAGTGTGCAGGATTTCTTCAAGTGTTTGCTGTGGAGCTGGCTGAGTGGCCAGCTAAAATAGCCATCCAAATAGCCAGATTTAGATAATAATGGGTAATTTCATGTTGTCTGATGTATATGGTATTCTCAATAAACATTTAAGAATAAAGGTCCTTATTTTTCTTCTCAAAAGAACTATCATAGCTTCTTTCTTATATATTAATACTTGGTAAAACCTTGATAGCTCTGTTTTCAAATCAGAATACAATACAGTTTGGGAGAAAAAGTAACCACATTTCCAGATGCTGTATTTAATATCCACCCCCTCTCTCCTCTGCGTGTGTGTGTGTGTGTGTGTGTGCGCGCGCGTGTGCGTGTGTGTTGTGAAGGAGGTTGCTGGATAGGTTAATGGCACTGTGGTCTCATCTAAATTTCCTTTGTGGAATCAGTGTCTAAAAGCATTTTTCTTAATACTAAAGCTTGTGGGATGCCCTTGAGAAAATCCACCCTTCTCAGCTCATCCTTTCTTATTCCTGAGAGGACTGTTCTATTCTCTAATAGGAGCCCCAGGGGGAGTCTCAGATGACTGAAGTGACAGAAAGATATTTACAAATGCTTTCCTTTGACCCCTAGCTCTTCTGAACACTTTTCATATTTCTTTAAACAAATTTGGCTGGTGATGGGGGGCGGGGGATTTCATAACAAAGTTGATTTTCTACAAGAGATTGGAAGGTAGAGGGGTGATGTCATTTGTGAGCACCTCAGTAGCTTCAGGACAGCTGCCCAGGAGTCCTGACGCTCATGAATATCCTCCTGCAAACACTGTGTCCTGGATTTTGCCAATGCATAGACTTTACTGTACATTCTGGAATTCACTAACGACGAATTGCTTTCTGAATAATTTATTTTTTATATTACCTACATACATACCAATGCCTAATTTGAAATCAATCTGTTTTTGGAAAGTGTCTTTTTCTCTGTAAAATGTAGTTGTCAACAGCTTTCCAGGAGGGATTTTAATAGGAAAAGTGGCTGATGGTGCCAGGGCCGATGTGTTCCAGAAATGTGCACCGGTTTGGGAGCAGGCAGAGATGTCAAAGTACAGTTTGTACATATTCTATTTTCTGTGGAACCACCACATAATGATTGGGAATATTTATGTTTCATGTCTGAACTTTACGAAGCATTAGCAGTAGAAGAGGTATCCTGGAGAAATAATAAGTTCCTCTCACAGAGACAACTATAAAACACTCATGTTCAGCTACTGCCTAATGTATATAATTTTCCAGACCATTCCAGAAGCTTATTTTCCAAGGATAGTTTACTCCCTCCACTAAATTTCATTTCAAGTAATGACACAGTTGCTAGTGTCCTAGACTGGAAGTTCAGTGCTAGGGTCCCAACCAATTAGGTTCAACCACTTGTCCATAAAGAAAAACAGATAGAGAGGTTGATGATGACCTAGAAAAGAGACCTTAAATTTCCTTCCTGGCAGCTTGGGATGATAGGTTAAGGGTTATCCTAAGGACATCTGTGGCCTTGGGTTCCACAAGGGAACTAAAAGGACTAAAGCAGGAATGAGATGGAGATGTTAAGAGGGACACAGAGTCTTGTTAGGGTCAAGGACGCTGCTTCTTCCAAGGGGACAGTCTCCATTTGTTTACACATCAGATCTGTGATTCTGAATTTGGATAAACCAAGAGAAAGAACAACTCAAAAAAAGACAGGCGACAGAGACAAAATGATGTTCATGAGGGTTAAACCAGATCCTTCTTCAACATCTTTTTGTGGCTAATGTAAAGGCAAATTTTCCTGAAGTAGAAAATATTATTTTGGTAAAATCTTTTGCATCTAATCTAGGTCTGTTGATCCCGGTATTTTCCCCACCCTTGTTACACATGAACTCTACTTGATTAAAGGTTTTTATTTAAATCGTTATCATTTCATTATGGGTGTTATTTAATTAACTATTAAATTTAAATAAGTTTGTATTATGAATAAACCCAAAATGCCTCCTTTAGTGGGAGAGATAGTCTTCCCTAGGGAAGAGCACACCAATTGGTTATCCAGTATCAAATGGTCAACCCTGAAAACATATATACAAGTAACGTTGTATAGACTGAGCAGGTTATATTTAGGAATATATATGCATATATATATATATATGCATATAGCAACAATTAATGAAGAAAGAGGCCATGATTTTGAAAGAGAACAAGGAAGGTAGATGGGAAGGTTTGTAGAGAGCAAAGGAAAACATTGTAATTATAATCTCAACAAAAATAAAGGAAAGAAGAGCAAAAGGAGGAAGTAAGATAGCTGGCCAAGCCAGGGCGATCAAGCCAATGAGCAGCACTCCTCTATGGCCTCTGCTTCAGTGCCTGCCTGAGTCTCTACTTTGGTTTCCTTCAATTATGCACTGTAGTCTGTAAGCCAAATGAACTTTTTCCTCAGTTAAAAAATGCTTCTCTGAAAAATAGATTGAGGTTTTAATTTCCTAAAAGGTGAATGAGATCTAGGTGAACTTCCTCTCTTAGCTGCCACACAACTGAAATTGAACTGGGGGTGCAGGCTGGAGGAGAGTGTTTGCTGATGTGAGGCCCTGGGCTAGATCCTGAGCAGTACTCCAAACAACAAACAAACAAACAGAAGAAAACCCTGAAAAATTAAAGTCAACCACTTCAGAGTATAGGTGGTAAAGGAAGATCATAAGTGGGATTCAAAATTGTAATTCTGACAGAATTACAATTAAATTGCAAGTAAATATAGGTTTGGGGATCTTAAAAGTATTTTATTAATGCTTTGAAATTTTTATACAATATATTTTGACCATATTAATCCCAGTTCCTCTCCCTGAATATAATTTAAATGTAGTTTTGGAAAAGTGATATTTTAACAAGAGTTATTCTGAAAAACATAAGAGATGTTGTACTGTTAAAGTCTGTTAGAAGCAATTATATAAAGCATATTCTATATATAAATTATATAAAGCTTAAGATTTATATTTACAATTCTTAGATTTTCTAAGTAAATAATGAATTGTCCATTGAGCTAAGATTTTATTTGGGGGTTGAGTTCTATTATTTTTGCTGTCATCTTTTAATTTTTCAGTCTTAATGAAAGTCTGGGAGACAGAAACAGATGCAATCTAAATAGTTCAAGTGAAAGAAAGGTTCATATTGCCAATCTACATCAGTGCCACACATGAAGAGATCTTAGGGACAGATGGGAAGTAATTCAAAATTTATTGTTAGAGTTTTGACCAACTCAAAATCCATGTGATCTGGCATAACTTCACAAGGAAAACATCAGAAGTGCCCAAGGGTGGTGGCACAAGCTGCAACAGAAAGGCTTGAATGAGAATGGCCCTCATAGGTTCACATGTTTGACTATTTGGTTCCCAGTTGGTGGAACTGTTTGGGAAGGATTAGAAGGTGTGGCCTTGCCGAAGGGGATGTGTGCTAGGGGCAGGCTTTGACATTTCAAAAGATTCCCAGTGCGCTCTCTCTCTCTGTCTCTGTCTCTCTCTCTTCCCCCCCCTCACCCCCTCATGGCTGTGGATCAAGAGGTGAGCTCTCAGCTGTTCCTTTGCTCCACCCCTGTGGACTCTAACCCTCTGACACTGTAAGCCAAATTAAACACTTTCTTTTCTAAGTTGCCTCAATCATGGTGTTTGATCACAGTAACAGAAACATAACTTAGACAAAAAGGTAGAGGCTGGAAGACTGGTAAATCCAGGCTAGACCAATCTGTGTAATATGTAATAAGCAGGAGGAAAAGAACCAGATGCGCTGGTCTGAGTTCTGAACTGACCCCATGTGGAGCAATGATGAGGGATCCAGGGCCAGTTAGAAAGCTGGCCCTCACTCGGAACACTGTATTCTGATGTCTGTTGCTGAGCAGCAGCACAGCTCACGAGGAACATAATGGCAACTCGTTTACCAGGCCCACAGACTGTCTGGCTGAAGACCTCAGGAGAAGGCACGGTGGAAATTTCTGGGCGCTGTCTGCAATGTCATGGCTTCTGCTCTGTGGACTCAACAGCAAGAGTTATCATCAGTAACTGAAGATTATAGTGACCTGTAGATGTTGTTAGAACACCTAAGGTGGTCTTTCCAGGTGCCTTGGGCTTCCTCCAAAAATGGAGCTATAGGGGAGTTAGATTGTTATGAGAGCTAAGGGATAAAGAGCAAATGTCTTTAAAAATGTACTCACTCTAGTCAGTGTATAGTGTGGTTCTTCACGTTTCTATTGCTTGAAGAAGTCACAGGCATGGTCAAGTTTGAGGAAATGACACACAGGTATCTTGATGGGGGCAGCTTTTTTTTTAAATAATTAGCAAGCATGTTCTAAAACTGACACTATTGAAGGAGACAAATACCAAGTTAAAAAAGAATTATCGCTCTTCCTAGTTCCTTCTCTTTTGAAAAGGAAATGACCAAACCTAAGTGAGATCCATGTTAAATGTAATTCGAATTATTTTATAATAATTAGGAATTATAAAATGCTATATATGCTGTATTTGTCTTTCAGGTTCTCTCTCAAGAAGCTTGGTCTGCAGAATGACAGTTTAGTCAGAAGGGAGACCTTTCAGTGGTGGGGACTAATGAGTGGCATGTTTATGCCGATGAGTGACATGCTGCTGAGCCTCTGGGACCCTCACCTGGGTGGCTTCCTGACTCACATGCAATCTCTCCCTCTCAGAGACACACCGGACGATGCAGCATGGTGACTTGACCCGACCCAGCACTGTGCTTCCAAAACTGTGAGCTAAATAAATCTCTTTTTTTCTTAAAAATGTCCAGCCTCAGGGATTTCATTACAGTAAGGAAATAAGTGGAGAGGCTAATGGACGCTAGTGACAGCCCCATCTGAGACAGCCAGACCTCAACTGCCGTTAATGCGGCCTTTTGGACTTTCCTTTGCCAAGGCCCATATGTGGCCGTAGTTGCCTCGTATCCAATGATTATCAGCCCTGTGAGCGCCAACTTTGATTCTGTATGATCCTTCCTCATACACAGGAGGGTTTCCTATGAGACAGATCTCATTTTCCCCCTTCGGATGACTATTACTTCAATTCCCCAGGTATGTCTAGGAAGCGGTTGGGCTGTACAATGAAGTGTTAACCTCCCATCTTGCATGCTGCTATAGTCTGAATGTTTGCATCTCTTCAAAACCGTGTGCTGAAGTCCCAGTTCGCAAGGTGATGGCGTTGGGAGGACCTTGTAGGTCACAAGGGCAGAATCCTGAATGATCTTTACAAAAACAGCCCTGGAGATCCTCCTTATACCCTTATCCTGGACCACAAGTTGGCTCAGTGGATGAAAGTGCCTGCTTCCAAGTCTGACAACCTGAGCAGATGGTAGAGGGAAAGAACAAACTCTTCCTAGTTGTCCTTCCGGCATTGTATACTAACACACACACACACACACACACACACACACACACACACACACACACGCACACACACACGTGCGCGCATGCGCACACACGCACACACGCACATGCACCATGTACACAAATATACACACATGCATGCACATACATACACACACTTATACTCCCCATGCTAAATAAATAAATAAAATTTAATAAAATATATTTTAAAAAGAAGATGCCATTTATGAGGAAGCCCATTCACGTGGTACTCTGCATCCACTTATGCCACATTGCCAGCCTCCAGAACAGTCACAGACCGATTCCTGTTGTTTGTGAGCTCCTTGGCTTATGGTTCCTCACAGTGGCCTAAACAGACTAACATGGACACATCATTGTATTATTTCCAGATCTTGAAAATGAATGTTAACATTGTCCAAAGTTATCCTGATTGAAGGTGTGAAAACCATCCCCCAAAAAAGAAAAAATCAAAGTGAGTTTCCCTGCCCAACATGTTCAGATACTCAGGCTGAGAGAGAGATGCATATGCACTGAAACTCCACATCTGGGGTCACTGTAGCCGTGGCCAAAGTTGCTCAAACCGTAATCCACTTAAAAAAATATAGTAACAAAGTTAAAATTAAATAAACCCTCTACCTCAAAAACAGCACAAATAGCTCAATGGGTTTCCAGTAAACTGTCATTGCTGGATCCTACCTCTCCCCCTTCCCCAACACGCATACACCGCAGGACTTTCCTGTGAGAACATTCCAACCCAAGACCTGACTTTGGCAGCTATTGAGTCAAAAGTCCCTTCTCAAGAGGATGTGGTGACTGTGATTTCTGGCCCAAAGAGCTCAGTCTGAAATAAATGAAGTGTTTGGGGAAATCCCAGGGGTGGGGGAGATGAAGATACAGACTCAGTGCTGAACTCCTCACACCCTTCACCTGACCTGTGAGACCCGAGCAGGAGGAGGTAGCTTTTGCTTCAGTGGCTCACTGGCTCCAGCATGTTCCAATTGCTTGTGAATTTGGAACATATTCTCATATTTATCAACTTCTTGTGCATTGAAACACCAGAATTCATTTCTATAGCACAACTCTCTGAATCCTGCTGTCCCAAATGGGGGAAACTTTATTTAAATAGAGGTTTTAAAAGAGCAAGCACAAAATAAAAAAAATTTTTTTAAAAAAACCAAGAAACAAAAACAAAAAATCAAAACTTCTACTTCTTGAGCTAAAATCTTATAACAAATGAGAGAGAGAGAGAGAGAGAGAGAGAGAGAGAGAGAGAGAGAGAGAATAAACTGTTGCTAAGACATAAAA